>JAUCBN010000055.1:3607500-4012500 GCA_035048815.1 Abelmoschus esculentus | reverse complement strand
TTTTTATCAGAAGAATTAAATAGTGTAGAATTGGATGGATATTTTTCATTTTGCTCCTACTACAGGGGGCTCTGTCACTGGATGTTGGAAGGTTTTCAACTGGATTTGGCATTGGAGTTCTCTCTTTTGTGGTATTTTTTGATTTCTCAAGACTGTTTTTCTTGATAGAAAACTGATGGAAGAACATTTTGAAATTTTTTATCATATTTTCCCACTAAACAAACAGGTTCCTGTCTTCATAGCTGAAATTGCTCCAAAGCATCTCAGAGGAGGGCTCACAACATTGAACCAGGTGAGAGCAGTGGCGGATGTATATAGAGATTAGGGTGGGCCTGTGACTTGGAATTTTAAAAGTTTATATATTTACCTTTGATTTTTGAAATTTTTATGAATTAGTCTTAAAATTTTTAAAATTTTATGATTGTGCCCACTCTGGAATTTTGAGATTTTTATGACTTGTACTTATCCTAAAAAAATATTTTGATTTGTGCCCACCCTCACATATAATTCTGGATCCGCCACTAGGTGAGAGCCATGTTATCTGAATTCGAATAGGAGTGTCAGACATTTTTGATTACTCTTGAAAGAACAAAGAATCGACTAATGTTTAAATATGCGCCAGACATAAATAGTTCGACGTAATTCATCTATTTATGTCCCAAAAAATGTTCTCTTTTTTCTTTGCAGCTCATGATTGTTATAGGTCAATCAGTTGCATTCCTAATAGGAACAGTCATAACTTGGAGATCACTGGCTCTGACAGGTAACCTTAATTATCCTTCAGGGTTTACTTAAATTAATCAAAGAAATTACTTATAATCAACAGTTTAAAAAAATACTAAACTTTTGGTTTCGATTATGAAGGACTTGTTCCATGCATTTTCCTGTTTGTTGGCCTTTGTTTCATTCCTGAATCTCCTAGATGGCAGGTAAGCATACCAATATATAATTCTTTATACTGTTCTGTTTTTTCCCCAGCCCTTATGATTTCTGAAACTTCTTATTGGCAGGCAAAGGTTGGGCAGCATGATGAATTTCGGGAAGCTCTAAGAAACCTACGCGGCAAAGATGCTGATATTACCGAAGAAGCTGATGAAATTATGGTATTCACATATTAAAACATACATGTATGTGCATATGTATGTAAAGCTAAGATGATAATTTGGTGTCTTAACAGGAATATATTGAAACTCTTGAAAGCCTTCCCAAAGCAACAGTATGGGACTTGTTCCAGCAAAAATATATCCGTCCAGTGATTGTAGGTTAACTCCATTTTTCGATATCGGATGCATTTGAGAATCGTGTTTAAACGATTTCGAATATAACTTTTTCTAATATGATCTTCAGATTGGAGTTGCCTTAATGGTTTTCCAACAGTTTGGAGGAATCAATGGAATAAGCTTCTATGCAAGTGAAACCTTTGCATTAGCTGGTAAACAATCGTTTCTAAAGTACCTTTAATTTCATATGTGTTCGATTCGGGTAACTTTGACAATGACAAAACGTTATGAAACAAATTCCAGGGCTTTCTTCAGGAAAAACTGGAACCATAGCTTATGCTTGTGTTCAGGTAATTCTCATTTCTGACATTCTGATAAAACAAATTCAACCCATATATTAACTCAGTAATCTGGAAAACAAAATCCTTAGGTGCCTATAACATTTTTGGGAGCAATTCTAATGGACAAATCAGGGAGAAGAGCACTCATAATGGTAAAATCAATCCCCAGAAAACTTTCTTCTCTAGTTTACGCCTTGAATTTTCATGGAAAATGTTGGTATAAGAATTTTGTTTTTTCAGCTTTCTGCAAGTGGCACATTTCTTGGCTGTTTTCTAGCAGGCTCTTCATTTTATCTCAAGGTAATTCAATATTTCTCTGTCGATGCAATAAATTCAGGTTCTTGGTTCAGTTTCATGATTTTTCTATACTGTCTTTTGAGCCAGGAACATGATCTTTACCCTGAATGGAGGCCAATATTAGCTGTTGCTGGAGTCCTTGTAAGTCTTCTTTCTTATTCGATATCTGTATATATATATATAGGATTCGGATCAACTTATATGGTCTAAAACTCATTAATTTTACATTAATTTTGGACTGTTGGACGATAATAATAAATGATTAATATTTTTTTTTCAAGTGATAATCTTTACATTTTCCACTATTAATCTCATCCATCCATTTCACTCATTTAATTCCGCATATAAAACAGATATTTATTGGATCTTTCTCAATTGGAATGGGAGCAGGTCCTTGGGTGATAATGTCAGAGGTGAGGAGTAAAGCTCTTAGCTAGATATGTCATGGTTTTCCTTTGAATTTGAAATTTAATATGAATTGAATTCGAAATTGATCCGAAATGATTGGTTTGATTGGCAGATTTTCCCAATAAACGTAAAAGGAGTGGCTGGCAGCCTGGTGGTCCTGGTGAATTGGTTAGGTGCTTGGACAGTTTCTTACACATTCAATTTTCTCATGGCATGGAGTACCTATGGTAAACCCCTCAACTATTTAAATACATTTAAAAAACATATCTGTATCTTCCATCTACCTGAAAATGAATGACATGCAAAATATATTTAAAAATAAATCAAATTATACCGAATTCATATGGACATGTTTTTTAGACGTAAAAGTTGGAGTGAAGTACCTGTCTGGTTCAAGTAAAACCTAAATACATGCATGTGTGGGTGTTTTACAGGGACGTTCTACATCTACTCGGGATTCTCTGTAATGACGATCCTATACGTAGCAAAGTTCGTTCCGGAAACGAAAGGGAAAACCTTGGAAGAAATCCAGGCATGCATCAATTCACATAGATGAACATAACTGATCATAACTAGTTCAAGAGAAAAGAAACTGCCATAGATTTCTGGGGAACAAAGATTTTAATGTCTTATTATTTCGATTCAATTCGATGCCGGAAATTTCAAAGTGATTGACCTGAGATAACTTGTTTTAGATGAAGAAGATGATGCCCTTCCTCTCAGCAACTGTTTTTCACCTCAATTTTTCTGCCTTATGTACTCTATATATCATGTCATGTATCCTTCCACGTTAGTTTATTAGATCTTGCTTCGGTATTATCTTTCAAATTCCACTTTTCAGTGTAATATTCAAAGTAAAGATTATTTTTCTTGTTTATTGTTTTGGTTCATATGTCCATTCTATATATTTGTTTATACGTGTAACTTAGTATTTGAGATGCACGTGTACATGTGAACAATACTTAGTTGTGTAACAAAATATTAAGGTTTTTAAAAATAATAAATGAGACGTGCAGTATATTTAAAAATTAATCGATCAGAAGATGCTACGGATTATTTATTTTTTTTGTAAATTAATATATAAGTTCGATGGTTCAGTGAGGGATTTGAAATCGTTATTGATGATTAACTTATTAGTCTAAACTTAGGAAGTTTCATTATGGATCATAACAGGTTTTGGGTTAGTTTTAAACTTTTTCTAATTTTAGGGATCATATTATAATTTTAATAAATTACTGACCTTTTTCCAAAATTTATTTTACTAACCGGAAATTAAACCATATACTAATCCGCCTACAAATTTTCATTTTAATTCGATGTCATTTACCCCTTCAATTTTAAATCTTTAGTCTCTTAGTGACCAAATTATAAAACTAACATTTCTTAATCAATTCCTTAAAAACAACCACTTGTATCAATAGAGACTGTATAAAAATAGTGGTGTCAAGTTCAGTAATTTAGTTATGTCAGAAGGCTCGTACCAATACGCCAAGGAAAATGTATCGATACGCCTTATTATAACTCAGGTCAAAGGGGGTTCTAAAAGGTTAACTGTAACGAAACAATGAGTGCATGTTTCGATACAACTACTAAGGAAGATAATTGCATTGATTTTGTTTTGATACACCTAGATGTCATACCGATACACAAAGATCGATCAAGGAAATTCGATTTTGATATGTCCTAGAGCCGTTATAAGAACAAAATTTTTAAGTGGCAAAACATATCAAAATGCTATAAGACCGTTTCAATATGTATGATTAAAATCCTAGAAATTCTCAAATTTCAAGTTGGTCTTATAAAAACACCAAAACCCAATTTCGATAGCCTAGACCTGTAATGACAAAATCATTCTGTTTTTTATAACTTTCAACCTAACAAATCAAGTCCAAATCTTATAAGATTTTACCATCAAGTCATATTTATCATATTTTAACAACATGTCAAGTTTCAAATCGATGCAAAATTGTTTAGTAGGATTTTTTTCTTTTAACCCAAATATACATTTTAGGATATTCATAACCATTCAATAGTCGTAAGAGTCATTTTGCATTAACACATTCTAAACATAGCATACATCATATCAACATATTAAAATACATATAAGGGACTTAACCAAACACTTTGACATCATCCTAAGAATATATAAAGTATAATTTACATCTTTAGTGCTTATCAACTTCACAAAAAGTGATTCAGCTTTTCACTTAAACTCTTCAACCTGAGAATGCATGAATATGAATGCATTAGTGTAACCTCATCGACTCGGTCTAGACGTCACCCGACTCGAACGAGCTACACGGGAAATACCGAGGCTAATCCAAAGACTCGCCCCCAATAAACAATCCTAAAAAAATTTCTTTTATCTTTTCTAAATGCATTAATTAGATCCTACATGTTCATGCAAGAACCAAGTTCATTTACAGCGGAAATTAAAGAGAAACAAGTCTTAATTTAATCGAACAAGTTTTAATAATTTTCCATATTGTTATGATCTAAAAGTGAATTTAAGGTTACCAATCCTTAATTTAGAATATTTCATGCTTGCACATAAATTTTCAGCTTAAAATAATATCTACAAGTCATTCAATTGCATTATTAAAGTTTAGGGACTAAAATGTAAAGTTTCTAAGTTTAACATAACCTATAACGATTTAAACTGACAGGAGTATCGAAACATCAATACCTCGTATCGATACCGACAAAAAGACAAAGGGGTATCAAAACGGGTATAAAGGTTTTGATACACCTTCGATAACTTAGATGATTGCCTACGTGACAAGCCCGCGTTTCGATACGCCTAAAGGACAGTTTCGATACCATTTTCTACTATAAAGGTCGGTATCGAAACCAAACAGAACCGTATTGATATGCCTGATGAATTATTATTACTGTTTCGAAACCAATTCATGTGGTTTCGATACCCAGGCTTAATTTCCTAGAAAATCATTGTGTTTTTGTCTAGGTATCGATACCCTATGAACAAGTATCGAAACCCCCTGCCAAGAAACAACCATTTACCAAAATTTTATGCCTTAAAATTGACCAAAAGTATTCTAAATGCATTTATTCACCTATAGGCCATAAACCATATAATTCAACAAGATTTCTAGATGTCAATCATCCAATTTCCATGCTCTTAACACAAATTGAAAGCAATACTCATCAAAGTCATAATTCATCATGATTATGCACAATCGAAGTATGAATCAAATCTAAAGACTTCAATAGCATAACAAAATCATAAGGGAAGTTCAAAACTAGAATATACGGAAAAACATACCAATTCATTGTTCCATTGCTCTCATCTACTTAAGGTTCACAATTTGATTCAAAACATAATTGAGCCTAAGAAAGTATAAAATAGATTACTTGACACCTTTGCTTCTTGATAGAACCTAATCACTTATTTTTCTGCATTACAAGTAAAGGAGAATGGTTAAGCAAAATCTTAGTGAATGACATATAAAAACATAAGTAAAAACAACTTGCAATGCAGCTCATAAAAGCCAAAGTTTTGTAAAAATATGTCATGCTCAACTCATGAAATAAAAACATGGCTATCAATGCCAACAACATGAAAAACAACAAGTATCCATGGCATAAGCCACAAAACCTTTTTCAAATACTTTTGAAAAACACATGCTCAATAAGCATCACTCAAGTCTTACATGTCTATGGCAAAGCTTCATTGAAAACATCCAATTAAGAAAATATACTTGCTTATAAACGGAACACACATGATTAACAAGTCAGGCATGAGGCCAAATCGCCGACATACCACGTATGAGAGACAATCGCTACACATACCACGTGTGAAGGCTAATCGCCTAATCACACCCATGATGGATTAAATACAATAATGAAATCTCACCTTAGCATCCGGGATAAGCAACACTTACATGTAATACAACACATATATCACAATATAAGTATTAACTCTAATGCATCACCAAAACATTTTATACCTTTTACTTTTAATTATAGTGCATTTACATCCTATTGATCGATCAACTTATCCATGTTTCATCATCTTTAATACCAATACTAAACACAAAACACGATGCTTAAGTTTCAAAACAAAAATAATGAATCACAACTCATGCTTCCCATCAATACTTGCATCAAACACATAAACCGTTACAACCTCTTTTTATCAAATTTTGAAAACAAAACCATGGGAGCATCAAAACATTATAAAAATAGTGTCATGAGCATCTAATCACATGCATAATTACATATGCACAATTAAAACATGAACATGACAAAATCACATAGTAAAGCAAGGCGTAATATGAGATTTTCAAGAGAGCAAAACTTAAAAACTTACACTGGAGTATAGGGAGGTTTTTCAAACCTTCCTTACACCCCCAAACCTCTGAAAAATAGATTTAAAACACTGTCGAAGTAGCCCACTCTCATAAATCACTCACCGATAACCGAAACTTATTCGACAAGTCACCGAAACTTCACTTGATCACTTCAAACGAGATCACCTACTTCTTGCCTTGATTCAAGCATCAAAAACTAAGGTTTTAGTTCTCCAAGTCTCACACATAAAACCCCAAGTTGGACAACCCCTTAAACCTATCAAAACCTTAACCAAAAACTTTACGAAACCAACCAAGTTCTCTTAAACCTTTAGTCCGGGATCACGGATTTTAAAAACACTTTATAAATATCCTAACACTTTAAAAATCATCCTTTTTGGATCCAAAAACAGTGAGTAAAAACCCTTGAACGAAAGTTATGATTTTTGACCCAAAAAACGATTTTTTTTTCAAAAATAAAGGATTAAAAACGTTTTTACCAATCCAATAACTTGATAATTTCGGTAAAGAATTTAAAATTTCTAGAGGGTTGAAGAAATCTCACCTCCAAAATTGATCCAATTGCTTTTCAGGTTTTAAAAAGTGAAAACGATGAGAAAACCTGAATTTTAAAGAGGAAAAAATTATAATAATTATTCAAGACGAAATTAGATGAAAATGAAAAGGTTTTTACCTTAAAAGTTGGTTGATTGATTGACTCCAATGAGAGAAAACGAAACTTATAAAAAATAGGTTAGGTTTATAATGTTTAAATAGGGTTTTAGAGTTAAAAACCAAGTTTAATTAGTTATTTGAGTTAAAATATAATTCTTTGGATTTAATTAATTAAAGATTGGAAATCCTAGACCAACTAGGATTATAATTGGATTAAAGTCCCTTAAAGATTCAAAGTTTTGGCTTGATTTATAAAATTATCCTCAAATTTTCAATTTTTACATAATAGTCACTAATTTCAAAATCTTAGGGTTTAAAGGGTTAATTTTAGAAATTGGCTTGACCAAATTCAAGAATATATTTAATTGGGATTTTAGGATATTTTTTCATAATTTATTTCGATTAAAAATCAATTTTTAAGGATTTAATCCCGAACTAGGCTTAACCGGCTAAACCGACCCACTAACTTTAAGGCCCAATTTTAGGATTCTACAATTAGGCATATTTTATCTAGTGAGGTATTTATAAATATTAACCATATAAGACATACATCTGTAACAATACTTATAAAATTATAAAAAAAAAAATATATGTTTTCTTTTCTGGTATTAAAAAGTTTAGGGACGAAGGGGTATTAAAAAAAGTAAAGGGGTTATTAAAATCATAAAAAAAAAAATATGTGTTATCTTTTTTGGTATTAAAAATTTTAGGTATTAAAAAGCTCAGGGATTATGTGGTATTAAAAAAAAAGTAAAAGGTCACTAAAAATTAAATTAAAAAATATTTTTAGAAAATAAAACCCTAAAAAGGAATTAAAAAACGATTAAAAATATTAGAGTCACAACCGCCACTTAAGTAGGTCGGACACTCTAAAATTAGAGATTCGAATAAAAACGGGTCCAAGAGTCGGTTACGATTAAAAAACAGTTTTAGCATTTTCTTACCGCCCAAAATTGATACCTTAAAAATTATTTTTTTAATATCGAACTTTATGAATTAAAGTGACATTTAAATCGAAATTTGCTTATATATATGAGTAAATTTTAAAGTCTCGTTATTCAAAAGTAAACAATCAACTACCACCACTACGATTGGTGCTAGTATAAAGCCCCAAATTTGGGCCTAGAAGTTAGTCGTGAAAGGTTAGGATTCGGTCAACCTAGTTCTAGATAAGTTAGACTAGTTTTGGGATTTAATTGGAAATAAATATTTTTAGATAAGATAAAATTATGAAAAAGCTTTAAAATTTTTATTTGACTTTGATAAAATCAATTTAAGAAATTAAACACGAAAAGGGTGATATTTTAGAAGTTAGTGATTGTTTTATAAAAATTAAAAACTATTTATGTTTTAGTAACTAAAATATAAAAGAGTCATAAATTAGAATTATAATAACCATTTTTGTCTGAGTTAGAATAAACCCTAAACCGAATCCCTTAAATCGAAACCCTTAAACCATATTATATGTATCCAAAATAAATAAACTATAAATTAAAAATTAAAAAAAAATATATTATACACATTAAATAAAAAATCTATTTAAAAAGTTCAATTACAACACCATATCTAATACCAGCTTATAGACCCAAAGAGATCCATTTATTAACCCACTACATAAACCCACTCTAAATCTGCCCACCAATATACACAAATCCAAACCCAAATGCATTAAACCCTTAGCCCAATTACCATATCTAAAACTCATTACCTTTACAATCAAACCCATGTCCAATACCCATTAAACCGGCAACCCAGTTATAACTTCTATCTCATATCCGAATACTTGATCCTTAATCCGGATACAAACCCGACTCTTCCTCTCCTATTTGTGACCTTTTATTTTCTGAAAATTTCAGAAACTTCTGGAAGGACGCCTCTTGATCTTCTCGGCCATGACACCGACCACGTCAATACCACCTCAATGTTGCGTCACCATCACCAGCAACACGGATCGAGTGGTCCCCAATCTCTTCTGTTGTTCTCGCATCCGGCCAATAACCAACAGTGATCCTTTTCTCGTACAACATTTTCAGCAAATACATGAAAACAAAAATGGTAGAAATTAGATCCAATGAAAGCACTTCTTATTTTTTTTTTTTTCAAATGTAATCGACTATAAAGTCAAACGTGAATCATTGTAAATCCTAGAAGGGTTTTGAACGAAAACATTAATACAAAGACAAAAATTTTCAAAACAATTTTTTTTCTTCTATTTTAAATACAAAATATCAAATTTAAGAGTCTTACCTTCGAAGGTTTAGTCAGTTATCCGTTATCGGTCGTCTTTATTTTTCCTTTCGTCGAATGCCAAAATTATTTCAAATCGATAAAATTATGCTATTATATATACTATATTTATTTTGTTACACCATATATTTACTATGTTTTAAATTATGTAACTATGTACACCTAATATATATTAACTTAGTAATATATTTTTATGTCTTTTATTGTTTTGTTTGTATTATATATTATTTTTTCAATAATTTATATATTATATCATATTCTTTAATCTTTCCGTATTACATATTACATATACCTCTAACTTTATTTATTGTATTACTCATTTAATTTATTTAATTAATTGTCCTTTATTTAATTTATTTGTTTGATCGGTCTTATGATGACCTGCAATAAGAATGATCCGTATTATTCGTGGCTTGATTCGTGTAAATAACTAACATCTAACATTTATTTTTTCGTATTTAATTTCCTTGTAATTTAATTTATCGCTTTTAATTTTTTATAATTTAATTTAAGCACTTTATTTACTTATTTGTATATTCGATTTATTTGTTCATCACTTGTGACACCCTAATTTAACTAATAACAAATGCGTATCTCAATATTCGATCGTAAACGAGGTCGGTATCAATCGTAATGATGGCGGTTCACACGCTTACCTTCGAATTGAGGGCTTTAAAATCTATTCGCATTCTTAAACGGATGATAAATTAATAAAAAGTTGAACTTGTAAATTTTTAATTCGGGTAATCATATTCGATTAAGTACCAATTTTTGGGCGGTGTGGGGTATTATTTATATCCATCCATAATCGACTCTCAAACCCATTTTTTAGAATCTCTGGTTTTTACGGTGTCCGGTCTACCAAAATGGTCGGTGACGACTCCATTCTTTTAAAATAAATCCCCATATTTTGTTTCAAAATAATTTTCAATTTTTCACTTACAAACCATAAATTTAAAATAAAATCCCCAATTATTTTTATAATCCCCAATTTTCGAATTCAAATTTATTCCTAATTTACCAATTTTTAACTAAATTCCCGATTCTTTAAATCAAATCCCTAATTTCAAATAAATAAAATTTTTTAATGACTCACTCTGATTTCTACCGCGTTTTTATACTTTTTAAGATTTTTAGGGTTGTTACGAGAATCTTTAGAGGAAATTGAATCCATTTTTTCAGAGGATTCCACTTTTTCGATTAATATCTTTTAATTTAAATTTATGAGATTAATTAATCATAATTGATTAAGATAATCATATTTTCTCAATTATCTCGTTTTCACGTAAAATTATTTTTCTCACTTTTTCTCAACTTCTAAGAACAAAATTCTCTCATATTTTCGTCAATTTTAACTCAATTTCGTCAAGGCAATTCAGATTTCTTCAACTCTTTTTGTTTCTTTATTAATTTCTAATTGATTTTAATATTTTTTTTTATCAAAATCTTTTATTTTTTTATGTTTTCAACCATGGTTGAATGTGAAATTCGAGATTAAAGGTATTTTCATCTAATTGTATGTTTTTTAGTGAAATAATTTAAAAATGATAAAATATTTTTGACACATTTTCTATGAGAACAATGACTATGGAATGCCTTTGTAACATTGAAAGATTTTAAAGATTTGAATTGATTTATTCACGTTAAAAATGAACTTTTAGGTATAATACAAAGACTAAAACATTCTTTTTACAGTAGAACAAAAATAAATTTTCAAATACAGTAGAAGACTATTATTGTACTTTAATTTAAAATTTAAAATTTTTAATAATCAATGAACCATAACAGATAACGAGTTCGATTACGGTACATATAAATTATGATTTATTTACACTATAAAATTTATTTAGTTTAATATTTAATATATTTTAGATCATTAAATAACAATATAAATGATTAAAATTATCTCTTATTTTGTTTAACCAATTACCCTTATATTATTTTTTGAATAATACACAAGTATTGAACATTAATCGTTCTATCACTATGCTACAATGCATTTAATGTTAGAACCCGTAACTTTTAAGAATAATAATAGATCTTTTAATCGTATCTTAGGTTGTTCGTGACCCCATATAAAACTCATATCTTAGGTTGGGTTAATGAAAATTAATAATTAGTTTAAGTCTATTTTAACCGGTTTTAGCTCAGCCCTAATAAATAGTTGTATAAACATACAACATTGTTGGTGTCAAATTCAAAATAACGTGTAGATTATATTTTCATATGATTTTTTTTCATCTTTCAAATCGTTCTAAACCCTCAAATTTTGTTAATCTCAGCTGTTCAATCATTCAAAACACTTGGTTAAGTTATATTCTTCTGCATCAAAAATCTCTTCGGAGTAAGTCCTCCGATGAGCGGCATTTTCTTCCAGCGTCTCGAGGCAGCTAAGATCACCTTTAAGAATGACTACAGCCTGCAGTAAAATGCAATGTTCGAATCATTCCTGGTTAGAACATTGTGTTTCAGGTCTGTGAATTACAGTTTTTACTTGGATTGTAAGTAAACTGTGATGGAAAAGGACATGCCTGGCTCATTTGGGGTCTATCTGTCGCCGATTGTTGTATACAAAGCGAAGCTGTTGCGATGCAGCGTTTTAACTGGTCCATGTCGTAGTCATTCCCAAGAGTTGGATCGATGAGCTCGGTGATTTTATTTTCTGCAATCAATGGTTTTGCCTGCAAGTTGAAGCATTGGATTACTCAAGGTGTGTATCTAATTCGAGTATAAATGAACTTTTTAGCAAACCAGACACACCCAGATAACAAGACTTCGGTGTGAACTATCGACCGCTTGCCTCCCTGTGATGAGCTCCAACAGCAGTACGCCGAAAGCATAAACATCTGTTTTTTCATCGACTATGCCGTGCATGAATAACTCGGGAGCAACGTAACTGCGATGACATGAATTCGTATCAATATTCACATGCCATAAAAGTACATTTTGATGTACAGAAGTGAAGTTTTAAACTATGAACCCAAATGTGCCTTCGACTTTAGAGACAGTATGATGAGTCCATTGATCCGGTAACCACTTTGAAAGGCCAAAATCCGAAATCTGGAATTACATTGGAAAGTCAAACATAAGCAGAGGAACATCTTAAGTAAGACACTTCTGTCTGCAGTTCTACAGAATTGTGAGTTTGAGTTCGAGTTTTACTTGAGCATCAAAATGCTCTGAAAGCAATATGTTTGCTGCCTTGATATCTTTATGGATAATTCTCCGTTGGCAACCTTCATGAAGATAGCCGAGGCCTTCAGCTGTCCCTACGGCAATCTTGAATCGGATATCCCAATTCAATTTCTCCCTAGGACCTGTATATGAACCGCAACAAGTTGAACTGCTAAGCTTTTGTATATGAACTTGTGAAGAAATCAAACTTAAGAGGCTTTGCAGAAAACAAACCGTAAAGTATCGACGACAGGCTTCCATTGTGGGACAACTGAAGAACAAGGTACATTCCCCCTTCAACACCATAGCCGACCATTTTAGCAATATTGGGATGGTCAACATGAGCTATAATTCCAAGCTCAGACAAGAAATCAATTGTCATCTCTTCTGATGAACCTTTCATAAGCCGCTTAACCGCGACATACATTCCGCATTTCAGTTGCCCTTTGTAAACTTCTGCATACCCTCCTTTTCCTATCAAATTTTCTTCTCAAAACAACGGCAACATGAATGTTTGTCAGCCTAGAAGGCCAATAAGAGAATGTCGTAGCAACATTATTCTTTTTCCAAGTAGAAATTCGACATTATAACCAGATCAAAATTACAAATATAATGATCAAGTAGGAGCAAATATACCAGGACTGAAGTTATTGGTTGCTTCCTCAAGCTCCGAGAGAGAAAAGTTCTTCCAGGAAGACTTAAAACAGCTTAGTTCTGCATCCAAAGTCGAATCCACTGGTGGAACCATGTCATCTCCACTTCTTTTTCCCTTTTTTACCAAGCCCTTTGGTATTAGAGGAGGTAAGACTGGAGAGGGGATTCCAGGACCCTTTTTCCTTAAACGAAAGAAGCCACGCAGTTGAACGAGACTAGCCAAACTCGGCTGGCTTTCAGACTCAGTTGTCTCTGGTTCTGCAGCTTCTTCTGATGCGTCACTAGTAGGTTCTGTTGATTCTGCAGTACTTGTTGAGCAATCTGGACACTCCGAATTCGGAGACAATGCATCGATTTTCTTCACTTCGGCCCGCAAAGATGACAAGTCTAACATCACAAATGATCTAACATTAGAGTTTCTATTGATCTGTCAACAATATTCACTCTGAAGAACATAGAAATGGATGATTGAATACCAAGAGTCGAAATTGAGTCAGAGAAACCGACTCGATGAAGATTCCTCACAAAACGAAGAGGCTTCCATTTCTTCTTGTCAGTGATGGTTTTATTGGTACTTTTGGCCTCGATACCATCCCCACTACAAGTCAGGAAAAGATACAAACAGACGATATTATCGAAATCATCAAGGCATAAACAAATGAATCCTCTAATTTCATCGGAAACATAAGAGCCTCAATGCCAGAAAGTCAAAAGATAATTAAAAAAAATATATAAATAAATAAACAAACACATGGAAAACAACAAGGATCGTAAACTAGAAACCAGAAAAGGATCCATATACATGTACCTTGTATTATCAGAAGCTTCAATGGCTTCCCCCATGGATTTTCAGAGATGATCAAACCAGGGAGACCTGTGAAGCCAAAAGAATAGGCAAATTTTGACAAAGAGAGAGAAAGATAAGAAATGGAGTAGAGGGTTACCATTATTCTCTGAGCTTTCTCTAATATCCATATAGTTTTTTGTTTGACAGATCATCTCTTCGTGCCTAAAAGTAGGTTTGCTCACTTTTCTTCATTCTTAATCCATCCTTTTTTAGAAGAAATTCATCCAAAAAAAATTTAGAAAATGGAAAGAAGAATAAATTTGAACCTATCTTTAGCAAATCTTAAGAAAAGTTTTAAGGCTTGTAAGAGAGCACGTTTGAGACTCTCTTCCATGAACAAGTTTAGGTCTTTAACACGTGGAAGAAACCACTATGGTTTTCTTTTTTTTTTTTTTTTAAATTTTATTTATGTTCTTCCGCATTCCGTTTTTAAGGAAAAATTATATCATGGGTCAGTCCTATCACGTGTTCATGGGACCGACCAATAAAAACTATCCATCTTTCCATGTCATATTTTTTTTCAAGTGATTTTTCACTTGAAAAATTAAAAAATAATTAGATGGGTAGTTTTTATTAGTTGGTCCTATGAATGACGTGATAAGACTGACCCGTGATATAATTTCTCGTTTTTAAGCGTTTGTGAAAGTATTTTGCGGATAATTCAACCAGCAAAACACCTTTGGTTCCCACAAGTAAATTTGAACTTGATGGATGTAATAACCCATTTAAATAAAAACCATTTTATTATTATACCCAATCCAATATACAACCCACTAATCTACAAGCCCAACTATCCATTTCCAAACCCAATCCAACATAAAATAATTAACCTAACCCTAATCCCTCTTCCAACAGCCGCCGTCGCCTCTGCCCTTTGTCTTCCAGATCCGGCGCGTGGCCGCCACGCGCGGCGTTTGGTTTGCCGCGTGGCAGCCACGCGTCATTCCCTCATTGGCCAAGATGGCCGACCACCGCTTCAGTCTTGTCTCCACCGCCCCACCACCTTCAAATCTGCAGGAAAATTAAAGCAATGTTATTACATCTGAAAAAGGTGATTTCATGTAATATTTTATGGGTAAAAATCCGGGTATAAATGACCGGATTGAAATCTTGTAATGGTTACCAACAATCGAATAGAAAAAAGGAAGAGAAATTTCGAGCCAAATATTTACACAACACAGATCCAATATTCGAAACAATAACAAAGCGAGAAGAGAGAAATCGGAGAGCGAAAAACCGAAGAAAAAAAAGGTAAAAAAAAGTTATATTCAAAAATTTAGCTTTTAGATCTAGGCGTCTGTGTTCCTTTTTTCGAAAATCCAACGCCGTGGTTGAACTCAGCACGCCGAAAGCATTCGGAAAGATGTAAACTTTCAACTTCGTCGACCTCCAACGACGGCGGCCGTCACCGGCGAGCGGTGGACCGCCGCGTAATTCCCCCACCGGCAACTGAAAATCGAAGGGTTGAGAGAAAGGAAGATGACTCAGTTTTTTGTTATGAAAATAATGAAGTGATGATGATATTGGATTAAAAATGGGGTATATAAGCTTGACTCAAAACTACGTCGTTTTGGTGTCTGCCCTTTAGACCCCAAACGACGTCGTTTTGACCTTGGAGCCCCGGACCGAACCCGTTACCAGACCCAGATCCGCGTCTTAACCCGTAATGATGGGGAAATTACGCTCCAGGTCCCTACAGTCCAAGCGTGTTTCTGTTCTGGCCTCCCAGTTTGCGTATCCTTACATTTTAGTCACTTTTTTTATGTTTTAACCTTATATTTCCATTTTTATTCAATTTCATCACTGTTTTATTATTTACTATAATTATTATATTATGTTTATATGTTATTAATCAGGTTTTAGTATCTTATTAATATATTATTATAATATATTATTTTTTTGTTATTTACTTATTTTCTTTAACATATTATATATTATTAGTTATATTATATTATTACTATTTAATTTCATTTCTGATAATATTATTTTATTATTTATGAATGACGCATACATTACTTTTCTTACTATTATGGCTATAGTTAAATTATATATTTATATTATTATTATATTTTTTTTCTTTTCATGTTTTTGTTATGATTAATATTCGTTAACAATGTTTTATTACTATTATTACTATTAATTAGTTTTATTACTTAAAATATGGGATCACAATGTTAATTAAATACCGAGTTAATATTTTCGTTCATATGAAATATCTTGTAACCGACAGGTGCCAATTTTGGGCGTTGTGGGGGTGCTCACCCTTCCCCACGCGTAACAGACTCCCGAATCCGTTCTGGTTCGCAGACTTAATATTTGGTGTTCCAATCGCACCGTTAAAAAAGATTGGTGGCGACTCCCCGGACGAATTCCGGTGATTACAATGGATTATCTTACTCTTCTTTACCTTAATAAACTGCTGTTGGAGTTCATGGTAACCCCATAAAAACGATTTAAAAAAATTGGATCGAAAGTATTCAAGGTAAATGATACTCGAAGATTAGGGTGTCACTTTTAATAGAATATTATAAATTTTAAAATAGAGGATCTAGATTTATCATCGGATACTTTAGTAGGCTGGACACTTTAAAAAATGAACTAAAGATTAAAAACATTTGAGTTCGGTAAGCAATTATGCTTGAGAAATAATTAGCTCCTACAATACTCAAAATCGGTACTATATTGATTTTGTGTTGTCATTTACTAGAAATTAAAAAAAATCAAATTTTAATATAAAATTTAATAAAAAAGGAAAATATTTTCTTATTTACAATAATCAAAAAACATAATATCTGAATAATTCAAAATACAACTTTTAAATCGATTATTGAGATAAAATAAAAAATATCCCTTAATAATCAAATCTAAATATAAAAATAAAAAAATAAAAGTACTCGATATAAAACAATCACATAATTGCACATATTATAAAAATATTAACATAAATATTATAAGCAAGATATGAAAAATATAAAATGTATAACAAACATAAATTCAATAAATACTTAAAAATAGTCTATGTAATATACATATAATTATATACATATATTAATAATATACGTAACAATATGATTTTTAAATATTATATTATGATTCATATAAACATATATTATAATATATTAAATATTATATTCTAATGACATAATACATATATAAACCATAATATATACATTTAAATAAATATAAACTATATATAATTATAATATCGACAAGAGATAATACATGGTATATAATACTAATATATATATATATATATATATATATATATATACCAATATTATAAATAAAATACATAAAAAGTATTAATACATATAAAATAATGATAAAAGTAAGATTATAGTAATATATACTATACTAAATAATAATATTATGTAACATGATATTTACAGTGAATTTTTATATAAAAATAAACTAAATATATGCATTATAAATATATAATAATTAAATAATAATAAAATTAAAAATAATTACTAAATTATAAGAAATGAAAACTAAAAAACTAAAAAAGGCAAAATTGAAAGGATATCAAGGTGGAGGGACCATAAGTATAATTTCCTCATTTCTCTAAAAATGCGCAAATCTCCCAGGTTGGATCGAATCTGATCGCAAGTTAAAGCTTAAAACGATGTCGTTTTTGAACTTAAAAGCTAGTATCAAAACAATATTGTTTTACCATCTCCATAAATAACACATTTTACTGAAAAAGTCATTTATTAACATACTTAAAAAAAGTTAAATTATACGGATAGCCACAATACTATGAGGTTAGTATCGAAATGACCATAATGTTTTAAAAAGCGTCAAATACACTGGTGAACTATTAATTTGGTATTAAAATAGCCATCGACCGTTAAAAACCAAACGAACTGATGATGTGACCGTTAAAATTAAAATAGAATAATTATACATTTACTCTTTACTATTCATACATTTTTTTAATTTAGTCCTAATTTAATATAATAAAATAATATAATTATTTAATTAGGTGGTGACACGTGTCACCACCTGATCGAAGGAAGAAAATAAAATTCCCCAAAGCACTTGAGAAGAGATTTGAACTTGTAACCTTAAACATATATAGGCAACACTCAAACCACTAAACCAAGCCAATTTTAGTGCTTTAAATTCCTTCAACATGTATATATTGAATACAGTTTTTTATATTTATTCACACAATCATAAAAATTTTTAATTTAATTTAAGTATTAATTAAATTATTTTATATAATAAAATAAAATATTTAAATTATAATAAAAATTTATTTAACAACCCCTAAATTACCTAAACTCTAAAATCCTAAACTTAAATCTAAACCTTAAATATAAAAATATTTAACCTTAAATCTAAAATATTTAGGGTTTAAGGTTTATGGTTTTATATTTATAGTTTAGGATATGGATTTAATATTTAGTATTTAGGGTTTTAAAGATTAGGGTTTAGGATTTAGGGTTTACTATTACATGTTTAGGGTTTGATTTTGGGTTGTTAAATATTTTATTATTATTATTTAAATATTTTAATTTATTATATAAAAAATAATTTAATTAATATTTTAATTAAATTAAAAAATAAATATAAAATTATATGTGGAATTAATATAATACATATAAAAAACTGCATTCAATATATATATATGTTATGAGAACTTATATTATAAAAATCACTTTGGTTTGTTGGTTTGGGTGTTGCCCATTCAAGCCCAAGGTCATGGGTACAACACTTTGGGAGAGCATGATGTATAATAATTTAATAAATTAAATAATAGATAAATATAATCCTCCAATTAGGTGGTGATATGAATGTGTAATTAAAACTAAATTAAAAAAAATGTATGAATAGTAGGGAGTAAATGTGTAATTATTCTATTTTAATTTTAACGGCCACGTCATCAGTCTGTTTGACATTTAACGGTCGGTGACTATTTTAATACCAAATTAATAATTCATCGGTGTATTTGACGCTTTTTATGGTGGTTATCCGTGTAATTTACCCTAAAAAAACAAAAAATCACTCAACTCTCTGAATCCTCTTTGCCTCTCCCTTATATGGTGGATTTGCACTGTCGCACATCGTCGTGAGTCATTGTTTACCAACGATGATCATTGTTGTCTATGGTGATTGGATGCAAAAAATAATTCACCTTTTTGATATCTCTTGATATTGTGAACGCAAATCTGATGATAGATTTTCGAAAAAAAGTTTGTCTGCGCACAAATCTATGAAAGAAATGAGTAAGAGTAAATTCTTTTTTCGATTTTGTTTTATGTCTTTATATTTTTGATTGATGTTTGAGTAAAAGGATATAGTTTTTGTTTCGATTATTTGCTTTGAAATCTCTTATTTTTTTTATTTCGATCAAAAATTTTCTTTACAAATTTTGAGTTTTTATAAACTCATAAAAATGTATAAAAAATTATATTTCTATTTCTAATAATTTCTTCTTCTGATTTTATAAGGTGGTGACGGTTTGAATGAGTAGTGAAAACTTACAATGGTGAGCATAACAACTACGTCGAACAGAAAAATTACACGTGGTGATCACACGCGAATGATGAAAAGGGATAACAAAAGGGCATGAGGAAAAGTGATATTATAAGTTTTAGTGTTTTAATTATTATTAGGGGCATTCGAGGGTTAATAATAATAATTATTATTATTATTTACTTTATATTATAATATATATGTTTTATAAAATCTGATGGGTTTGGGTATTTTGGTAGGTTTGGATTATAAATATTTGTAACACATTTAGGGTAATTAGATTTGTATGGATTTATATAAAAAGGTTCAAAATAATAAAATGAGTTTTAAATTTTTGGATCCATATTTTAATTTTGGCTTGGGTATTAGGCTTAAGCTTGAATAACAATGATCGTTATAATTGCTCCCTTTTCTTATTGTTGTATAATAGGAATAGAACAAAGACATAAGAATAACTATTTTTATTCGGTTGGTCAGGAATTTTTCTCTAGTTGTCGCTTCTTCTTAAGCTTGAATTGATCTACTCCACCACTCTCGAAAGTGAAATCTTTAAAGTGGATGATTCATTGGGGAGACCAAAAATATGGGAATGATTTGTTAGAGAAAAAAATGAGCTCGATTTTTTATGACACTTACATTAATGCAACACCTAAACAAATTTTGACCTAGCTACAACACTAATGAAGAGGTAAGATCTACAAAATCTGATCTTACAACAACATTGATGAAGACGCAAAATCGAAGGATGAAAGTTCTGACATTAGACCTACTATGTCATCAATGGAGGAGCGTGATCAGACAACAAAAACTTAGAATCAGTTTCATCATCAACGAAAGGACTGCATTAAATTTTTGGATTCTACTACACCATCAACTCAAGAGCAAAATGTTTATCTTGAATCATACTACACCATCAATGAAGAAGCGTAATTGGATAATAGCCTAGACCCAGTCATACCATCAGTAGAAAGATAGTATTGAAGAATTAAAAGGATTCTTCAAACTAAAAGTTCTCCCTATATAGAACTCTTTACTTTTAATCATCAACGTTACAAATTCTTCCTATATAGAACTCTTCAACTTTTCGGGGTGAATTCTTCAAGTTGTAAACCTTTTTTATATAGAACTTTTTTTCATTTTGAAATTGTGAAGTACAAGTTTCCTACATTAAACTTTTTCTTCAAAATCTCTTGAGCTTCTGATTATTTTTTTTAATTGAACATTTCACTCTTTAGGATGATTTCTTCAAGCTACAAGTTCTTGCTACATAAAACTCTTTTGATTTGGATTTCACATTGTCATCAATAGAGAGGCAAAACACCAACTTGAACTATAATACATCATCAACGGCTAAGCAGATTGAAGAGTAATTTGGACCCAATCACACCATTAATGAAGGAACATGATCCAAAATTTGGATTCTACATCACCAACAATAGAGAGGCAAAATACCAACTTGAATCATACTACACCATCAGCGACAGAACACTAACATGTGGGTAAATGTTTCTTTTTTTTTATGTTGTAGCATTATTTATTTATGTTCAGAGTCTAAGCTAACTTTTGCATAGATGAGCATCCTTTTATAATTTTATGCTAAAGAGATTTGTGGGATTAGGATCGAGTTTCAAATTTCATGAATGACGAGAATTACCGAAGGATGGAGTTAGCAACCTTATTCTTGTTTGACCATTCCTATGTTGTGGTTTCCTGCCTAGGAAAGAAAACCACCAAATGCATCTTTTTATGCCAAATAATGAATAAATTCATGATTTAAGTATTCGGATGCTGAAATATGGAAAATAAATAGAATTATCCAATATTGCCCTTAAATTTGTCCTTAATTGACAATAAACGAGTGGGAAAATGATATAAAAAATAGGACTTTTAGACATTTATCAAATACCCCTAAGCTCGAACTAATGCTTGTCCTCAAGCAATGCAAAAGATAGATTTAAGTAAAGAATTTTAAAGTAATATACCATCCTGCTTGCCGCGACAGAATTCCTTTCTTGACTCGGCCTCTTCTAGGTTCTAGGAATTCCTCAAAACTGGACTATGAGTCTTAGTGGATGGGTGCGTAGCTGTGTCAAAGCTAATTTTCTAAGTTCTAATCATTTTTCTAGCTCAAAACTTCCGAATTAGATTTTTATTCAAATCTTTTTCTTTTCTTTCACCTTAATTGTATATAAATATATTGCTATATACTTATACTGCTTGAGTCAGTTTTGGGCACCTCAAGTGTTTAGCTATTCCTACTAGAGTTAATTTCGGGCACCTCTAGTAAGTGGGAGAAAGACTAAGTCCTAGAGCCAGTGATAGGCACCTCTATGGACTAAACTAGAGCCGGTTATAAGCACCTCTAGTTAAAATCTAAATCTAAGTCCTTATTGCTTTTCAAAGAAAAGAACTTATAAAATCAACTAAGAATAGCAATGTTTAATTATTTTTAGGCCCATAGTCTAATCCTAAGAGACCTGTCTGATTTCAAGTCTGGTGAATGATGCATACTGCTGCTACGGCTGGATAATATATTGTTGCCGAGGTAGTTTCAATAAAATTCAACAAACTTAAAATGTTTTTTGTAGTAAATATAAAATTGTTAAGATAGAAATTATGGCAGTAATATGATAATCTAATTACTTCCATACATTTGCAGACATTTACATATTATAAAAGGGATCAATACTCCCCCAAACTCGAGGGATGCATTATCCTCAATACATGAAAAGTAAATAGAGAAATAAAAGAAAGCAAATGAGGCAAAATGAAAAGAGAGAAAATGAAAAGACTATCGCCCTTTTTCAAAATGTCGAGGAGGCAAAGGAGTCCTTGGAGTCGCTGTCGATGAGGAGCTTGCGGCGGCTTTTCGGTCGCTGATGTGCTGCCGCTTGTAGTGGACTAGCAGATTTCTTCTTGGCTGACTGGGGCAGTTGGACTCGAATGGGAGTTGGGTTGTTGCTGACCTCTTCCTCGGTTTTGATGTTGATGTTGATTGGGGAGGTTGTTGCTGACCTCTTTCTCTGTTTTGACCTCTTCCACTTGTATTCTTTTGATGTAGACATCCTTGGTCCATCCCTTCCTCTCCAGGGTGTAGGAGTCGATTGACAGTGTCGGTACTCTTTCTAAATTTGCTAAGGTAGTGATTAGAGAAGGGAAATAAAGAATACCTCTATCCTTGGTGGCACATTCGAAGATTTGCTCACTGATGATTTTTCCCACGTCAATTCGGCGGTTGTGGATGATGTAGTGGATTAATGCTAGCCGCGACCGATCTACAGTTTGGTTGTGAGATATCGACAGCAGATTCCTTTTGATGAAGGTATTCCAAAGCTTGGCTTCCGGTCATAAGTCTCTACGGTTGATAGATTTGCAGTGCTTCCTGGTATTCCACTCTGCTCCAAGCATGCAGAGTTCTGCCTTCATCGCCTCATAATCGTTGGCGGTGAGAGTAGTAATGAATACAACGTGCTCATCAGTCTCGATGTGTAAGCTAAAGTGAGCGTTGATTGGAATGTCTGCGATGGGTATTGCCCTTCCTCGAAGGTATGAGTAAGGGTTATTTGCCACCGGTCTATGCGCATAAAATTCCCTCACCTATTCAACGTTTGCCGGAGTTGGTTGCTTTTCGAACTTGTGTCACCTTTGAAACGTTATTTTGTATAATATGAAGGTATCTAATCCAAGGTCGTCATCGTCTGTGTAATAGAACCCTTATTCCTCCCAAACTTGTCGATTCTGAAATACCCGTTGAAATTCCTGTTCCATTGTTAGTGTGGAAAATCTTCTGTAAGCTGCTGCTCCGGTAAGGTTTTGTTGTCGGTTGGTCATTGGTAGTTTGTGGATAAGAGGAGAAGAAAATTGAATTGAGTAATAGTAATGAAAAAGAAGCGTGAAGAAGGAGAACTTTGCCCGTTTATTTATAGGCGGTGAGCGGCGCGATGTTTGAGGGAGCGGGGGGCGTGATTATTGCCCTTGGCGTGCAAGAAACGCAATCCCAACCGGCAACCATTGACAGCCGAAATGACGTAATTTTTGAATCCGGGTGGCATAATTCCCGCCCAGAATTTTTAGCCGCTTGGATTGGGCCGCTAATTTGGTGGGCTAATTATCCTCTTTAATTCTTCCTTATTGACCCTAATTAACAGAAAATCAAATTAATAGATGCTGTGAAAAAATAAAAATTCAGGAAACTCATTTGCAAAATATATTTGAAATCTAAATCCTAAAACTGAGAACTAAAATTCTAATTCCTAAAATATAATAGGAAATTAAAAATAGTAAGATAGAAATTAGGTTACTGGTGGAGTGCAATGGAATGCATCCCCAGCAACAACCATCTTCCCCTTTTTTAATGGAGGATGATGTGATGATCCAGTCTGAGCCTCCTCATCATGTGGTTTCTTTCGTGTATGCTTCTGGTCAAGGGGTACGCTGCCTCGATAGTGGTTGCTTGGGCAGGTCTTGTTTAGGCAGTCCGTCTCTGCATTGAAGTTAAATTCAAATTTTACCTATATTTGTTGACATTCAATTGGTTCATCTGGATGTCTTAGAGCTTTGAAGACATTGATCTTTACTTGTTGGTCATTCACCCGTATGATCAATTCTCCTTTTTCACAGTCGATCAATGTTCTGCCTGTGACTAGGAACGACCTTCCCAATATGATTGAGGCATTTTCATATACTTCACAATCTAAAATTAAGAAGTCAGCAGGAAATATAAATTTATCTGCTTTTACCAAAATATCTTTTATCTTTCCTTCTGGTTGCACGTAGGAGCGATCTACCAGTTGCAGTATTACCGTGGTTGACTTTGTCTGCCCGATGCCTAGCTTTTGGAATATTGACTTAGGCATTAGGTTAATGCTGGCACCTAAGTCACATAATGTCTTGCCTACATATTGGTCTCCGATGGAACAAGATATGATAAAGCTTTCAGGATCTTTTCTTTTGGTTATGGCCTTGCTGTATAGCATTGCCACAAACCCTTCTGTTGCGTCAACAATTTCGAATTCTCCAATTTTTTTCCTTTTGGATATAATGTCCTTAAGGAACTTGACATAGTTAGGTATTTGTTTAATTGCCTCTACCAAAGGTATGTTGATATGTACCTGTTTAAGAATGTCTAAGAATTTCTTAAACTGGTACTCTTGCTTTTGTTATTTCATCCTTTGAGGGAATGGTGGTGGTAATCGTAGATCCTTGATCCTTTTAGATCACTAAAATCGTATCTGTGGTGCGGCCGTGGCATCATCTGCTGCGGCATCTTCGTCGGCAGTGTCTACTGGTTCCCGTGCCTCATGTTTTTCTTTAGTAGATTTTTTTGGGGCTACTGTCTCAGTTTGCTTACCTACTGTCTAGGCAGGTAGTTTAGGGTCCTTTAGTTGTAATCCACTTCTAGTGGATATAGCCTTACATTGTTCATGAGGACTAGTTCTAGCGACTTCAGTATCACTAGGTAGACCTCTTATAGGTCGTCTTTTCATCTGTTGTGCCATCTTTCCTACTGCTATTTCCAGCATTTTGAGAGCAAACTCATTATTTTGTATTCTCATCTTTGCTTTATCCATGAATATATCGGCTCTCTGGATGAATTATTGGTGTTTCCAATATATGCACTAGTTTGATCCATGAATGTTTACAGTGTGTTTTCCAATGTATGGACATCTGTTGTTTGTTGCGGTGGCAGTGCCTGCTGCGACATCTGCTGCTGAACTGTTCTATTCTGCTGGAATCTAGTGGGTTGCAAAGTTTGATGTTGCGGGTTCAGTCGTTGTTAGGGTTGCTCCACGAGAGGTTTGAGTGCTTTCTCCATGCTAGGTTATAATTGTTGGACATATTATTCCTGTTGAAGTTCCCAACATAGAAAGTCGATTCTAGATTATGTGGACATGCGTTCGAGTCATGATTGTCACTGCATGTTTCACAAAAAATAGCGATTGCTTTTACTTCTCGAACGTGGCTTGGTTTTTGCAGATCTTTTACCATATTTGTCAAGGCTGAAAGCTGAGCTAGGATCGAATCTGATGAGTCAGAAGTTGTCATACCTCGCCTTGTTATGTCTCGCTTAGTGGTTGGGTGCTAATAGTCATTCTTTGTTAACCTGTCCAAAATCTCTAAACTCTCGTGGGGTGGGCGGTCTAGTAGTGTGCCGTTAGAGGAAGTATCAAGCATCATTATCGTTGGGGTGTTAATTGCATTATAGAAGATTGATACTTGTGTCCATTTGGGTAAATCATGTATGGGGCATTTTCGGTATAATTCCCTATATCTTTCCCAAGCCTCATACATCGATTCGTCTTTATCTTGCTTGAAGGATGTAATATCATTTCTCAGCTTATCAGTCATGTTGGTGTAACTGAAGCGGGAAAGGAAGCTTCGGCATAGCTCTGACCATGAGTTCAACGATCCAGGCTAGAGATTGTTTAACCAAGATTTTGCCCTATCCCTTAGTGAATAAGGAAACAACTTTAATTTCAGGATGTCGACGGAGACTCCCGGCAGCTTGAAAGAGTTGCAGATTTCTAAGAAGGACTTAAGATGCTACCGAAAATCTTCGTTGGCCGATCCCCCAAATTGGCCTAAAGTGTTGATCATATTGAACATGATTGGTTTTAGTTCAAAATGTTCTGCCTCTATATCAGGCATAACTACAACAGGAGTTAATCCATCCAAATTTTCCTCCAGATAATCACGGACAGTGCGTGGTCGCTCTTTTCGAGGCAGATTGGCAGGATCAACAACTGCGAATATGCGTTGGTTGGTTGCCGCGGCGGTATTCATACCAGCGTTCACCTGCTGGCCAGATGCTACGTTCATCCTTTCGCGGAGCCTTTGTTGTAGACGCCTTGCGGTTCTCTCGATTTCAGGATCAAAAGGATAATTGTCTGCAGATGGATTAGACCTGGTCATAAACATGATAACCCTTTAAAGAAATTAAAAGAAACAAATTAAACGTAAAAATAAAAGAAAGGGGGTGCAAAAATAATTGGTAGTAAAGTTGAGCGTCAATCCCCGGCAACGGCGCCAAATTTGGTGATGGCTCAAAAGTCTTATGTAATTCCACCTTTCGTTAAATTATAGTATTTAAGATTTCGAACCCACAGGGATTAAGTTGACTTCACTACTTCTTAATCATGCATTTATAAAAATAAAAACACAAGTAATTTTGATGGTTGGAGTAACTAAATTAACTACTTAAAAACTAATTAAAAGAAGAGAATAATAATGATAGAAGTGAGGCCAAGTTGAGTGCTTTGTAGAGGGGAATCCAGTTGTACTAATTGTCCACTTATTAATGCAATGGGTTAACTTGCCGCCCCGGCGGGTCGCACTAAGGGTCGCCGTAGTTGCCTAGGCGGGGTTATGCCTTATCGACAATTCAACTTTCCATAGTTCGACAGAGCATCCTTGTATGTCTTCTTCCTTATCCCTAAGCGAAGAGAACTGTTGAAACCCACGTCTTGATGATACCTCCCAGTGTGAACCAAGGGTGAATAACAACCAAACGCATGCGTCTTATTAGTCGCTGAAATCCTGGGTGGTTTATCTCTAAACCATATTAGTCAATGCCCTTAAGCAAAGACCGTATTCTCTCGTTTCGTGAGCCTAACTCTCCCGATATTAGACAAATAGATTTTTCTTCACATACTATCATCTCGAGCTCATATGCAAAGATGAGTGATTGCCAAAAGATAATAAACTATGAAAATATGTTTGCATTAATAAATATCAAATATAATACAACTTTCTTCCCCAAGTACTCCACAAACAACCTAAACCTCGAGAGGGATTTAGAACATGGTGTAGCCGACAGCTAAGGGTTTTTACTATAGGATTCCGACTCTCCTCCCTTCTATCGATGTCTATGTCTAGCCCTAATGAGTGACTTATATAGGCTAAGCCCTAGGTTAAAGTTTTCATGCAAGGAAAGAGTTTTAAAAGGGAAAAAATACAATCTCCTAATTAAACTATAACACTTTATTTTATTTCCTAAAATAACTCTTCTTTCCCGCACTTGACTTTGACTAGCACTTGACTCCTTAAATCGGCTCCGTCTTTCTCTCTTCTTTTTCGTTATCTTCGACATCTTTTTCTCTATTTGTCGAGCACCAATTGTCATCTTCAGTCTGCTGCCGCGACATCCAAAATGCTGCCATGGCGGGTGCTTCATCTGCATTTCAGCTTTTTTTCTAGCATCCATATTCTTGTTTGACCATTCCTATGTTGTGGTTTCCTGCCTAAGAAAGAAAATCATCAAATGCATCTGTTTTATGCCAAATAATGAATAAATTCGTGATTTAAGTATTCGGATGCTGAAATATGGAAAATAAGCAGAATTATCCAATATTGCCCTTAAATATGTCCTTAATTGGAAATAAACGAGTGGGAAAATGATATAAAAATAGGACTTTTAGACACTTATCACGACGCTTGTCTTGACAAACACCACTAAAGAAAAACTTTCGTGCAACGTTTGTATTTTCAAACCTCACTAAAGAAGAGTTTTTTGCAGCGTTTGAAAACACAAACGTCCCTACAAATCTTGATCTCTTACGGTGTTTTTACCCAATAAACGCCGCAAATAATTATGGTTCTGGTTTTAGCGACACTTCTTGTGGCGTTTTTTTAAGCGTCGAGAATTTTTTTAATGACGCTAAAAAACACCGTTATACAACTAAAAAAACGCCGCTAAAGATCTATTTTGATGTAGTGAAACATCTATGTTATGGTTGGGTTAAATAACCTAATTATGTTAGAATGACATATAGGGTTATAAGGGGTTGGATTAGGGATTAATTGTGTGTTTTGACTACTGATTAGTGTGCAAAACAGGCAAGTGTATCGATACTGGACGGTTGGTATTAATATTGAATGCTTGGATTGGCTGAGCATATAGGTACGGGGAGTCAAGTTTGGAATCCTACTTTTTCACCTAAATCTCGTGTAACGATACTCATTAAAGAGAGTATTGGTATAGGTCTTTGCCACGTAGATGTACTGATAAAGACACTAATTTTACCGTATTGGTTCCCGTTAAATCAGTTGATGTTCTGAAATAAGTTTTATTTTCTTACATTTTAAACCCTAATGTTTGTATTTACAATTGTATGAGCCATGAATATCATTTTGAGTTGAAATTTTATAACCTCTCAACCTGGTTTAGATGCAACCAAACATCAAGCAAGTTACACAAAAAATTTTATATTGAATTCAAAATTTAAATAAACAAAATTAAGTTGTCTTTTGACTTCAACCAACTCCGATGAAATCTTTAAAATTTAAAACTAGCCAATCCTTTTGTTCCTATTATTTAGAAATAAACAAATACAAGTATTCCTATTTTGTTTAAACAACACAATTTTCCATGGCAAGATTTCGTGCTTCACGTACCAATAATTTAAAGAAAGAAGACAAAAAAACAAAGCAAGAAATTGATTTATGAGCACATAGTAAAACCAAACCAAACCACTGTTCCACCACATAAATAATAAGAGGCGACCTAGGCAGTATCATCCAATGTGGTCCCCACAACTAAAAATATAATAATTACTACTATTTATATATATATATATATAAAAGAATATCTTTACAACCCGACAACTCACCATTTCGTCACCAACCTCCGTTATACAGATAAGAACAAGATACGGACACCCGAACAATAAACCTCCATAACACTTAACGGTTTCCGTTACAGCAACCCACACTCTTTCTAGTTGGGCCCTACCTGACCCAAGCCGCCCGGTATTGCGGGACCTATCTGACGCGTCAACATATAAACGAAGAAGACCAGAACTAACCCGGAAACCCGACCCGGACCCACCTCCTCCCATCCCCTCCTTTTCCTCGCCATTTCTTTAATTCCACCGCTTATATATTCAGCTTCCTCTTCTCTGTTATTATGACAGATTTAAGTATCAACAGAGCAGAAAAGCAAGAAAAAAAGGGAAGGGAAATTTGTAGTGTTTAATTTAATTTTTTTTTCCAAAAAATCCTTCCTTTTCCCCTTTGATTCCCCCCTAATTTGTTCATAAAATTTCTAGGGGTCCTCTTTTGATTTTTGTATATTTGTTTATTTAAATCTCAGTTTGTTTGTTTTTCTCTCGGTGGTGTTTGACATTAATTAATATGGGGACTGAAGTTTTACGGTCTCAGGATTGTTTGATCGAACGGATCCGCTTACCGCCGACGGCATATCCTCGTCGGAGATACGGAAATGGTAGCTTTAATCCTAGTTATTATTATATCCAAAACAATAACAATGGAAATGGTAGATTTAACAGGAAACCCGCTCAAAGGAAGCGGGTTGGATCGGAGCAGCCGATTTTCAAGAAATACGTTTCCACCGATGACTTGAAGACGGTGAGGAGCAATGTTACGATGGCGAAGGTTACAATTTTGAGACGAGGAGAGTCGTTGGATACGAAGATCAAAAGTATCGACGGTGGTGCTGGGAGGGAAGGTGGTTTGGTTGTTACAGGTACGGATTGGTTGGGTCCGGGTCCGGAAATGGTCCCGAAACAGACCAAAATTGTCGATATCAAGCCTTCTGCGACCGGAAAATTCGACGTGTATGCCGGATCTGCCTTCTTCGTCTCTCCGGCGCCGAGTTCTCTTCCTTTACCATCTTTCTCAAAGAAGAAAGAGGTTCCGGTGGATGATTCAGCGACCAGGGATCTCCGCCGGTTGCTCCGACTAGATCTCTGAGATCCGAGCCCTTACTCGATTAGATTCGTATTTGAATAAGCCTTCGTCTCTCTCTTAACCGTTCGTCTCTATTTAGTTATCTCCGGAAATTTCAAGATTCGATACCTTCCGTGATATTTTTTCAAGACGGGGACGGATTTGAAAATCTGGGAAATATTAGGGGCGACTAGATAATATCTTCATGTGTATTAGGCTATGTACTAGGGTTTCTTTATGAAAATAGGAAAAATCAAGGGGGTGGCATGTAATATTAGGGGAATAGTGGGCTTCAGTTGAATTACTAAAATCTTGGGATGAGAAAATTCATTTTTCTGCTCTGTTGTGAAAAAAAAGTAAGAAAAATATTTGCAATTTAGTCCCTTTGATGTAAAGATATGAAATTAGTGAGAGCTGTGATTAGATTTCTACTACTATTATTGTTCTCATAAAGTTATCCACCTTTGTTTTAGTTTGTAAAGCAGCAGCAGGAGGGGTTCTAGAGTTGAGATTCCCCAGTTTCTGATATTATATGTATAATACCTTGCTACAATTATATTAAATATTCAGGCATAAAATGGATTTTAAATTTTGCTACAATTAAAGATGCACTTAGGTATTGTTTAAATACATTTTTAAGTATATAAAAAAATTGTTAGAATATTTATTCGTTAAAATAGATGTCTGATCCACTTAATTAAGTATTAAAAATATGGATGAGTCTACGACAGGCGTCGAACACTGCTGAACATCGTTAATATTGAAAACCGTTGAACATTATTAAATTAATTTATAAAAAATAAAAATCTAAAGATTAATTATACAATTATTAATTATATGTTAAGTTTATCACTCTTTTATTAATTATATATTGAGTCCAAATTTTTATTAATTAATTTAATAGTATTCAATAATATTTAACATTAGTGGTGTTCAGCAGTGTTCAACGCTTGTTGTAGATTTTTCCTAAAAATATATACTAAAAAAATATACTTTATTACAAATTATTGTTTGAATATTGGATGAGTCTATAATGAGCGTCGAACACCACTGAATATCGTTAATGTTGAATACCACTGAAGATTATTAAATTAATTTATAAAGAATAAAAATCTAAAGGAATAATCATACAATTATTAATTATACGTTAAATTTAGCTGAAAATATTTTCTTATTCTCAACAAAGTGTATCAATCTGTTACTGTCAAGCTAAGTATCAAACTAAAATCTTATATGAAGATCATTTCATACATTTCATTGTAAACGTTCGTCCACACTAAGATAAATTTACATCATAATCTTGAGCAGTTACTTAATCAAAGATTTCAGAATTTGACTACACCATTTATATTTTGTTTTGACTATACTTACTCATAATTTGTCAACATTCAAAACTAATTAGAAGATCAATTTTATTAAACTTGTTTTATTTTATCGATATAAATCTTTTAAAGTAAGAACATCATGTACAAAATCCATTTCTTTCTTTTTTTGCATGTTTTTTTGTTATTAGATGAGCTTATCCTTTATGATTATTATTATTAGATGAACTTAAAAACCTATATCGAAAATTATTTCTATTATTTATTACCTTTTTACAAGTATTAATTTCTATTCTATATTGTATGAAGTTACATATGACTATAGCGTCGAATGATTTTTATACATGACACACACAAAATAGATGGTTCTGTTATTACTACTAAATCTAGAGAAATTATGGTATATTTATTGGACACAAATTCTAAATTATGTTATATTATAGATATACATATAACATTTTTATTTTAAAAATATTTGCATTCGTTCTAAACTCTTAATTGATAATCAAGAGAAATTGAGAGATAAAAGAGTGGAGAATGAAGATACGACTTCAGCTTATAGTTTCGGGGGATGCTATCTAAAGTCAAGTTGTTGTAGTTTTGGGTCCTGAAAAACATGGTTAGGTTCCCTTTCAAGGGAGAAATTATATCATAGGCCCGGTTTACCACGTCAGCCGTGATCCAATCCAATAATAACCACCCACTTCACCACTAATTGCCAACTTATTTTTTTCAAACCAACGAATCTCCACTCATAATTTACATGTCACTTTAAAAATATAATTTCTGGAAATTATATTAATTACATGGTTAATTAGTGGCGGAATGGGTGGTTTTCATTGGCTAGGGACACGGCTGACGTGGTAGGCCGGGCCTATGATATAATCTTTCATTTCAAGGATCCTTCGTTACCCCAACTAAATATTTTGGATCCAACTTGTCTTAACACATATCACCATAGAGCTAGACTTCCTAATTAAAAGTTAATCGTTTTAAAAAATAGTTGGCCCAAATGAATGAAAAAATGTTCAAATTAAAGACAAAGCCGAAGCGGGAGAAGCAACATATCAGAAAAAATATCAAGACTTCTAAAATCGACTTTTAGATATGATGAAGATGATACAACATAACTGAGCTTAAAATCCGTCATCTTAATTAATTTCTTAAATTCCTGCTTTGTTTATTCTAGTAAAAAATGTTGAACTTTATTACATTTCACGTTACATTTCACTTTAATGTTTATAAACTTTGATTTATTTTTGTTGTTAAGTATTTTTTGTTGATTCGTGTTGTATTTAAATTTCAAGTTTATTGTTATTGGATAATAATACATGATGAGTTTGGATAACATAGAGTATAAAATGATATCTGTCAAATCAAATAAGTTTATTTACGCTAGTAAAACAAATGTCACTACAATCATGCTTTTCTGTAGCATTTGTTAAAACAATGTCACTAGATATATAGTCAATAGCGATGTTTGAAGGCAATTTAAAGTAAAAAGCGTTATATATGTTAGAATATAATTATTAAAGAAGTTGTAATTAGTTGTATTAGCTTGTTATTAGTTTGTTATATTAGTTAAAATTTGTTATAAATTCAGTTGTATTTTGGGTATAAAACCCACTAATGTGATAGACTGAAATACAATCTTTGTAATTCATATTCACTTAATAAAAGTCTCAGATTACTTTTTCCTTAAATCCTTAACTTCTTTTATATATTCCATCATTCCTCTGCTACTCCGGCCACCATGCCTGAGTTATCACATGGCATTAGTCGTCGACGATTCTGACGTCATTTATTTTTCTTTCGCTACTGCATTTCTGTTCAAGATCAATGGAGTTCAAGTTGTTGAGTGCTTCTTCGCCACCTTCGTTTGTTGTTCATGGGGTGGCCACCAAGTTTTCAAGACCCGATTTTGTTTCAACTTCACCGTCCAGAGGATTCTCCATTTTCTGGGTTTTCTCAGATTCATCTAATGCTTATCACCCAGCTCTTTCCCTTTCTTTTCCTTCTCTTTTTTGCTTCTCTTCCACCTGTTTGCATTTCACGGCAAATCGTATTCTGTCTTCGAAACGGGTTGTCTTTTTTTTGTCACTCGATCCGTGGTAGTTTTGGGGCCCAATTCAGCAACGAGGATAACCCAAATCATCATTTTCTCGAAGCTTCTCTTCTCGTTTCAGGAACTGTTTCGCACTACTGGATGCTAAGGCAAGGATTTGAAGAAGAAATAAAATGGGAGTTTTTTTGTAGTATATTTTATTCACAAACGTTATTAATTATTACAACATTTGTTGTAACAATTTTTTGTGACACTTTTACTAATACTGAGAGGGTTTTTAACATTACTTATAAACGTTATAATAGGGCTAAAAGACGTCATTAAAAATACGACTCTAAATATATTACTACTATATGGAGTTTAATTTCTAATACAATATATTTATGTTAACCAAATAAACAAAACAAGTTATTAAATTATTTAAAAACAATTTTCTACGAATGAAATAAAACATAAAAAATGGAAATACAAAGATTACAGAAACCAAAGAAAAACCAGTAAACGATTTTGAAAAACTTTGATCGAGGCCTGTGCTATCAGTGTCCTTAAAACAGTTTCGTCCCCTCCCGGAGCTGGAGTTTTTATGGAACGTCTGTCTCCCATGATACATAGGTGGAATGCAGCAAAGAGAGCAACGCAACTTTACTACAACGAAGAACTTCAAAGAAGCAGAACACTATCAAGAATTTGGCTAGAGGATGTTTATGGTTTTCAGAGTGTTGAGATAGGAACAAGGGGTCTCTATTTATAGTGTTCAGGCATGAGACATGTTTAATTACAGAATTAATTTATAATTAAAAATTCCTGAAGAGTTACAACTCCCATAATTCAAAAGGGTATTTATCACAGAATTAATCCAAATAAATTGAAGGTTACAACTAGTTGAAGGTTACTCACATAATTCTATAGTATCTATTGGAAAAAAATAAAATAGAACAGTAAAAAAAATCTGTCATTTTAGAAGTCCAAAGGCCCCAAAGCCCATCTTTGACTTTTATAAAAGTCAACTAATACTAACCCAAAGATAGGCTAGACATACCTATGGTGTTTAGTCTAAGCATTTGACTTATTTCCAATAATAACATGAAGAACTTTTATATATAAAGCTTTCTAAATCTATGTTCCCAAAAAATGTGGGATATTCTACTTTTCATCTTATATTTCCAACATCATGTGTGTTAAATTGAGCAACAATTTCTTATTCACCCATTGAACATTTTGGGCATGTAAATATACAAATTTAATCTACTCTTGTTGTAAAGTAATAATACACTTAATCCCAATTAATTTGACTAATGGAACTCACTCAAATTTAAGCTCAAATTGCTATGTATCATACCATTTTTCCAACAATTTATACCTAGAATTTGATAATGTTAAAAACCCTTCCAAATTTTACGTACAAGTGTCACAATTGTCTCGTCTTGTATAGAGATCCTACCGTGAATAACCCGTTCGAGACCGAGCAGATATGGACTTCGGAGCTAATATGAGGAATCCCTAAGGAGCAGCCAAGCAGGATGCGAGTCGGGATGATTTTGGAAGGCATTGAAGACCCTGTCCAGAAAGTGTCCCCTATTGGAACAAAGCAACGTCTATTCCTGTCATACTTGGAAAGTTTTATTTGCTCTTTAGGGGGAAGTGAAATGGTGTTGGGTCTCTACCATCCCCCAGCCATAGGCTAGCAGTGGAGTTACCATGGTGTAAGTGACCTTCTCCTAGGCCTACGTGGGGCCTAGGTGTGCGGGCGTTGGGGGCCAAGTGGATGGAATAACTTCTCTCTAGGGTGTGTCCCTAGGGACGGTTTGGGGCCTTAGTGCCCCTTATCGCGCTCGTGTAGGAGCCATGGGGTTGCCTCTTAGCTTTCGCTATTCCCCGCGGGATTCTATGTTGGACTGGTTATGTTACCCGTTGCTAATTGAGATGACGCTTCCGTGTTTGATCCTTGATAAAGGACGGGTGAAAGGCTGACTTGTCTAGTATATGTTCCTTTTCAAGTGTCGCACGGCTTAGCCACCCTGGGGTGCGAGGGATAAGACCTGCCACCTAGGGGTGCGAGGGCTAAGGCCGTGACAAGTGGTGTCAATGCCAGGTTTACGAATCTGTTGGTTGGGTTAATACCCACTGAATTTATTTTTACGCCAAAAGCTCTATTGAAAAGAGTAGGCAAGGTAGGATGATGTTGGTTGAGCTCACACCAAGCGCTTCATTGGTTAAAGCAGGCAAGGTGTTCTAGTCTACACCAAACGCTCACATGGATAGAGTAGGCAGGGTGGTTTAGCATTATACCAAGCGCCTCAATGGATAAAGCAGGCAGGGTGGACAAGCGTTACGCCAAGAGCTCCCGTTGATGAATGTAGGCAGGGTGATTGTGATGCACACCAAACGCTCTCATGAGGAGAGTAGGCAGGGTGACCCAGATTCACACAAAGCGCTCCAGCGTGAGTAGTAGGCAGGGTAATTTGATTTCACACCAAGCACTTTACCATTTGAAGTAAGCAGGGTAGGCGGATTTCACACCAAGCGCTTTGGCATGTTGGGTAGGCAGGGTGGACAGATTTACGCCAAGCACTTTATCTTGTGAAGTAGGCAGGGTGAGTCAACAAGGTGATTGCCGCAATGGAATCATGATGTTTATCGTGGCGCTACACATCCTATAAGATGTCTCTTAGGAAGAGGGTAATGGCTCTGTGGATAAAATGGTGGTGCTGCACATCCTATCAGACACGTCTCTTAGGAAGAGGGTAATGGCCCCGTGGACAAGTCCTAGTGGGGTGCTTGTTGGATCAATATTATGGAATCAGTGCACAGTGGTGCCTGTCGTTAACCATAATATTGACGAATCATGGCGCAGTGACGCAGTTGGATATGGCCTAGTGGGTGATTGTTCAGTTAATATTGTGGAATCGGTGCACAATGGTGCTTGTCGTTAACCACAATATTGATCGTAGCATAGTGGTGCTTTGTGGAAATTATCTTGGAATCAGTACACATGCGGTGTCTTTCGTTAACCTTGATAATTTTGTAAAAATAATGGAATTAGTGCACATGTGGTGCCTATCGTTAACCACTATTATGATCGTTGCATACGCGGTACTCGATCTTGTTGTGGCACGGAGGTGTCTATGAGTTAATCATCGTGGAATCAGTGCACATGCGGGTCCTGTCGTTAACCACGATAGATTAATCAAGCACAGTGGTGCTGATTAGGGAATTTTCATGGAATCAGTGCATACGCGGTACCTGTCGTTACCATGAAAATACTATAGTACAGTGGTGCTATATAGATAATTGGAGTGGAATCAGTTCACACGCGACGACTTTCGTTAACCACTATGATTATCTTAGCGCATTGGCGCATGTAGCCTGGAGCTTGATGATGCTCGACTCTTTGTATCATACAGGAAGCATAAAGTTCCTATGATGGGGACTGTGTGAAAGTGTGCGACAGACGTGTCCCCTAGAATTGATGCCCGCCAAGGGGTGGGCGTGACAACACAAAGGGTGGATCTTTTGAACCTAGCCGGTTTAAGGAACTTGAGGCCGTGGTGGCAGCCTGTAACACCCCAAAAATGGGTTTAGGAGTTAGAGGGTCGGTTTAGCCTAGTTCGGGATAAAATACTTAAAAATTATTTTTTAATCAAAACAAATTGAGGAAAAATATTCTAATATCCTTAAATGAAATATATTTGACTTTGGTCAAATCAATTTTGGAAATCGACTCTTGAAACCCTAAGATTTTGAAATTAGTGATCGTTTTATAAAATTAAAACTTTGAGGACAATTTTATAAAACAAGCCAAAACTTTGAATCTTTAAGGGGCTTTGATCCAATTATAATCCTAGCTGGTCTAGGCTTTCCAATTTTTAATTAATTAATCCCAGAATCTATTTTAACTTAAATAACTTAATTAAATCCAATTTTAAAGTCTTAAAACCCTTTTTAATTAACCTAAATATCACATATTTTTCTAATTTTCGTTTTCCCTCATTGGAGGCAGCCGTTCATCAAGCTTTCAAGGTAAAAACTCATTCTTTTTCAATTAATTCCGTTCTTAATAATTATTACAACTTTTCTTTTTCAAATTTTCTTGTTTTCTCATCGTTTTCTCGTTTTAATACCCGAAAATCAATTGGATCAGTTTTGGAGGTGAGATTTTATCAATCCTCTAGAACAATAAGTTTTTTACTGAAATTCCCAAGTTCTTGTCTTGGATAAATCATTTTAATCCTTTAATTTCATAAAAATCAGTTTTTGGTTAAAAATCCCAATTTTCGTTCAAGGGTTTTTACCCATTGTTTTTGGATCCTAAATGGATTATTTTTAATGTGTTAGGATGTTTATAAAGTGTTTTTAAAATATCTAATCCCGGACTATAGGTTTAAGTGAAGTTTGGTGTGTTCCAACAAGTTTTCGGTTTAAGTTTTGATAGGTTTTAAGGGCTGCTGTGTAGGGATCCGACTTGAGGGTTTCTTTTGTGTGTGTTTTAGCATTAAACCCCTTGTTTTTTATGCTTGAAAAAGGGCAAGATTTAGGCGATCGCGTTTGAAGGTGTTTCGGTTTGTTTTAGTGGCTTGGCGAGCAAGTAATTGTTATCGGTGAGTGGTTTATGAGAGTGGTTGCTTCAGCAGTGTTTTTAAACTTATTTTACAGAGGTTTGGGAGTGTAGAGAAGGTGTGAAAACCTCCCTATACTCGGAAGTAAATTTTAAGTTTTCGCAAAAGGGTTCCCATATTACTCTATGTTTTTACCATGAAAATTGTCATGCTTAGTGTTAATTTTGCATAGATGTTATGCATGATGATTTAATGCTCGTGTCACTGTTTTACAATGATATTCATATACAATTGATTCTCCCATGGTTTTAATTCAAAAACGTATTATTTATGGTTTTACCAATTTTGCACTTGATGCTTAAAATAATGAGATGCATGGGTTAAATTCTGTTTTGAATAAAATTGAGCATTGATTTTGATATACATATTGGATAGTTAAGTGATGAATCTCATGGGATAAGTTGATCGATCAATAGGGTCTAGAGTACACTATAAATTCCTTGTGTGTTGCATTTTAGCTTCTAATCTTATGCTATGTGATGGGAGTGGTACTGTCACATCTGGGCTGATAGGAGTGGTAATGTCACCGGACACCAAGGTGAGATAATTCATGTTGAGAGTGGTATCAACATGCACATGCTCTGGGAGTGGTGCTAACATACGGTAGCCCGTTTATCCTAATGATTTGGAGTGATATAAATCGGATCACTAGCACAAATATAATTTATGTTTTCTAATTGAAATTGCAAGTATTATGTATTTGTAGGCTTTGCTAGGTGACTAGCATGTTAGTAGCTTGTTTTTGCTTTGAAAGCATGAGATAACTTTAAAGTGATTTACCGGTATTTTATATTGGCACGTGGGCCATGATTCGTGATAATTGTTAAGCAAAATTTAAGAGACCTTAAACAATGGTGTTTTTCATTTGTTTCAGCTTGTTTTTTATTTTACAGAAGAGTGAGTACATATTTATACCGAAAATTAGGGTTACAAGATGTATGAAGCTAGGGTATTTGGTAATTCTTCATTCTTGTCTTTTTCTCCCTTGTTTCAGCATTGTAATAATAGTTTTCCAGCTCATTTGTACAGCTCACCATGGTTCAACATTTCCCCGGTTTTCTTTGTGCAAATAAGTCGAAGACTTTGAACTGAGATATGGCTGCGAAAGGCTTCAAAATGCTGAAGAGGTATCGGCTTGGTAAGTATATCAGCTTCCTGAAATTTAGCAGGTATGTAATTGACACACAACATTCCAGCAGCAACTTTCTCACGAATAAAATGAAGATCGAGGTTCACATGTTTGGTCTTGACATGCAAGACAGGATTGGCAGCCATGCTTACGGTGTTGGAGTTATCACACTAGATTGTGGGTGTGTGCTGGAGAAGGATGTGCATTTCAGAAAGAAAAGATTGTAGACATGTCAATTCTGCAGCAGCATCAACCAAGCTTCGATATTCAGCTTCAGCTGTGGATCGAGAGACAACGCGTTGTTTCTTGGAGCTCCAAGAGACGGTATGTGATCCCAGTGTAATGTAATATCCAGATGTAGAGCGACGGTCGTCAACATCGCTACCCCAATCAGCATCAGCATAGACTAAAAATTGAAGATCACCAAGTGATTGCGGAGGGAACCAAAGACCATGATCAATGGTGCTGTTTAGATACCATAATATTCGAACACTACTTGCCAATGTGTTTCAGTAGGATTTTGCATATATTGAGCAAGTTTGTTGACTGAGAAGGAAAGATCGGGTCTGGTATGACAGACATATTGAAGTGCACCAATGATGCTTCGATAAAGTTATATGTCTGGAAGAGGTTCTCCATCGTGTTTACTGAGTTTGGGATAAGCATTCATAGGTTTGGAGGTGGGTTTCAAGGTGTAAACTCCAACTTTTTGTAGAAGATCATGTATGTACTGCTTATGAGTCAGAAATAATCCATTGTCAACAACATGAACCTCAATACCAAGGAAGAAATGAACATGACCAAGATTCTTGAGAGAAAATGTGTCATGAAGATTGGAAATGACCTGCATAATATGATCTTCTGTGTTGCCAGTAACAAGGATATCATCCACATATACAACAATATAAGTTTGTATAGTGGATTCCTGAAATATAAACAAGGAGGAATCTACTAAGGAAGCTTTAAATCCTTGCCCACAGAGGTGTGTTTTGAGTTTGAGAAACCAGTTTCGAGGAGCCTGGCGTAAGCCATAAAGGGTTTTCTTTAACTTACAGACCAGCAGAGAACCTGTGCTAGAACAAGTGACAAAGCCAGCTGGTTGATGCATATATACTGTTTCTTTGAGATCACCCTTGAGAAAAGCATTATTAACATCCACTTGATGGATTTTCCACTTTTACGTAACCGCTATTGAGATGAGAATATTAACAGTAAAGAAACGCACCACTGGACTGAAGGTGTCAAGGAAGTCCTGGCTTGTAATCTGAGTGAAACCTTTGGCAACAAGCCTTGCCTTATATCGAGCAATTGAGCCATCAACATTGTATTTTACTCGAAACAACCATTTGCTACCTATGGCCTTTTTTCCTGGTGGTAGTTCAGTCAGATCCCAAGTTGCATTGTTTTGTAAAGTTGTGTATTCTTGAAGGACTGTTGTGGACCAATCCGGATGTTGAAGTGCTTCATGTACACTAGCAAGTGTATCAACAAACTGTGTGTGATAAAGTTTGGGTTTAAAAATACCCATCTTGCTGCGAGTGATCATGGGATGTGCATTGTGAACTGGAACAGTAGGTGGTGGAGCAGATTCTAAAGAGCCTATTGAGGATGAAGCAACTGAAGAAGTCCGTGCTGAAGTAGTAGAAGCTTCAGCTGGTGACACATGCTCTGGGAAGGATCAACAGTACTGGGAATAAAAGGACTGGTGTCAGGAACAGGAGTTGCATCAGGTGCTGAAGTGTGATCAACAAGAGGTGTAGCAGCTGGTGCCTGAGTAGTAGAAGTAGTAGCTCCATTGGTTGGACCAAGAGGATCACCTGAAGCAGTAGGTGTGGGAGGTTGTGACTCTGAAGAGAAAACAGGGACCCTGGTGGACAAGTTGTTGGTTCGAGTTCCCATGTTGTACTCATGTGAAGCAGCATAAGGAAATACATGTTCATTAAAGACCACATTGCGAGAGAGAAATATTCTACCAGTAGTGTCAACACATTGATAGCCTTGATGTTTGGGAGAGTACCCAAGAAAGAGGCAAGATTTTGATCGAAATTCCAATTTATGAGTGTTAAAAGGCCGAGTGTGAGGAAAGAATTCACAACTGAACACCCTGAGAAAGTTGTAATCTGGAGCTTTGCCATACAAAAGTTGAAAGGGAGAAATGTTTCCCAATCTTCTGGAGGGTAACATGTTAATAAGAACCACAACACTAAGTACAACATAGTACCAAAACTTCAAAGGCATAGAGGCTTTTGCCAATAGGGATAGGGCCATCTCGACTATATGTCGATGTTTGCGTTCAACAACTCCATTCTGTGGAGAGGAGTAACGACAAGTGATGCGATGTTGGATGCCTAACTGTTCTAGTGTAGTATGGAGAAAATGAAACTCACTGCCACCATAAGTTTGGATGGCTTTTATCTGAGTGTGATGTTGAGTCTGCACAAGTTTATAGAATAAAGAGAAAGCAGTAACAACTTCAGACTTGTTTTTGAGAAGAAAAATCCAACAATGCCTTGTAGCCATATCAACAAACGAAATGTAATATAAAAATCCATTAGACCTTATAGATGCTAGAACCCATAGGTCGATTTCAACAAGTTCAAAAGGGGTGGAATAACTAGTAGTGGATGGTTTATAGGGTAAAGTGTGACTCTTGCCCATTTGACATGTTGTACATATGAGATCCTTATCCATAGGAATGGATTTGTTCACTAGATGTATTATTTCAGCGGAGGCATGACCAAGTCTTCTATGCCATAGCTAGAAGGGAGAAACAACATGAGCTGAAGTAGAGAAAACTGATACTGGAGGAGGAGCCAAGTCACCAGTAATGTGATATAAGCCATCTTTCTGAGTTCCTTGAAGAAGAATGGTCCTTGTGTGCTTATCCTTCACATAAAAAAAATTGATCATGAAATTCAAAGAAAACTGAATTATCCTTGGTGAACTTTGAAACTTTAAGAAGGTTCCTAGTTATTTGTGGAACATGAAGAAGCTGTGTGATATACAGTGCTCTAGTAGGAGTGAACAAAGATGTATGTCCTACTTGTGAGATGGGTAAGGAAGAACCATCACCAATGTGTACATGTCCCTTACCATAATATAGAGAATCAGAAAATAGTGTATTGGTGGTGCTGGTAACATGATGTGTGCCCCCGAATTTGGTGTCCATGTGACTGTTGAAGTAGGAACAGTGTCTAGTAGTGTATTGAGATGCACCTCTTCAGTTGGTGGAGCACTTTCAGCAGCATCAAAAGTGGTGGGTGAAGCAATGCAGGATCATAACTAATTTGTTGAGGAGAGTCAAAACAAGCAGTGTTGGCTTGTGTAGGAGGTTGTATGTCATCTTGAATGGAGAGACCTTTGAAGGCTTTATCAAATCTGTGCCAACAGAGATCAACAAGATGGCCAAGTTTGCCACAGAGTTGGCATTGAACTCGAGTACGACCTTTAAATCTTCCTCCATTATAACAAGGTGTGTCCTGTCTGGATGGCCTGCCATTAGGTCCTGAAGGTGAGTAATAAGTGGCATTGATGCCTACTACATACGAATAGAATCAATTAAGCGAGATTCTGCATCAATAAGAATAGAAACAGCTCCTTCAATAGTGTATGGCTCTCGACTAGCTGAGATGATAGCCACGAAAGGATCGTACTCAAGTGGAAGACCATTTAGAAGAGTGACAATGTGTTCAACTGCTGACACAAGATGAACACACGAGGCAAACAGGTCGAAAACCTCTTTAATTTGCATGATATAGGCACGCATGGAAAGATCAGTTTTCTTGATTTCCCTGAGATGACAGTGAAGGTGCATTATGCGTGTGGTGGAGAGTTGAGATTAAAAGCCTAAAATGGTGCTCTAGATAGAAGCTGTAGTCTCGGCTCCCACCAGTTGAGGAAGTATATCAGGACTTACTGTGGAGAGAAGCTAAGAAGCCAAGGAGCTATCTTGCTTATAGAACCGGGTGTAAGCAGGGTTGAGAACTTTGACTCCATCAGCACCCTCTAGGTGTTTGACAGGAGATGTGATAGAGCCATCGAGATATCCTTCCAAGCCACGGCCACGCATCATGAGAGTAACTTGTTGCTTCTAGAGGAGAAAGTTGGTGTCATCAAGGCATATGTTGATTATTTTGTTGGAGAATGACTTCTTGGAGTTCTCTTCTGAATCAGAAGCTTTATCGACAAGACCCACTGGGGTGGTTGCACCAAGTGACATGCTGAAGGTGACCAGAAAGCGAGAAAAAGGAGAAGTTTAAGAAGTGAGAAAAAGAGCCAGGATCGTTGCTGAAACTATAGATACCATGTTAAGCAGAATTTAAGAGACCTTAAACAATGGTGTTTTTCATTTGTTTCAGCTTGTTTTTTATTTTACAGAAGAGTGAGTACATATTTATACTGAAAATTAGGGTTACAAGATGTATGGAGCTAGGGTATTTGTTCATTCTTCATTCTTGTCTTTTTCTCCCTTGTTTTCAGCATTGTAATAACAATTTTCCAGCTCATTTATACAGCTCACCATGGACAGCTCACCATGGTTCAACAAATACTTGTTGGTTTTACTGTTGGCATTGTTAGCCATGTGTTTACCTTGTTTTGATGAAAGCATGACTTGTTTTATATTTTTTATAATTGAGTATTTATGGGCTGCATTGCAAGTGTTGTTTTAAATGTTTTATTACCCTCACTAAGCTTTAAGCTTAATCACTCTCTTTTTCCCTTGCAATACACATAAGTAATCATTGGAAGCAATCGGAAAGCAAAAGAGTCAATCGTGCCTATTTTAGTATTTCTTAGATCAAGTATGCGTTTCCTTAAGTTATGAACCTAGGTAGTCGAGAGCAATGGATTAAAGAATTATTTAGTATGGAATTCTATTTTGGAACCTTTATTATTGAAATTATTATGATTTTGAGTTATAAGAATTGTTAAGACTTTTTGAAGTATGTTTTGCCATGTTTATTGATGTTGGATTATGCTTATGATATATATATATATATGCTTTGACTTTGGAATTAGGTGACTACGCATCCAGAATTGATGTTTGAAGTTTGATCTATGCTTATAGGGTCCTTTATGCATCTAGAGAACCTTACATTTTTGGTTAAAACTTGTTTGGTTAAATTAGGACTAATTTTACATCTTTTTCCACTGCAAATGAACTCAATCCTTGTATGAACATGTAGGATCTAATTAAAGCATTTAGGTAAGATAAAAGAAAAAAATAGGGTCGTTTATCGGGGCGAGTCTCCGGATTAGCCTTGGTTTTCCCCGTGTAGCTCGTTCGGGTCGGGTGGCGTTTAGACCGAGCCGAGGGGGTTACACAGCCTTGAGATATGTGACATTGAACGATAGAATTCGAACAATTGTGGAAACTCAAACAGAACGTGCTAAGTTATCAAAGACTTTGGTAAAGAGGACAAATAGGCGTTGAGCCATATGGAATTTGAGTTAGATGAGATAAGAGTTTAAGTTAATTTGACGCAAGTCACTTTCGGAAACTCAGTGACAGTGGACAAGGGTCTGTGGACTAGAGTTTCTGAACCGCAAAGTTATGAAGGAAATTGAGATGCAAAAGAGCTCAAGAATTTCTTATTTTGACATAGAGCGTATTTCGAAGCCTCACATGTGGAAACAAATGTAAACAAAGGTTACAGTAATATCGATGTATTTGACGGGGGGTTACAAGTTATGGTGGCTGTCAAAGATTTGTTGATGACGTTTGCTTCATAGTTACATGGAAAGCGATAAAGATAATGTTGAGTATGATGTCCAAATTAAAAGAAGCGGAGGTTTATAGTGTTCTAAGGGAATATTCGGGAATATGTAAGGGAAATTGCTACGATAGTGCTAGACATTAGGGTTATGTCAGAGGAAGACAATATGTTCTCTTCCTTGGAGGGATTGAAACCTTGGGATAGAACCGAAGTACAAAGATAAAAACCTCTAGATGTAGCCGCAACCATAGAGGTGGTTGAGAGTCTTAATGAGTATAGCAAGAACTCAAATGAATGTAAAGCTATAGGGTCTGATAGGAACAAAGGGGCCGACATCGAATAAAGGGAATGAAGGCCTTGGATCTGGGGACGGATAAAATTGAGTTCATTCAGGTTATTTTTCTGGGCTAGGGCCCTTATCGATTGGCCGAGTGCCCCTTGGGGGTGAGTTGAATGCGGTAGAAGCTCTACCTTTAAGGGTTGCCCCAATGAACTCTCCTACTAAAATAATACCACTGAACCCCTTCAAGATGGGTTTGTCCCGGTTTTGACAGCGTTATAATCTCAGCTAAGTAGCTTAAAGAAAGATCCAAATAAGGCCTTGATGTACGTGAATTTATTCCTAAATGGGAAAAGAATGTGGGCTCTAGTGGACACAAGAGCAACAAATACCTTTATCTCTCCTACAAAGACTAGGAGATGGGACGTAGATGTGTCTAGAGATGTTGGTCAAATAAAGACAGTCCACCCAACTGCTTCATCGATCTGTGGAAACTCTAAAAATAAAAAGGAGTTGATCAAGATAAGGGTGTTATAAAGGAACGTAGATTTCACTGATACACGAATGGATGACTTCAATGTAGTATTGGGACTTGATTTTATGTCAGTTGGGCAAGCTATTCTCGTACCTATAGTAGGTTGCTCAATGTTCTAGGAGTTTGTACCTGTGTGGATCTGGAAACGATTACTCTGTGAGGGGATAAAAAGATGTTACCTACAACCAATTCAAGAAAGGGGTGAGGAAAGGAAAGTTTTCCCTTATAGTATTAATCTAACAAGTTTCGTCAAAACTAGTGGTTCGAGCATGAGTGTGATCTAATGTGACAACGTTAATCCTGGATATACGATAAAATCTCTCACAGAGATGGTGGATGTCTAGCTCGATAGAGGGTCATGATAGTTTTTGTCACAAGTGGACTTGATTCCAATATGATGGGGCCCAAACTATTTGTGTGGATATGTGTTATTTATGACAAAAGTAAGCCTCTAAAGGGTGATTTGAAATAGAGATTAAGTGGAAACAATGACGTCTGATGCTTTGAAAAAAGGGTGTTACTAAGTCAATTGATTTGGTATAAGGAGCTCGCCTGATGTAATAGTCTAGTGAGACATCTCTTATCAGTATTTGTGCCACAAGAAGTAGTGGGGAGATGAAAAGAAAACTACTCTCAAAAGTTTCTTATTCGCTTCTGTATGGGCTTCCTGTGGTTGGAGAAGAAGTGCAGCTAATAGAACACATTCCTAATCTCGGTGCTATGAAGAATGTGTTGAGTTTGAGGGAAACTAAAAGCCTCGGGTGACTTATATAGTACGTTTACTTTTTATGGTAAGATAAGTTAAACTAACCAAGGGTTTGGTCGGTTTTCTCTTTGTGTGTATGCTGTTAAGATAGGTAATCCTTTATAAGTTTTGACGACTTATTTTTCGGAATTGAGGAAACGTCCATCGGTCGTCGCTTAGACAATGTTTGCTATATGTAACAAGGAGGAAGAATGCAAAATGAACCCTCGCACAACTAAGAATACGTACCCTCTAAGGCCAATAGGGGTGTATTGAAAAAAATCACTGTGGATGAAGTCTACTTAGTAGACCATGCCAAGATGTTCTTACGCTACATGTTGGATATGAACATTGTCAAGGGTGAAGATGTCAAGACCTGTATACTGCAGGGGCTTGATCCTTGTTGGTGCATGATGGTGTTTCTCGTTGTGACGCAACAATGTATCGTATCGTGAAAGAATAATGGTTCTTGGTTACAGCACAGTAGCGTGTGATCGTTGAGGCATAATTGGCGGTTCACTTAGTTCTGCGTATTGGCGCGTTTAGACTCAGAGGAAGAATGGTGCTTCTTTTGTCTTAGCAGATGTGGCCATGAGTTCTTCGAGGTACAGTGGTGCCCTCAGAATCATGAGAAAGTCGGGGTGTGCTTTCCGATTATACAAAGATATTGACTATGTGTTCAAACGGAGCTTAATCAAGAGGAATGCTCTATTTGGACGATAGGTCTTTGCCTAATAGAGTAGGGAAAACTATCAGAGTTACTGACATCTTTTTAGATAGCGTTGAAGTAAATTGCAAGTAAGGGAAGCAGAACTGAGCTTGATTGGTCCAAGTTGCTTCCTTTGTAAGGGTTTTGAGCGGATGTCTGCTTGTCTACAAAGTAGGGCAATCAGCGTGTTGAGGACCATTAAACAAGGTGGATATGGAAGCCAACCAATGGATAAAACTGAACTCGATGATTCGACGAGGACGTCGACAAATTGGGGGGGAGAAAATGTTATGGCCATCCCCTTCTCGGTCACAACCGAGTGAGCTGCGGTAAAGCCGGGTCAATAAGGCACAAGCGAGTTAATAGGCACTTGTATGTGTGGATCGTTTGGTTGGTAAAGCATGCTCAATAAGGCACAAGCGAGTTAAGAGGCACTTGATCGTGTGGATCGTTTAGTTGTAGATATTTTGCTCAAACCTCAATCAGATTAAAAGTGGGGGAGCATAAACCAAGTTGATTTTGAAGATGAATTCTACTGAGTTTCTTTTGCCTTATCAGATGGTTCAGTGTCTATGTCAACGTTGATGAGGACATCGAAAGAGGAAGTGAGGGAGACTGTTAAGGTTAACCCGTCGTGGACTAGATCGATGAGGACATCGATAGAAGAAGTAGGGGAGAATGTAACAGTTGTCTCGTCTTGTATAGAGATCCTACCGTGACTAACTTGTTCGAGACTGAGTAGATGCGAACTTCGGAGCTAATATGAGGAATCCCTAAGGAGCAGCCAAGTAGGATGCGAGTCGGGATGATTTTGGAAGGCATTGAAGACCCTGTCCAGAAAGTGTCCCCTATTGGAACAAAGCAACATCTACTCCCGTCATATTTGGTAAGTTTTATTTGCTCTTTAGGGGGAAGTGAATTGGTATTGGGTCTCCACCATCCCTCTCGCAATAGGCTAGCAGTGGAGCTACGTGTAAGTGACCTTCTCCTAGGCCTACGTGAGGCCTAGGTGTGCGGGCATTGGGGGACAAGTGGATGGCACAACGTCTCTCTAGGGTGTGTCCCTAGGGATGGTTTGGTGCCTTAGTACCCCTTATCGCGCTCGTGTGAGAACCATGGGGTTGCCTCCTAGCTTTCGCTAGGCCCTGCGGGATTCTGTGCTGGACTGGTTATGTTACCCGTTGCTAATTGAGATGACGCTTCCGTGTTTAGTCCTTGATAAAGGACGTGTGGAAGGTTGACTTGTCTAGAATGTATTCATTTTCAAGTATCGCACGGCTTAATCACTTAAGAGTACGAGGGCTAAGGCCGTGACAACAAGCAACCTCTCTAACTCCTCTTCGCAAAGTTATCCAATTTCACTTTATAAATACTCCTCAAGGCTCAAACTTCGCCAAAAAAAAAGTCCACTCAAACCCTCTTTTTCCCTTGTAATTTCCAAAGCTAAATTGAACCCTCTAAATTTTCACTTCCTAAAATGGCTAGTTCCAACACTTCTTCGCCTCCAAACTCCTCAGTCTCAGATAAAACATTTTCAGGTTTCGGCAACCTCGTCAAGCTCCTCCCTACAGGAACCGTCTTCATCTTCCAGTTCCTCAACCCTGTCTTAACCAACAAGGGACAGTGCAGCCTTGCGAACAAGCTTCTCACCAGCATCCTTATTTCCCTTTGTGGCCTTTCTTGTGCTGTCTCTTGCTTCACAGATAGTTACAAAGGCAGTGATGGATCAATTCATTACGGTTTCGTCACGGTTAACGGACTTTGGCTGTTTTCGGATTCGGGTTCGGATTCGGTTGACTTGTCGAGCTACAAACTGAGGGTTGGTGACTTCGTTCATGCGTTCTTTGCGATCATTGTGTTTGCTACTTTGTCTTTGTTGGATTCCGACACTGTACGATGTTTTTATCCGTCTTTTGAATCAACCGAGAAGACTTTGCTCATGACTTTGCCAGTGGTTATCGGAACAGTCTCCGGCACCGTTTTCATGGCATTCCCTAACAGCCGCCATGGTATGGGCTACCCTCCGTGTGATTCCTCCTAGTGGCTAGTTTGGCTTCGGACATGAAAATATGAACAAAATAATTGGTTAAAGATTGCTAGACAATAATTTTATTTAATGTTTGGTTACATTGAAAAAACAAATTAACATCCTTGAATTATATACTAGTTTCAGCTTGTTTGTATGCATCATTAGGGTTGTTGTTTTGTTATGATTTATTAGATAATTAATTATATTTTCTGAATTTCTATCATAATCATGGGAAATGTTTTTTATTATAATTTTAAAATTAAATTTCTTTGAATAATTTATTTATGTAAAACTCTATTTTTGACAAGTTTACAGATATAAAATGTGTCTGTATTATTAAATAACTAATATTAATAAACAAAAATGTAAATTTATAGAGCGGCGGAAGATAAGATTTTGGAAAATTAGAATTTGGTCTCTTCAAATTGTTAAGAAATCATATTAAAGTTTAATTTTTAAATGTTGTTAATTAAATATACTCCAATAATTTCAAAATATCTCATTAAACCTATGAAATTTTCAAAAATAATTAATTATACCCCAATTTGCTATTAGAAAAGTGAAAATTTAACCTTTAATTTTTGAAATTTTATTTTAAACCTCTATTTTGAAAAAGTTTTAACCAGTCCCCAAACGTTCTGCCACTAGTTGTATACCTAAGAAAAATAATTAAAATTTAATGCAATATGTTATGAAAAGTATAGAAATTTGGAATCTTTTAAAAGAAGGTTTTGTTATTTACATCCCACGGCTGCATATAAGAACTACCAAAATTTGTATCCTTAATGTTTATTTTACGCTTTAATAGAATTTATTATAAAATAATTAATTATATTCTTCAATAATTCTCATCCATTAATTTAAGGCGTTTAATATAACTAATAATGATATAAAAAATTAAACTTCGGCATTTAAGGTTTTATTATTTTATGAATTTAGATATTTGTTTTTAGGGTTTTAATGATGAGTGTTTAGGTTTATAATGTACGTGTAATATCTATTGCTTATGATTTTAGGGTTTATGATTTCATGATCGTATAGCTTTAGGTTTATTGTTTATGGTTTATTATTATATGGTTTTAAAGTTTATGGTTTATGGTTTATGATTTTAGGGTTTAAATTTTAATGTTTAATTATATTAAATACTTTAAATTATTAAAATTTATTTTTTTTAAAAGATAATTATATTATAAATTCTATTAAAAATATACATTAATAATAGGAATCTTAATAGTTCTTATACGTAATCCTGAGAGTTGCGTATAACAAAACCAAATATAAAATCAGTTTTATATTGGATAAGAATCACAGTAATTTACGTTACTTTGAACAAAATTTTAAAATTAAAATCCTTTTGTCAACTTAATTATTTATAGTGACAGGTCATAGTCAATGAGTTATTAGAGGAGGATAATATATGATGCAGTCTAAGTACATACAATCTCATGCATCTTCGGTGAACTACACCGAGTACATGTTATTGAAAAAAAATATTTTTTTAATTAATTAATAATGATTACGGTAGTATTTATTTTAAAATATAATCTTCACCATTTGACATTGATCGCTCAATTACTCTACTAACATCACTGATATTCGAATTCGTGACCTCTAAGAACAACAACCGTTGTTTTAATATTCGGTTACAATGCTTATCGATTTAGGGTTATTTAAATATGAAGAAATAAATTTATGGTGAACAAATTCTAATCTTCCTCTTGAGTTTAATTAATGTTGGTGAAATTCAAATATATCGGAAAATTAAAAAAAAATATAAAAAAACTTAATATTTAAATGAATAGTCATTTTGGTTTATATATTTTATAATATAAGGGTCATTTTTATTTTTGTAATAGTCTTAATTTATCAATTTCGTTCCTATGATAGTTTTCACACCAATTTAGTTCTTGAAATAGTCGAAGTGTATTATTATTTGTCCCTTAACAAACGAAATCCAACATTAACCGTTATGATGTTGATGTGGTAGTCCAAATATGAAGATGATATGATAAAGGGAAAAATTGATTTTTCAAGTGAATTTAAGGGAAAATTTGATGTTATAGTTGAGTACAATAATAAAATTAATTTTTAAGAAAAAAATGAGTGAAATATTAAAATAAGATAAAAATTAATAATGTAATGCCCCGAACCTGGGAGTTATATTTAGGCCACAAACCCAATCCGTATCCTTAAAACTTTTAAAAATCAAAACCAGGTATACCTTCAAATGCGACATTAAATATCAAAAGTAGTTTCACAAATCTCAAGTATTAATGGAGCTCCAAATACAAGTTTAATAAAACATTTGATCCTGACAATTTAAATCAAATAGAGTTACAATTACAACAATGGTCCTACGAATACATAGCCTAATAATCTAGCAACTATAATCTACTAACCGGTCAATGTTGATGTCCTAAGCTGATGGTGCTCCGCCATGTCCACACGATCGTCGTTTACTTACCTACGCATGGAAACAAATTCCAAAATGCTGAGCTACGAAAGCTCAGTGGGTACACAACCTATCGACTGTGCTTTCAAGTGAATCATAACAATAAACATGCTAGATAAAGAATATGATGATATGATATGCCAAATGCAACCAAAGCATAAAGTAACAAATCAAAAGTGAATCCCACTTCCAACCCGACACTAGAGGACTCACTTGACCAGGAATCTCACATCGGGCTACTCGGAATCTCACATCGAGCTAATATACTCGAAATCTCGCATCGAGTCTTCACTCGGAATCTCACATCGAGCAAAGTCATCACCCAGAATCTCACATCGGATGGTCTTCATTTTGTTGCAACACTATCACTCACTGGGTATCTGGATCCCAACAAATAATGACACAAACCACACAATACAATCCACCTAGGATCTTACATCAAACAATACCTCAACCAAGCCAAAACCGAGCAAGTAAGCATAATTTCTCGTATCAATTTTCATATTACCAATGTCAAGTTTCATTAATTATTTTATGGCTTAAACGACTCATATGAACCCATAACACAAAATATGGAACCTTCAAACTCAACCCTTAAAATCTTGGGCAGATGGTCCAAACGTATCGATACGCCTGTATAAGGGGTCGAAACACCCAATATCGAAATGCTTCCCTTGCGTTTTGATACGCTATCAAGTTGACTTAAGACCAAGGAAGACCAACCCGTATCGATACACCTATATGGGGTATCGATATGACCCTATGTTTCGTTACGCCCCAAAGGGGGTATCGAACCAAAATGTTACTGGAGGACTTGGTTTCAATACACGGGCTATGCGTTCCAAAACGCCTGCCTCAGACAGCCTATTGTCATCTCTATAGTATCGATACCCATACCAGAGGTATCGATACCCCCTACACGAAATGCAGGTCTGTAACATGAAGAGCTTAAGAATCCTAACCAAAACTTCCTCAATCAATCCCAAAACGTTCCTACTCATTATCGAAGTAGTTTAAATGAGTTTCTAATCAATTTTACATAATTTCATCAACTATAGATCAAGACACCATTAAAGCATGCAAAGACTCTATCCTAGCCAAATCATCACACAATCAATCAAGCATGCCAAAATGATGATGCCCATGAAAATACAAAGGATTTGAAAGTTTACCAACCTCCAAAACGATCTGAAGAAGTTTCACAACAAGCTCTCAAGCCTTCTCCTTGCCCAAGCACCTTGATAGCTCTCCTTGTTCTCCAATTATAAGGAAGAATACCAAGAGGTTATTGTACTATATAGGTGATTAAAGGAAGTTAAAGCACCCCTTTAAACACACTAAAACCTCCTTAAAAATCTATTCTCGCTCATCCAACCACCCAACCAAAAACCCAACTTCCACCATTTTATATCAAACTTACCTTGAAAGAAAGATCTTTCTAAGCTGAACAAACTTCCCTCTATAAGCAGAACATGATTCTCTCAACTAACACATAAAAATTCTACCTTGGTTGATGGATTTGGGGGAGAAAGATGAGAAAAGAAGATGAAGAAGACAATAAAGATGGTGATGAAATCACCCTCTGCACAATGCAGAGAAAAGCTTTCCCCCTTCTTTTCCTCTTAAATATCCATTTACCAAAATACTCTTGGGCCACCATCCATAACCAAACTCATCTCTAAACTCTTAAGCCCAACAAATTCCTCAAGGCCCAAACACGAGGCTCACAACCTCAGGTTAAACTGATTTCGAGTCCCGAAACTCAGGTTGTGACGAATAAAAAAATATTTAAAATATTTTATTAATAAATAATTTTAAAAAAATAAAATAAGTTAAAATATCTAAAAATAAGTAAAACTTATAAAATTAAAATATCATAGGCAAATAAATTATAAATGATTCAATAATTACAATTTAAAATTCATAAAGTATTAAAAAAATAAAAACCTTGTAAAAAATTTAGAAGATTTTGTTTTTCTTTCCCTAAAAATTGTAAAGAACAAAGGATCTTAAAATAGGGTTAATATGATTCTCTCAACAAAATAAAAGTTCTCGATTCTTTTTAGTCCCTCAATCTATTGATACTAAAAAAATTAAATTCTATACTTTAAGCTTAATTTATAAACCACAAACTTTCAATTCTAAAATTTAAACCCTTTATCTTATTAAAATTTGTACACATATTTTTATGATTCATAGTCACTTTATATTGATGAAATTTTCAATTAAAGTTTAAGATTTAAAATTTGAAATTAAGAGTTTGAGATTTTTAAGATTTGAAATTTAGAAATTAAGATTCGTGTGCAGAATTTATTTTAAAGTTTTAATTTTTTAATAATTTAAAATTTAATAGATTCTAATATTTTAATTTTATAATTTTATAGTTTTTTATTTTTAGTCACACATTAAATAAAAATTTTTTTTTTATTATTTTTATATTATTTTAGTATTTTTAATATTTTATTAAATTCATATTTTTTTACCTAAAATCAATTTTGTCCTCATACTCAACCAGAAAATCAATTTTTTGCATATCTTTCATGTCATCTTCAAACATGGATTATCTCGTCATCACACAAGAACTGTCACGTCAATATTGTTGATCTCTACGTCAACAATGTAACACTCAATGTTGGCTTACGTCAATCAAGGGGAAATAATGATGTAATTTGACTACTTTAGGAGCTAAATTGATGCAAAAATATTATATGAGCGAAATTGATAAGTTGGGACTATACAAGAACAAAAATGACCTTAAGCTTTTTTTTTTTTTGAAACACTTTAACTTTCATCATTTTATATCAAAATAACTCTTTTTTAGATAAAAAATAATGATCAACTAATGATAAATAACTTAAAATGACTTGATTTAATGACACATCATCATAAAAAATAATTTTTATATTTTATATAATTTAAAAAAAATGATTGGCATGTCTTTCTTTCAAGTTAACATTTTTGTTTATATGATATTGTTATGTTAATTTTGGATTGTCGTATAGTTTACATCATTAATTAACTAAAATACTTAAAAATATGTAACCAAAATAATTATACAATCACATCTTATGAGCATTTTTTTTTTTTTTTTTGTATTTTGCCAAAAGAAAAACATAAACCGATGAAACCAAAACAATCAAACCTCCTTGTTAGCAATCCACTTCATGACATAACAAGAGAAAGAAAATAATAATCAAAATTAATTATAATTAGGTTTAAATAGATTTAATAAAATTTATTTATAAATCCTCCGATATATTTATTTTGCTCAATTGATGTAATTCGTTGACGGTCTATGAGAATTATGTATCGATGTATGTAAAATATTATTCATATTAGATGATATATATAATAATATTGCCTTGAAATTTCAAGTGTTATTATAATAATTTATCTATCACAATCACTGCAATTTGTCATTATTTTGTAACTTAAAAAGGAAATTAAATTAATGCTACTAAACTTCTAATTTATACACAAGGGATATTATTATATATACAATAATTATTTGTCATTATTTCAAGTGATATTTCAAGTGGAAGAATGTCCACTATATTCCATTGAATCAATAATATAAAATATTAAAATAAATGATCACTAAATTGATTTTAATAAGAATCATTACATTTTAAAAAATATAAATTGAGCACAAAATTTTAAAATACTAAATAAGGTGAAAAAAATTGGATGTTTATCGGGTAAAGTATATAAATGATCATTAAATTTATAAAATTTTTAAAATTTATATAATAATTATTAAATTTTATTTTTATTTTTATTATAAAATGGTCATCATGCTTTAAAAATTACATAATAAGAATTAAATTTTAATTTTTATTATAAAATTATCCTTAATCATTAACTACGATTAAATGATTGATATGATATTAATTAATAAATTAATTTTTAAGTTTCAGTCAAATATTTTAATTTATATATATATATATATATCACTTATGGAAAAATAGAAAGAATTATATATGCATATTATATAAGGTTATAGAAAACTATTTAAATTGGTACTAGTTTCAAATTTATTGAGAGATTCGATATAAAAATACATGACTCATAATTTCATAAACTCGACCAAATAATTCAAATAAAATTTAAGTTACATATATATATTTATTTATATTAATAGTGCTTATGATAATTTCATTTAATCAATTTCACCTCATGAAACTAAATTTTATTACTTATTTATCTTTAAATAATAAATAATACAATTATAAATTAAATTATATATTAAATTTATTCACATTTCATAATAACATGAGTAAAAAATATTTTGTAAAAAATATAGGTATCAAAAAAATTTATATAGAATTTATTAAACACAGGTTTACATCCTTTTTTTAAACTCATTCCAATCGAGTTCCGGTCACCTTAAATCATTCATTTTATTATATTTTAAATATTTAAATATATATTTTGTATTTAAAATAAATATATTTTTTAAGTTGATATTTAAAAAAATTATTCATAAATTGACACTTGAATTAGATATTTTTTAAATTGATACCTAAAAATATTTTGTTCTTAAGTTGATACCCGAACTTTAACTTCATCCGTGGTTTTGATATTTTTATTAGCAATTTAGTTTTAAAAACTTATGCATTCTATCAATTTGATCTCAATTCAAAATAATTCAATAAATTTAACTTTTAATATTTTAAATTTATGTCAATTTAATAAAAAAATATGATATTGCCAAATCAAATGAGTATATAAGATTAAAGAAAAATTGAATAACTTCATTCTAGGACAAAACAATAAGTTATTGTTAAACTTTTATTATATGAAGGAAATTGTTGAGGAAACCAGGTTATTTCCCACACGAACATAGCTTCAAATCTGAGTCAAAATGGGGTCCACATTGTGTAGTGCTATAATTTACGCGAAAATATGTGCAAGTATACACAATCGTGCAAGTATACATAGTAATACAAGTAATAAAGGGTAAGTGAGTATCGTTCCCACAAGGATCAAGACAAAAGTTCAAGGCAACTTTGTCAAGGCAAAAAGGTCACTAACTAAAAGAAAAATAAGTAAATTGGTATAGACAAATGAGACTAAAGGGACAAATAGTGTGAATGTACGGTGGAATGTGGTAAAGGTGTAATGGTGAAAAATGTTATCACAATTTTAGAATGCAAGCAAACAAGCAATTAAAATTGTCAAGGCAAAATAAAATGTAAGGTGATGGCAGAGTGGCAGTATGATAGCAGTGTGCGAAGAGTATAGCAATATGATTGCAAGTGGACAAGTAAACAGAAGAAACACTTTGTAAATGCCAATGCAAAAGCGAAATGAGAAAATACGAAAGTAAGCAATATGATGTAATAATCCTTGATTGATAAGCTCTACTAGGAATGAATGATGGATTTATTATGGACTTCTTAAACTCAATCCTTCGAACCACTAGATGCTATATGGCCTATTCACTCGATAGAGTTTTCTAACATGTTCCCGCTCTCTCGAGTCAAAGGAACCTGACAGACTAAAATACCATGACATCTCCTCTCGTTCTCAGTAGTGAAATCTAGCCTATCGACAAAGCATACTCCTTTTAGTCGTTATACCCTCACTTAAGTCTCTCTCGAGCACCTAAGGTCAGATTAGGCTGTATTTGCAGTCTAGAACTCATTGCTCACGTCGATCCTCCCTTGGTTTCTCCCGAACAATAAGGATCTATGTCTAAGTTTCTCTCGAACACCTAGCACTATACAAAAGGATAATCTCATTCCTCTTACAAGCTTAGATAATTTAAAAGAATGAGCAAAGCAAACAAACAAACACGTAGCATGCTAATATATTCATAAGAAATAAAGTTAAATCATCTACAAAAAACATTCACCAAATAAAGCTTAAACATGATGGTGTAAAAATGTTTAAAACAGATCATCCACAACAACCTCTCAAACATAAGAAATAAAGCAAAGGGAAAGGTTAGAAGACACCCTCGATGCACGCTACCGCCAGCTCTTCGACCACCATAGAGACTCTTTAACGTGCTAGCCCCTCTAGGGTGCCTAGCACGCCACTCCCTTGAAGCTCTATCAATGGAGGAAACCTTCGGACGGTGGTTTAAGAAGAAAGTTGGAAGCTTTCCGCCGCCTCTTGCTTGCTTTACAATCCGCTCTAAAGCTCTTTCTCTCCTCCCAAAAAGGTTCTCCTTTTCTCTTAGGTAATCATTCTTTTTAAAGTGGGGAAGAATATCTTAGGATTTAGGTAAACTCCTTTTTTCACCCCACTCACATGATTTTCAATTCTGTCAGGTGATAGTGGTTCCCTCTAAGGTGGTTATGGTCAGCCTCACGTACAACACTAGCTGGCACTCCTCTACAAAATATCTTCTTGTCCTTTTTTACAGGTCTGGATGTCTCCATTTTGTCATTACATTTTTCTTCTGTTTTCCTTCTACAAATGTCATGAAAAATCTCCCTTGCTCCCAGCTTTTCTTTACCTGTACATCATCATCCACAACATAACCTTCCCCGTAAAATAGCTTCTATTACCGCACCATAAATGTCAAGGCATAAACAACCGCCAAATACAATGTTATGATCCTACATGCATATAAATGATCCTATATGCACTTAAAGACAACAAATAACTTAAGTGAAAAGGCTTCAAATATAGCCTTTTTGCGGAGTTATCAAAATACCGAGATTGAAATCACCAAAATTTGCACAACGGACAAACCCATCAAACTATTGAATATTATAATCCAAGGAAAAACCCAATAAACAACCAAAATAAATAATAGAGAGAACACAGAGAATTTACGAGTTTTGAAAAATGTCTACTCCTCGGGCACCATCAACGGATGATAACTTTACTATTACCAAAATGGTACAAACAAATAAAATTCTTAAGAATTCCTGAATACAACAAATGGGGCAAGAAATAACCAAAAGGGAGAAATGGTTAGGATTCTAGGATGATCTAAAATAAAAAAGTTCATGCCTATTTATAGTTGAGCTCCAGGGACCATTCTTGTAAATAACACATGAGAAAATTAATCAAAATTAATTTTTCTTGTTTTCTAAAACTATTCCATTAATTCAACATTAATGGCTTTGGAGTTTCAAGCCATCTTTAACAAATCTCCACCTTGGCTTGAAATTCACCAAGCTTCTCAAATATTCCTCAATTCCTCAAATAAAGTTATCTTCTTTAGTGTCTCCAAATGCGCTCACGAGTGCCATACACCCGAAGGTTCTCAAACTCGTAGGATATTAATCAATTTCAAATAATGATTGAACTTGATTGTTGTTACCACCTTGGTCAACATATCTGCAACTTTTTTGTTTTTATAATTTTCTAAAATAGAATCTTTCCTTCTTCAAATATCTCTCGCACAATGTGATATCTTACGTCGATGTGCTTGGTTCTTGAATGGTAGACTTGATTTTTCGCTAAATGAATAACACGTTGATTGTTACAATAAAGACTAATGTGACTTTGAACAACTCTAAAGTCTTCCAACAATCCGTTAAGCCAAATCGCTTCTTTAACAGCCTCCGAAACAGCCATATACTCTGCCTCTGTAGTAGACAAAGACACTATAGACTGTAAAGTAGACCTCCAACATATCATCAATATACAAGAGAAGATAAATGAAAGACCCATCTTCTAGCTTTTGCAAATACACAAAATGGTCGTATTTACTTCTTGCTTACCTCTGTCTCATCATAAAACTATCAAATTGCTTGTACCACTGCCTCGGAGATTATTTTAATCCATAAAGCGATTTGTTCAACTTGTAAACCCATTTTTCACTACCAGCATTCTTGTATCCTTCTGGCTAAGTCATATAGATCTCCTCTTCTAAATCACCGTGTAAGAAATTCGGTTTTACATCGAGTTGAGCTAGCTCCAAATTCAACTGTGCTACCAAGGTCAACAATATTCTATTGGAGGAATGCTTCAAAACAGGGGGAAATACTTTATTGTAGTCAATTCCTTCCTTCTGAGCATAACCTTTAGCTACCAATTTTGCCTTATAGCGAATATCTTTCTTGCTAGAAGATTTATCTTTCTTTAAAAAATATCCACTTGCATCTAATTTTCCTTTTACCTTTTGGTAAATACGTTAAATCTCAGGTGTTGTTCTTCTAGAGAGATTGCATTTCTTCATTCATAGCGCTTTTTCACTTGTCACTTTCTAAGCTTTGCATTGCTTCTTGATAAGTGACAGAGATATCATCATCAACAATTGGAAGGGCATAGGTTACCATATCTGTAAATCAAGTAGGTCTACGAATTTCTCTCTTTGGACTTATAAATGCAAGTGGTTCTGGTGTCTCCAATGATTCTTGGGTTTGTACATCTTCATCTTCTGAATCATCTATTGGTGCTAGAAAATCAGTAACATCAATTACTGGTCTAACCACCGTCCGCTAAAGCTCCACCTGTTTTGGAGTACACTCCACCTGTTGTGGAGTACTACCCGTCTAAACATCTCCATTTGTTACCTTCTTCAATAAGACAGAATCATCAAAGGTAACATCTCTGCTACAAATTATCTTCTTTCTCTCTAAGCACCAAAGACGAAATCCCTTCACTCCATAGGTGATTCCCATGAAGAGAGCCTTCTTTGCTTTAGGATCAAGCTTTGAATCCTTCACATGATAGTATACAGTGGATCCAAATAAATATAAGGAATCATAATCTTTAGCGGGTTTTCCAGACCATACCTCAAATGGTATTTTTCTTTCAATCATTGATGACGGTAGACAATTGATGAGATGACCAGCATATGTCACAGTCTCAGCTCAAAATGATTTGTCCAACCCAGCATTGGACAATATACATTAAACTTTCTCAAGTATCGTTCGATTTATACGCTCTGTCATCCCTTTCTGTTGTGGTTTATGTCTAACAGTGAAGTGTCGAACAATACCAAACTCTTGGGAAACGTTAAAGAGCGGATCAATTCTATATTCTGCTCCATTGTCCATCCTAATTCATTTGATCTTCTTGCCAATCTGTTTCTCAATTATATTTTTCACTTTATGAAAACTTTGAGCACTTCATCTTTAGACTTCATTGTATACACCCAAACTCTTCTCGAAAAGTCATCGATAAAAGTTATAAAATAGTGTTTTCCTCCCAATGATGTTGTTTTAAAAGGACCCGATATATTTGAGTGAACATAATCCAAAATACCTTTCGTATTATGGATAGCGGTGCCGAATTTCACTCTCTTTTGGTTTCAAAGAACACAATGCTCACAAAAGTTTAACTTGCAAGCCTTTGCACCTTTCAACAATCTTTGCTTTGCCAGAATTTGCAAGGATTTCTCACCAGCGTGTCCGAACCGCATATGCCATAACATGGTTGAATCCAATATGTCTCAATCGGAAGCTCCTGCTCCAATAACTGTACTACCTTGGTAGTAATACAAATTTTTCCTGATGCCCTTCATTATCACCAACACACCAGATGTAACTTTTAAAATTTTATCTCTCATATTAACATCTAAGCCTTTAGATTCCAAGTCTCCCAACGAGATGAGATTATTCTTTAAATTGGGCACATAACGAACATCAGTCAAAACTCTAGTTGATCTATTTTGATTCTTCAATCGAATTGAACCTATCCCAAAGGTTTTACAAGCGTTGTCATTGCCCATATAAACAACTCCTCCATTTAATTCTGCTAAATCGGAGAATCACTCTCGATTAGGGGACATATGATAGGTGCAACCTGAATCCAATATCCACTCATTTGAATGGAAAGTTGATGGTGAAGCAACTATTGATATTTCATAGTCATTAGTATCATGCTCTGCAACATATACATCTGGAGCAATTTTCCCTTTCTTCTTTAGCTTCGGACAATCTTTCTTCCAATGACTTTGTTCTCCCTCTCCACTTTGATCTTTGGCTTTTCGAGCGACCTCTTGCCAGCATGGCCTTCGTTGTATTATTCTTGTTCTTTATCTTGGTTTTCTTCTTGAGCTCGTAACTATAAAAAGCAGCAGTTACATCTTTAAAAGATACTTCTTTCTTTTCATGAAGTAACGTTATTTCAAGGTGATTAAATTCATCTGGAAGTGATGATAACACATTAAAGTCAAATCCTCATCTTTAAAAGTTTCATCCATGCTCAATAAATCTGACACTAACTCATTAAAGTGATGTATTCATTCATACCGGTGCCTAGTTGATAATCAAATCTAAACAATCTTTTCTTCATATAGAGACGATTTTGAGAGCTTTTCTTTAGGAAATTTTTCTCTAATGCTTTCCACATCTTGCATGCATAAGTCTCATTCTTATAGACATACTTCAACTCCCTGGAAAGACAAGATCGAATCGTACCGCATGCCATACGGTTGATTGTTTTCCAATCGTTCTGCTTCATATCTACGGGTTTTTCTTCTTTAATGGAAACATACAAACCTTATTGGAATAAAAAATCTTGCACCTCACCTTGCCACATGTCGAAATGATCGGATCCATCGAACAACTCTACTGAGAAGCTTGTATTTGACATCATTCTCCTTATTGGTATAATAAAAGAGCTTGATGCCCCATCTAAATTGTCTTTTTCCCATGACAACGAACAATATTCAACAACAAGAATTGGATACTAAGAACACTATACTAGGTAATTTTCCATGAAAGAGAGCTGGATCACACGAATCACTTAAATACCAAGCATTTCCTAAACAAAACTTTCCTAGACATGCACTGTCACAATATCATAATTCTTTGCATCAATTGAGTAACCGAGATAACCTTCACCAAAGATCTGATACCAATTGTTGAGGAAACCGGGTTATTTCCCACACGAACGTAGCTTCAAATCTTAGTTGAAATGTCAAGATTGAAATCACCAAAATTTGTACAACGGACAAACCCATAAAACTATTGAATATTTTAATCCAAGGAAAAACCCAATAAACGACCAAAATAAATAATTGAGATAACACAGAGAATTTACGAGGTTCGACAAATGTCTACTCCTCGGGCACCATCAACGGATGATAAATTCACCATTACCAAAATGGTTCAAACAAATGGAACTCTTAAGAATTCTCGAATACAACAAATGAGAGAAGAAAGAACCAAATGGGAGAGATGGTTGGATTCTAGGATGATCTAAAACGAAAATTTTCGTGCTTATTTATAGTTGAGCTCCAGGGACTATTCTTTTAAATAACTCATGAGAAAATTAATGGAAATTAATTTTTCTCAGTTTCTAAAACTATTCCATTAATTCAACATTAATGGCTTTGGAGTTTCAAGCCATCTTTAATAGAAGTAATGTAGCATTTCTGAGAGAAAAACAAATATTTTAAGATAATAACAAAAAAAATATTTTGACAAAATTTATAAATATAAAGTGTTAAATTTATTGATTTGTTTCGATTAAGGATCAAATTAATATAATGTATAAGTTGTGGTACGAATTTGGGAGAACATATCTAGTTTAAGTATCAACTTGAGAGTAAAAGTTCTTTAGTGTCAACTTGAGAGAATATGTCTAATTTAAGTACCAATTTGGGAGCAAAAATTCATTAAGTACCAACTTGAGAGTAGGAATGTAAAAAGCTGACCCGACCTAAAAACCCGACTGAAACATGTTCGAGTCAAAACATGTTTTGACCCGGGAATGCAATGACCCGAACCCGATCTGTATCTGACTATTGTTAACCCGAACCCAAGTTAAACCTGTTATTGCAGTAACCGAACCCGAACTGTATCCAATCGAAAATGACTCGAACCCGATTTTCAACCTGTTACTGTGGACCCGAAACCCGACCTGCATCCAACTGAAACAAACCCGAACTCGAGTCTGACCTGGCAGATAACCGATATTACCTGACTGAATCGACCCGAGACCTGATTTTACCCAACCTGATAAATGACATGACTTGTTTTGAACCTGACATGTTATTAACCTAAACTAATATTAACAAGACTTAATATTTACATGACATATAATTAAGTGTATCTATAATTTGATGAATTTAAAATATTAGTAAATATAATTAGTCTTAAAAAATAGAATTAGACATGAGAATTAATTTAGGGATTAATATTTAAATTTAGTATTACATATTTAATTAAATTAATTTATTTACTATTTTATTTAGTTTTAATGTATTTAATTTTAATTGTAATTTTAAAATAATATTTGATTAAAAATTATAATTCTAAATTAATATTTCCTTAAAAATATAATTCTAAATTAATATTTCCTTAAAAATATAATTTTAAATTAATATTTAAATAAGTTAAATTAACTTATTGAACTTATAATTAATTAAGCTAAATTAAAATATAAAAACATCAAGTACAAACATAATTAAAAGAATTCTAAAATGAAATTTAAATTTTTATTAAATTAATCTAAACGCAATTAAATTAAACTAAAATAATTGATAAAAAAAAAGATAATTGGTAAAAAAAGAGTGAAAAGACCACACTTTAGAGGAAAATAAGCTACTCATTTTTAAAATTTGAGATTAATTTACTTTTAGTGCAAACATTTTGGAGGGATATAATTTATCCAAAATTTTGGAGGGAATTAGAAATAAATTTTGATTAGTATATAAAAAAGAGTGGAAAAATAAATTTTTGGTGAGAAATAAGCCACTCATTTTTAAGTTTAAAATTAATTTACTTTTAGTTTAAAATTTTTGGGGGGAATTAGAAAGAAATTTTGATTATTATATAAAAAAGGAAAAAAGACAAAATTTTGGTGCGAATTAATATATATAATAAAGTTTGGAGGATTATTATTATTATTACAACTTATAATCAAATAATAAACTTTGATTAAAATATAATCAATTAAAAATATAAAATGAAGATTCGATTTAGATATTCATTTGACACTACTCTAGATGAGGTAAAAAATTTCACACATTTTTATATAGGTCGCGCCTAAAAAATCGAATATTGTGCCTCTCTACACCTTATTTTACAATTATTTTAATTTGGTTATGATCACTCAAAAATTAAATTTTAAATTTTATTTTTATTCTATTTGATCCTTATTTAATTAAATCAAATTATATATTTTAAAATTGTTTCAATTTGATCATAGAGAATTAGTTTAGTGATTGGAGAATTGATGTTAGAGAACTAGTTTAGTGATTTGGGCTTAGGGGATTCATGTTGAGCTTAAAGAATTAATAATATACATACATTAATTAAATACATATACATACATTAATTCATAAACAAATTATATACATATATTAGTATACATTTAAGTATATATATTAGATATATATATTAAAGTATATTATATATATATATATAGATTTAATATATTATATAGACTATAATATATATATTAATAAATATTACTTATTTACTTAATTATTTATTTATACTAAACTCAAACATAATAATTTTAATTAATATGAATTTAAAACCCGAATTAATTCGACCTGAAATAAAACCGACTTGAAATGAACCCGACTTGAAATGCAACCGAACTGAAATGAACCCGACCTGAAATGCAACCGAACTGAAATGAACCCGACCTGAAATGAACCTGTCAATTATCCGATTTGGACCCAAACCGTTTGAACCCGACCTAAAATAAACCCGACCTGAAATAGAGTCGACCTGAAATGGACCCGACCTGAAAAGGATTCGACCAGAAATGGACCCGCACCCGACCCGAATGGAGTCAAAACATCAAATCAACCTAAAATGACCTATATTCGATTTTACCCGACCCGACAATACCCGACTTGAAACCCATCCGAGTAACTGTTTTTACATCCATACTTGAGAGAATATGTCTAATTTAGGAGCAAAAACTCGTTGGGTACTAACTTGGCAGAATGATCCAACTAAGGTACCAATTGTAAATTTTAGTCTATTTTATTAAATCAAGATATTAGATAACAATGGTTAATCATTTTATCACGGGTTTTCTCATTAAAAGATAAACGGTTGATGACCCTAATAAAGACCCTAATTTTATTGATAGGAATTGAAATCATAACCTATAATTAATAAATAAGGTGAGCAACCACCGTACAATATCTCATAGTTATTTTATTATATTCTTTAATATTGTAATTTTATGTAATTTATTGAGGATTTATGAAATTTTTACACCAAGTATGTATAAAATATTATTTCTAATAAAATATAATAATTGTAATACATGTTTTTTTCAGGTACCCTTATATATAAATAAATGAGAATGAATATAATTAAATATATAAATAGTAAATAAATCCAATAAAATCATAATCAGTCCATGTTATGAATAAAACCAGAGTCTACCTTATATATAGAAAGTTCAAAATTTCAGGCACATCCTTTTGAAGTCAATTATAATAAATATCAAAGTTTCCTCATTTCTAACCAAAATCGACCACAGACAAACTGGATTAAATTTTTTTGCCAGGTTTCATTTGTTAATTTTTTCCCTCTAATTTTCATATGATTTTCTCTGTGAAAAACATCGTGTGTCGTGATTTTACCAAAATAAAAATAAAATGTAATGTTAAATATAATTTTAAAAAAATTAACTTACGAAAACCACAATAAGTAATAAGGGTGTTCAAAAATATCCGATCCGATTGATTTAATCTAAAATTACTTGATCCTATCAAAAAATTTAGTTATCCGATTCAATTTTTATTTTTAGATCGGATATTCAATCCAATTTTAAATTTTCCAGATCAGATACAGATCACAATATTTTAAATTTTAGATTATAGAAAATCCCAAAATTTAATTTTTTTTAATATTATTTTTTTATTTTTAATAATTTGATGTTTGTTATATCTAAAAATTAAAACAATTGAAAATTTTATAAACGTAAATCTTGTTATATTTAATAATTTATTGTTTGTTATATTCTAAATTTCCATAAATATAACATTTAAATTTTAAAAAATAATTAAATTAAAATATATTTTTCGATAATCGGATATCTAAAAATTTGATTATCTGAAAAGTCGGATATCCAAAAAATGGATCGGATACGAATCACTATATTATCGATCCGAAAAAATCGGATCAGATCAGACCCGATATCTAACAATGAACAACCCTAATAAGTAGAGTATCAAATAGGGGTGTTCAAATACCTGACCCGATCGACCCGGCCCGACTACATGAACCTAAATAATCGGGTATTTACCAAAAAAAAATCTTATCCGGTTCGGGCCTGGGTCATAAAATTAAAATTTTTCGAATACCTGGTTCTTATATATTTTTTATTTTTAAATCTAGATCTCTGAAAATTAATTTTCATAAAAAATGGCACTCATTGTAAAAAGAAAATTAAGATTTATTGTAAAATAATATCTTTAATTTTACCAATCGACAAAATTCAAATTTTACGTGTTAGATATACATGATTTTATTAAAATAAATTGAACTTATTTAAAAATAAATAAATTAAAAATATTAAATAATAACTTTATTTTCTAAATTTTACTTTTTTTTATTATTTATATATTAAAATAAATTAAACTAATTAAAAATATTAAAAAATCTTTTAAGCTTATATTTTGTTTCGAATTAGATTATGTAATTTGAGTCTCAACCTTTATGTTTAGATTATATAACTAAGGTATTAAAATTTTATGTTTGGATATTTGATTATGTTATTCAAAATTTTAAATTTATGTATTTTTTTATAGATTAAATTTAAATTTTATATAAAAAATTAAAAAAGCAGGTATCCGTTACCTGAATTTTCGGGTACCCGAAAAATATGGATCGAGACATTGACCAATTTTTAAGTACCTGAACCTCCGAGTACCCGGTACTTCAGGTACCCAGATTTGAACACCTCTAATACCTAATACATAGTTTACCCTAATTCTTTTAATACACCAAGTTCAAGAGGAAGAGCCTCTGCAATCATTTCTCACTAAAACATATCATATTTCAGGTTTCAACCTAAATTAATACATTTCAAACAATCAATGTCAGTTATGCTGCTTGGTTGTCCTGAGAGGTTCATTTCTAGGATAATAGGACTCAAATATTACTTCAAGTGACCGAGACACGCCAGTCCCAGTTAAAAATAAACCAACTAAATATCATACTAATCTTACACTGGTTCAACATGAAAATATCTCATTACAAACAACAAAAGCAGCAGCGTCTGAATTGCTACATAAATCACAAATTAGGCATAAATTTCGGTCTCGGAACTCATAATATAGTTCCCAAGAATTTAACTGGTACATAAAAAACAGGCTCATAATTCAGTTAGCATCTTCAACTTCATAGATATTTGTATTACCTGATCCGAATCAGTCAACCAATGTTATAAGGAAAACTGCAGCTAGAGGAACAGGTCTTTGCAGATCTTGTCAGAGACTCTGGTGCTCTGCATCCTACATAAACTTCTCCATGGTCATTCATACCGCGTAATTTGTACATGGAATCGGAAAACAAAACATCATGTCTTAATCTAACAACTCAAGCATCAAGCATGCAAGTCATCCCAATCATCCAAAAACGGAAGTTTAAACACTAGCCTGTAATGGTTAAAACTCTTTCCATCATTAAAATAGCATCAAAGGCATTATCTTCAATCTGTAGGTGATGAAGAAAACCCTAGTAATCAGGTGCATTACTATGCTAAGTTTTGTTGTATGTTCATGCTTGATGCTACACCTGCAACAACATTCTTATGCATTTATTTTCAAATATACACGTATTCAAAGTCAGAAAAAAAATGAAAAAAGGGTTTTACAACAAGCTTTCACATGGCTGAAAATTTTTAAATTTACAATGCATATGCTAAATTAGGATTATTTTATAGTACCTGGAAACTTGCTCTCCTTTTGCAACATTGTATAGAGAAACAAAGCATGGAGTATAAGCAATTGCATTGAACTCTGAGCGAATCGTGAAGAATTTAGTTCCTCGAATATGTTTCCTCTTCTGGTTATAACAAACTATAGCCTGGTAATTGCGCCACATGAATATTTCTCCATTGCTTAAAACAACCATTGGTTCATATTTCTCCAGGTGCCAATCTTGAATAACAAACTGTTTGGTCCAAGACTCCTTCACACCATATTCCTTCATAACCCAAATTTCATATTTTGCGAAATCTACAAGGTGAATTATAAACAGACAGCCCCCTAGCACTCCACTCCTTATAAAATCCACATCAAAATCATCTAATTTGTTCAAATGATCTGGTTGTGGAATTGTCCCAAACTGTTCAGTATCAAAGTCAAAAGAAAGTATGAAGAGCTCCATTCAAGAAGGCATTGAAAGGTAAAGTAATAGAGTCATTAGGTGCAGTTCCTATGCTTCTCCATGTACCAGTCCCAATGGTGTATATTTCAGCCATTTTATTAGTCGATTCAACTGTCCGATCATGATAGCTTTGCAGAAGTTTGTATTGATTAGTAACAGCTGAATAACCAAGCCCCCAATACCCATCTATTACCCTATGTTTATAAGGTTGTTGAATAGTGATAAATTCACCCAAAATTGGGTTACAGACATAGAAGGGGTCATCTTTCTTGGATCCAACTAAACATAGCAAACCATTGCAAGCACACAGATCAGAAATATCCCAAGTGGGTACATTAGATATGGGTGTAAAGTTGAGTTTCGAGACCCGGAAACTTTCACCATTGGCATAAACGTGAGATGACTGGAGTTTCTTTCGAGTTTTTTGGCGTGGCTTGGAGTTGATTAAAATGCAAAGGGGTGATCTTGAGAGGTGGAGCCATGCAAATTCAGCATCAGAAATGAAACAGATGAATCTCTTGCAAACACACCTGCAATGGAGAAGGTCATTGATGGGAAGCCGTGAGAGAATGTCCAAAATTAAAGGGTGTGGGAGTTGAAAGAGTCTGCAAATGTTTGTGTTGGTTCTTGTTTGCTGCTTGATGGTTCCATTGTAGCTTTCTCCTCGGTCACTCAATTTCCTGAGACTTGGAATGGATTTGAATCTAAGAGAAGCTTAAGACTGGAATGAAGTTAAAAACTTGAAAATGGTTTCAATGGTAAAAACTTACTTTTGGCTGCCACTGTCAGGGACAGTGAAACATCCTATCATGTTTATGGGGGAAATTATTTCATAAAATATTGAAAAATTAAGTCTCAAAATTTTAAAAAATAATCACATATACTTTTAAAATTGCAGTTCATATATTTTAAATTTTAATGAACACATTGAAATAATCATTGGAAAAAAAGTTAGGTTCATGTTACACTGCAAGATTTTGTATTTATTGGAGAGCTTAAAGTGACATGGCAGGAGGTGGTTTAGTTTGATTTGTATGTTTTAAAATATTTTATGATAACTTAAAATGATAATATTAGATAGGTTTTTGACTTTGAATAGATTAATTCGTATGAAAATAAATCTTGACTTGTTTGCAGATTGTTCATTTTATAGACAGATTTGGACTGCAATTTTTTCTCTTTGTAGTCTTTGAAAGAGTAAGTTGAGTTAGAATGATGATGTAAGATGATTATACTCAAACTTAAAAGGGAAATCTTTAATTGTATATATTCTCAAGATTGCGTAGAAATCATATATATAGCATATTTGGGAAGATAGGAACTGTAGGAACACTGGTAGATCCATGTTAGGAAGAGGGTGGGCCCGTGCCCACCCTGGATTTTTAAAATTCATACATTTAGCTTTGATTTTTAAAATTTTTATGAATTAGTCTTTAAATTTTTAAAATTTTTATGATCGTTTTCACCCTAAATTTTTTAAATTTTATGACTTGTGCCCATCTTAAAGTATATTTTGACCCCTCTCGTAAATATTTATGGATCCGTCACTGTGTAGGAAGTTTAGACATATTCGAAAGAATTGAACTAGTATACTTGATTGTATAAAAGAAACTGTATGCTTAAAAATTTAATATAAAGATGTATATATAGATGATGTAAATAGACGTATTTGTGCATTTTAAGAAATTTCTTAATTGACGGATATTCATATGCACGTTTGGTGTGTTGTTGCAGTATTTTTAACTATTTTTTTAGATAATAAAACAACACTTATAAAAAAATTGTATTTATTAATAATTTTAAATATTTATCGATACTATATCTTGAAAAATTGTATGGATTTAAAATTTATTTCAATTACATATCCGAATAAAAAGTTATGGTATTATAAAGTTTTATAATATGATTATACTTGAAACAACACATTAAAAACACCGTTGGCCACCATTTCTGAAAATTTTCATTTCAGTCATAATTTTAATTTTATTCAATTTATCATCAAATCTAACAATATCACAGTTAGAAAAATAAATTTAAGGATTTAAAATTACTAGTAATAAATATCAAAATATTTAAATTTAAACCAAGGCTGAGTTGTTTGGAAAAATTAGGGACTGATTTGAGAATTTTCTTTTGTTCACACACCAAACAAATTGTTCTCGCCCGATTCTCAGTGCAGTCCTCCAATTTCTCTGATTTCTCACTCCAATCTCTCAATTTTGTCTTCCTTTCAATTTAATCACAACGCAAAAAATATTGAGAAATGTCGTCAAGAATACATGATGATTTTAGATTAATTTTGGTAAAAAATATAAATCAATAGAACTTGTCGGGAAAGTATCACGAGTTTCATAAAAATATTATTTTTTAAATCGTCGGACGACAAATTCTTTTCGTATTGTAACAAATATCATAAATTCTTAAATTAAATTTCTGGTACTCTATTTTTTTTTTCAAATGCCTTGTGTCACTAATTTTGCCTTGAATGTTTAGAATTTACATATTAAATATTTTGCTATTTTATAACTTTCCTGGAAAAAAAATTCATAGATAAATAAACAAGAAATAAGAAATCCAATGGAATTTAAATCAATTGGTGAGCTAGAAAAGTTTGATACGAACCTTGCAAAACATGAGCACTATTATTTATCTCCCACTAAAATTGGACCTCAAAAAATCTATAGGCGTGACAATGGTAAGTGGGGTGCATGATCATGGGGATCCCAATTTCCCACAGATCTTCCTTCATCCTAATATCTTCGGAAATATTCTCTTCTTTCTAACTATGATTTCATGGATTATGGATAACGTGATGAACGGATCTATAATATAATCTCTCGTCAACCCTACATTCTTCGTCCTTTCCCGGCCTATGAAATCCATCCACATCACCATCTTCATAATTTTCTCAACACCAATGAAATTTCCTTAAAGTTTCTTTTGAATTTTGTGGTTTTCCCAGCCTTATTTCCGGCGAGCCGACGTGAACGTTTGGAAAACAATGGTACCGGCGGCAGGGAACTCATCCATCGCAAAACTCCGACACTTGAGTCCAAGCGGTTCAAAAACATGTGCCACCTTTGTCCAAACTTCACGGCTAAAGCCAGTCGTCGAGACTGAAACCGTCTCTGGCATGAAAACCTGAACAGCTTTCTTCAAGGGCATAACAATGTTATCTGGGTCATCGTAAACCGATCCGACAGTCTCGAAGCTAGCGTAGCTAAACCCATCTTCAGGGGTAACATGGATGGTGGAGTAACGATCGCCATCAATGCCGTTCATGGAGTAACCGCAGGGATCAAACGCGAAGTCGCAGATGAAAGCTCCGGGGTTGATGATATCAATCCCCGTCAGCTCCGTCATTTCTTTGCCACCTATGTCCCCTGCTTTGCCATCCCCGGATTTCATGAAGAATTGACGTGCAAGGTGGCGGTTGAGTTCCGTCATGCAAACTTCGACGGTGAAAGCAGCGTCTTCGTGGGGGAATTTCAATGGAGGCAAACAGGTAGCGGTGAAAACGTGCCATGAACGCTCAGGGAGTTTGGAAGGCATGACGGAGGCTTTCCGATAGCAGAGATTGATGGGGATGTTTCGTTCGATGTAAACGACTTCTTCTTTGAAGCTGGTGTGGGGAAATGGTTGGGCTTCGGGGAAGACGAAGTTGCCTCTGGTGTACCTACATGTTTTCAGATGGAGGTCAAGATTGTTCGCAAAGTGAATCAATGGAGGAATCGATTTGAGGAGTTGGGTTGTCCCACAAGTTTTGATGATAATCTTTGTAGGGTAAACAAACAAGCTCGATTCAGACAAAACGTAAGCATCAAAGAAAGGGTTCCCAACAGCTGATACAACAGTGCATTGGACAGCAAACAGGACTTGTTCAAGTGATTCGAATTCGAGCAGCCTAAGCCCCAACATGTTATTGTTGTGTTCATCAACATCACAGAAGAAGTGAAGCTCTAAGCGTTTTTCAAACCCTTCAAACCCTGAAACAGCCATTGCAAAGACAAAACAGCAAACAAGATTGAAACTGAGGGTGTTTGGAGAAGAATTGGTGGGAGGGAGAAGGGAGAGGAATATGAGGATTTATAGGTGGCTTAAGAGAGGGGAAGGGTCCGGCATGCGATTGAGGCAACCAAGAATCATGATTGCAGGCATAATGAAGCGAATAAGATGAGTAAACAAGAGTATTCAGAGTTAAATTACTCGTTCATAAAAATGTAATGTATTTATTAAAAAAGGTATAGACATCAATAGGAAAATAACCTAATATAGAAAAGGAAATAATTATACTTACAAACCAAGTAACAATATTCACTGTGTAATAACATTACAAGTTAGATTTATGTTATGTTCTGGAGTATATATATTGTTTTTGTTTAAAAGTGTAATCAACATAAATATTTAAAAAAATAAAAATTTGCACTAACTATTTAGGATGACATTTAGCATGGCATTGTCAAATCATTGACAACTTTTTGGTTGAGTTTTTAAATTAAAAAGATTGTCGAAATGAAGGCGGTTTAAGTTGAAGTCCCCCTTGGAAAGTAGCAAGAATGAAGTCTCATTGAGACAAGAAAGATGAGGATTATCAGGTCAAAACTTATGGAGAATTACTACTGTTTTAAGTGATTGGCATGAGAGTTTTAGTAAACAGTAGCAGCAACATAATCATAGGATGGACCAAATGTCTCAAACCAGACCAAACCTCAAGCTGCTACAAGTCATGTGAATATAAACATATGATCTACAACTATACAACATTTAAGATATTAAAAATTCCATAATCGACACCCAAATCATATTATCCTTAATTTTTTAACCTTAAATCTTAAACTTTAAACTTTAAACTCACTATTTTAATATTAGACACCAATGAAACCCTCTAAACGTAGAGATACATGAATGAAAAAAAAACAAGAGTAGAGTAATTGGACACCCATCTCTCATGTGTTTACTGCACAAAATGGTCAAATAATTCCAACAAATAATAATCATGCAAATATCTATACAAAGATGCAAAGAAAATCTTGTTAGGATCGCATTTTTTTTTCTTTTGGAAAATTGGGTAATTTGAATGTTCGAAGAAAAGTATCTATACAAAAGGAAGTAAATGTGGTATATATGTATTATAGTTAACTAGTCTACCTTTTTAACCTCTCGACAACCTAAATCATGCAGTCTAAGCTAAGCCCCAATGCCCCATGGCTGGTCCACTCATCAGTTCAATGTGCCCCCGACAACCACCGTGGCTTGGCCCCATTGCAACTACACATGATATAATATGTGCCCTAACATCTTGGCAAACAGTGGTCCACCCTTGATATGGCCTTGAGATTTTTTTTTTATTTGCTTAGACAAACAGTCCCCACAGGGTCCGTTGGTTTGGTCGACATTTGCGTTTGCTTGGCATGTAACGAGTTTGCCTTTAGTCGCCATGTATTGCTTGCTAGACCGCCATTTGTGACACATATATGGAAATGCATGCACTTCAAATGATGCCTAAAAACTTGATGGCTATATATATATTTTATGAGTGACACTGTAGCATGCGCACAAACATTCGTATTCAATAGGTGTTGATTGTATATTTGATTAAGAAATATAAGATATGTTTTTTGAAGTATTTTTTATTCGATTCGCCTTTATCGTAGACAGTTTAGGGTATTCCATGAAAACATTTTCACTTGTCAAACCAACAAATCATCCATGGCAGCATATGACAGCATTATGGTCTTGGTCTCATGGCATTCAGTTTTCATTACATACGGTAGCATGATCAAGTGTTTGTAACTGGAGCATGAACTTCCATGTTTTTATCATGTTGTTTCCGGTTAAAAGTTTGGTTGAAAGGTGTCCAAAGAGATATGGACAAGTCATTTCTCTAGCAGATGTAATTAAAGTCCATAACAATTTGAACGGGGAAAGGCGGAACTGTCCTCCATCTGGTTGAGGATTTGGTTCCCACAAGAAATCATGCCTACTAGAGGTGCTAAGATTTTTTTAGGCAAACAAGCATGTTAGAGAGCTTTTAAGAAATCATCTGCCCTTCTATTTTAAATTAGAAGGTTTAGGATTAAAGGTTAGGGTTTAGAAAATTAGGGGTAAGATGTATTTTTAGGGTTTAGGGTTTAAAGTTTAAGATAAATAGGTATGGATATTTTATCCGGCCCGATTGGGTTTCGATCCGACCCGATCGGATCGGGTCATATTTTTTTGATGAAAAAATCGAATTTTGGTCGGTTCGGTTCGGGTGATTTTTTAAGGTGACATCGGATCGGATTGGATTCGGTTTTAGGGTGTAAAATATCCAACTCGACCCGACCCAAGACTAAATATGTAATTTTTCCATAATTTTTAGGGATATTTATAATAATGGTCATCTATCTATATTTTTTATAATTAGGTCCTTAAAATTAATTTTTTTATTTGTAATTTAATCCTTAAAATTATATTTTTTTATAATTAAGCCACAAAAATTATTTTCTTTTACAATTTAGTCCCTAAATTTATTTTTTTTCTATAGGTCGGTCACAGTCAGATTTATTCTATTTATTTTAGGGTCGGGTCGGATCAGATTTTTTGGAAAAAAATATTCGGATCGGGTCGAGGCTGGGTTTAAGATATTTATGTTCAGATAGATTAAAAATCCGACCCGACCTGTACTCATCTCTAGTTAAAAACAACTAACACGCAATTCATTCTGCAACAAAAAAAAAATAAAATATTTTTATAATTTTTAAAGTTTGGTAAAGAAAGCATTACAACATAATTTATCGTCACATTTCATACCTAACCGTAATAAATAACCCAACTGAAATAAAACATTAATTTCAAGTCAGATGGTTATGGTTATAATTTTAATTTCATTCAATTCTAATTTAATATTTTTTAATTATCTATATCTAATTTATTTATCAATTATATTAAATTAAATTTTATAAATATTTATTACAAAAATAATTCTTTTAATTTAATTTTTTCGTTTAATAATATCATTTAGCTACACTAACCGATTATTAGTTAATTTAATGAGAGTTTTATAAGCTTGAAAAACATAATAATCAATAATAATTGTGTAAAACTAAAAAAATCCCCGCATAGTCAAGGAATCTCTCTCTTTTCTTTGCTTTCCTTTCTCATTCACCCAAAAAAATAAGTGAAAATTGAAAAAAATTATCATTTTCTCGTAATAAATTAGATTTTTTTTTAGTAGAGAAATATGTTTGTATAGAAATATTTATCCTAAATTAAACTCCTTTTAATTTTAAAGATCTCGGATAGGAATGGGCATTTTACCTTATTTGATCGAGTCGAATTTTTAGATGAAAAAAACCGAGTTCAGATCGGGTCGAGTTGGGTTTGAGTTTTGGATGTAAAATATCTTACCCGACCCGGGACTAAATATGTAGTTTTTCCATAAATTTTTTAGAGATATTTATAATAATGATCCTCTATCTATATATTTTTTATAATTAGATCCTTAAAATTATTTTTTTATTTATAATTTAGTCCTTAAAATTATGTTTTTTTATAATTAAGTCCCCGATTTTTTTTTACAATTTAGTCCCTAAATTTATTTTTTATATAGGTCGGGTCGGGTCAGAGTCGGGTTTAGGGTATTTATTTTTGGGTCGGGTCGGATTTTTTTAAAAAATATTCGGGTTGAGTCAGAGTCAGGTTTAAGGTATTTGTGTTCGGGTCGGTTTTGGGTGGGTCAAAAATCCGACCCGTCCCATCTCTAATCTCGGATAAGGATTCTAATACCTACTTTTTTCCTTACGATTTCTATAAGAAATTTGGTACAATTTGTAATAATTTGCATACATACTAAAATTCTCATCGTTATTATAATAAATTAAATTTATTCGTAGAAAAATATATAAGTACAGAAATGCTTACCTTAAGTTGAGCGCTCCTTTTGATTTTAGTGATCTAGTACCTATTTTTTCTTACTATTTCTGTAAGAAATTAGGTATAAATTTTAATAATTTATGTACCTAACGAAATTCTCATCGTTATTATAATAAATTAAGTTTTATCGTAGAAAAATATGTATGTGCAAAAATGATTACCCTAAGTTGAACTTCTTTTGATATTGGTGATCTCAGGTAAAGATTTCGATACCTACATTTTTTTTATGGTTTCTGTAAAAAAAATAAGTATAATTTGTTATAATTTATGTACCTACCGAAATTCTCTCGTTCTTGTAATAAATTAGGTTTTCTCGTAGAAAAAAAATTGTATGTGTAAAAATGCTTATCATAAATTGAGATCCTTTTGGTTTTGGTGATCTTGGGTAAAGATTGCGGTACTTACCTTTTTTTATGATTTTTTTAAGAAATTGAGTACAATTTATAATAATTTCTGTACCTACTAAAATTTTTATCATTCTTGTAATAAATTAGTTTTCTTCTAAAAAAATATGTTTGTACAAAAATGCTTATCTTAAATTGAGTTCCTTTTGATTTTGATGATCTCAAGTAAAAATTTCGGTACATACTTTTTTATGGTTTCTATAAGAAATTAAATATAGATTGTAATAATTTTTGTACCTACTAAAATTCTCATCGTTCTTATGATAAATTAAGTTTTCTCGTAAAAAATATATATACCAAAATATTTACCCCATGTTGAGGTCCTTTTGATTTTGGTAATCATGTGTAAAGATTTCAGTATATATCTTTTTTTCTTACTGCTTGTGTAAGAAATTTGGTTTAATTTGTAATAGTTTTTATACCTATTAAAATTCTCATAGTTGTTGTAATAAATTATTCTCGAAAGAAAAATATAAATATACATAAATGCTTACTTTAAGTTGGCTTCTTTTGATTTTGGTGATCCCGGATAAGTATTTTAGTACCTACCTTTTTTTTCTTATGATTTTTGTAAGAAATTAGGTATAATTTATAATAATTTTTGTTCCTATTGAAATAGTCATCATTCTTATAATAATTTAGGTTTTCTTATAGAAACTATGTACATACAAAAATTATTTCATAAGATTTTACGTATAAATCATTTGTATTACAACTACAAAACTATTTATATACAAACCTCGCGAGATTATATATAAAGTAACTATTTATATATTAGGTTAATCTCGTATTAACCTTAAATGAATGGTTTCGCCCTAAAATCATCCGAGGAAATTCCTCCCAACCTCTGCATGCAATTCTTTTACTGTTATTTTAGTGGATTTTTACCATCGGATCTAACCTTTTATTGATTCGATTACTATAACAACTCAAACGTAAAATAATTTAATTGATTAATTAGGATATTTATTTTTTATAATTAAAAAAAAAACTTGTTTTTTGTTTTATCAATAATAATTGTTCGGTTTGTTTTCATTTAAATAGGTCTCGAATTCAAAGTATTATGTACGTAGAAAATGCTTGTTGAGAGACTCATCCACTAAAATTTAGTATACGATGCAGATCGATCCGAAATAATTAAAGAAAACCTAAAAAACTTTAACAAATGTCAAGCGTTGTTTTAACTTTTTAACCCTAAAGAATATCATGTTTGAATATATTATATCAAGACATATCTTCTTTGATATTCTATCAAATTTAAAAACCTTCTTATCACCCATTCAATTGGGAGAAGTTCAAGAGATTTCATATAAATTAGAGAGACCTCCAATGCCATTGATACTGCAGCAACAGACTCAGGCATGACATGGATGCATCATGTTCCCTCGTCTCCAAACTCTCAGCTGCCCCTATAGCATATATATAATATCTATCATGTCCTTTTAAGACAAATCTCTTTGTGAATCTTGCTACAGTACTGTTGTGTTATGTGAGGAATACGTTGATTAGGCAAGACTTTTTGGGTTTGTGACAGTGGACCATGCCGACATCTTGAAGTTAAATAAGTTGTTATGACAACATATTAGATTCTAAGTGTACCAGGCACTTATGATTACCTAACAATTTTTCAAAACCTTATCTAAGATTTGTTATCAAACCATATCCCATTAAAAACTTAATTCTTTTTCATTGAAAAAAGCACATACTACTATCTACTATATAGATAGATAAAGATGTTTGTGACTTGTATAGAATTAACATCGGTGGATCCAAAATTTTATCTGAGAAGAGATACATATAAAATTTTAAAATTTTAGGGTAAATACAAACCTTAAATATTATAAAAAAATTTAAAGATCAATTTATAAAAATCATAAAAATTAAAGATAAATATGTTAAATTTAAAATGTTCAGGGTGAGCACGGATCCACTCTACGCCAAAGGTGAATCTGCGGCTGAAAATTAAGTTTGAATTTAGGCTTATATTATAATTATATTATTTATGGAACTTGGTATAACTAAAACATATACAAAGTTTTGAAAATTTATGCGTGTGATAGATACAATTTTACATATGAAATGCTATTAAAAATAATATAAATTTTATATCTTTTTTCATATCCTAGTCTATATTCCAACACTAAATTTTAGATTTGTGATTTAAAATTAGGCTATAAAGCGTATAGTTTATTTTTTAAGATTTATAATCTATAATTTATAAATTATATTTATAATTTAAGATTTAAATTTTTAGGGTTAAAAAATACAAAGAACTTTTGTTCATACATAATGCACTTGGAATTGGTTTGTTTGTTGGTGTAAATTGATGATTTGACTTAGAATATAAGATTTGTTTTTGTAAATAATTATGATTAGTTTGAGTAAAAATTATCTACCTCTTTTTCGTATATCCTTCTATGCCTCTCTTTAAAAAATTTTAAAAATTGAATTCCAAACCCTTAACCCTTATTTTTTATATTTTAAACCCTGAATCTATACCTTAAAAAATACACTCTACCCCTAATTCTCTGAACCCTAACCACAATCTCTAACCTTAAACCTTAAACCTCTGATTTAAAATAGAGGTATAGAAAGATGTATAAGAAAGAGGTAGACGATTTGCAGCCGATTAATTTGCGCACCAAACATGCCCTTTAAGAGGCTCACCAACCGTTTTTGATTATGCTCTCTAGGCAGACAAAGAATCTCTGATTCTAGCATTAGGGAGATGAGATAAGGCACAAGAAGGGTATGATGTTGGAAGTGGGACATCATCATTATAAAATGTTGATATAGTTACATGCATGATCAACTTAAATAAAATTTTAAGTCCTTCTGTTAAATAATTAAATAAATCAAGACCTGTGTTGAGAATCATGTTTTATCAGTTGCCCCTCCTATATACATTAATGAATCTTATTGAATCTCAACTATATGAACAATTTAATTAAAAAATATAATTAAGGTAAATTACTCAAATGATCACTTAATTATAAGATTAGTGTTGATATAAACATTATATTTTTAAATTTAAAAATAAAATCACATAACTATTTTTTATATAATAATTGAAAAATATTTTAGACTAATTTAAAAAGATTCTAAAAATAGTTCTTATGTTCAAACAACTTGAAAATAAGTTTAAAAAGTTTTTAAGAGGTTTGAAAGTTTTTGATATATTTTAAAGTAGTCATACTTGTGTTTTTAATGTGACTGTATAAATATAGGCTTTGATGTTTCGGTACACCTGAATTTTCAAGTTAATTCTCAACACTATTAAAACATGTATCGATACTAGCTTTTAGTATATCTATATGCAGTGTTTTGATACACCCTTGTGATGTTTCAATACACCTTCAACGGATTTTTGAAAAATCCCCAATGATTAAAATTCGTATCGATAAAGGCTTTTAATGTATCGATACATCGTGTTTCAATACACCCATGTGGTGTTTTGATACACCTTTAACAAATATTTGGAAAAAAAACAACAACGACTAGGAGATATATCAATACAGCCTTTTAGTATATCGATAATGGTATTTAGATACAACAAAGAGGTGTATCGATAAAAGGTGTATCTATACACTAAAGAGGTGTTGTTTCTATACACCTTTTTGATTTCAAGTTCAACGAATCTTTCTCAAAGGAGTTGTTGTATCAATATAACTACCACGTATATCGATACACCTGGCATCAAAATGAAAAATATACATGAAAATCAGCTTCAAACAACTCTAATCCAATCCCAACGGTCACCAACTACTAAAAACTCATTTAGAAGGATAAAAAACCCGCAAGCACTCGAAGAAGCTTATGATTCAATTGTCAACATCTATTATAAATGTAAATTTTGTTTTAGAGTTAATTTTTTTATTTTTGAGATAGACAAACACTTGTGAGCGAAAATATGTATGTAAGCTCAGTGTATTAGGATTTGGGAGAGAGCTTTAGAGTTTAAACACATACCTATTAGAGGGATTTCGTTTGCTAAGTTTTAACTTGTTTAGAGAGGTTTTCCAAAACTTAATTTATGAGTTTTGGAAGTTAGATTCGGGTTGTCAATCTAGGTTATAACATTGTCTCCTAATCGTAGAAAAGAGGACAAATTAAGTCACCTATCATTAATACCTAATGAAGAAGGTTCAAAAGAAATTTATATAATTATATATTCACTCTTCATTATTTATATTTTTATGAATTTAGTATTAATTTTAATTTAATTTTATAAAATAAAATAATTTATTTAATCTCACGGTCTCATTAAAAGAAAGTTGTCTAGCTCGGTAAGATTTGAACACAAGTAATCACCATGAAAATGGTGCATGTTTACCATCGAACCAAGTGCACATTTGAGAACTAGAATATGAAAGTTAGTATATGTGTAAATTGTCTTTAATGCCAAAAAAATGAATTAAGAGGATTCGAAATGCATAAAATTATCTAAATCACTAAAATAAATCTAATCATTAAATCACAAAACTAAACTAAAACAATTTTTAACATAATTTTAAATTTTTGAATTTTTAAAATAATTTCACATATAGGGTTGTTTGGTAAATAATATTTTGGGAGTTTTTAACTTATTTAAGAACAAATAGTTGATTTGATAGTCAAACTCTATATTTTTAATATTTGATAAATATGTTTTGATGTAAAATAAACTAAAACAAAAAATATGGAAATCCACCGGGATTGGAAGAACAAATTTGCAAAGATAAATGATTTACTTAAACCTTAATATTTTCACAGTTACGGTATTGACATAAAATTTTATTTTATTATTTTATTATTTTATTTTTTTAGTTATAGATTTTTAAGTATATTTTAATTAAGGAAAATATAACAAAATATAAAACCGAAAAAATATAGTGTTAATATTTTATACAAGGTTAACAGTGGCGGATGCATGTAGCTAGTAGGGTGGGCACAGGCCTACCCTGAACTTTTTAAGATTCACACATTCGCTTTTAATTTTTTAAAATTTTATGAGTTAATCCTTCAATTTTGTAAATATTTATGAGTTGTGCCCACCCTGAAATTTTAAAATTTTATGTGTGCCACCCTCAAATATTTTTCTAGATCCGCCACTGAAGGTTAATAATATGTATCAATCTCCACAAGGTTGACATGGGTAAGTATCAAATTTTAAAAAAAAATATATCCAAAATTTTAAAAATATTCATGATTTTTAAGGATTTTTTTAATTTCTTGTCAAAAACTTTTTATCCGAATAATTTAACCACCTAATAAAGACTAAAGTATTATAAAGGTTTAGTTCATAAATAAGTGCCTATAAAGTATTATAAAAGACTAAAGTATAATTTTTTGGATGAAATATGTGTCTAAAGTTTCATTTTGTTAGTGTTTTATGTTTTATAGTAATACAATAAAAAAATTACCATAACTTAGAAATAGGTACCCAAACTAAATACTTTTTTTTGAGATAGGTGTCTAATATTTTTTTTAGCAAAAATAGGTGCTTAAAATTTTATTTAGTTAGTATTTTAATATAACACCATTAAAAAAATCATCAGCCAATTATAATTTAACATGTGTTTATTTTAATTTTTTATAAATAAACGAAAAAATAATTAAAAAACTAAAAAGTTTTAAATTTTTTAAAAAAACTCTCAAATCCCTAAAACTTCAAAACTCAGGTACGGTAAGACCTAAAGATGTGATGTTAAAGGCCCGGTTTGGTACGTTGCTCATAGAATTTCCCAGGTTTAAGTGGCTTATCCAAAACTCTACATCCAATGCCCTAAGAGTCCAAGATAATGACATAACCATAAGGTCATTGTTTCATGAGCTACTATCAGCTTCAACTATTGAATTCCCCCAATGGCTAATTCCTTGGGTAGTATTTTGCTAACCTGCTGTTGCACCTGCTAAACAATCACTTCCACCACAAGAGTAGTGGGAGAAAGAAGAAGCGACTCTATCCAACCCCTTTTGATATTGAAAAGAAGAGGAAAAGAAAGAGACATTTACTGATGTTCCTGTTTCTAGTCGTCCTACCAAGAGGGCAAGCCCCCCCATTAACCCTGAACAATCCATCTCGATCAGCTTCATCCACTTGAGTAGCAATGACACAATTGAGGTATCACTATTTGTTCCATAGGCCACTCCTGCTTCTGCACAAATATCTCTTACTCCGTTTGCCACCACTCCAAGGACTCTAACCAAAGTAACTGTTGGCCGACTCCTCAATCTCATTGATGAGATTGAAAAAAACCGAGGCACCTACAGCTGAATCTTCGGATTCCTCAACCTCTACCATATTTTCCAAACCACGGGATGCTCCCTCATCTCTTACACCACCATACACCACTAAAGATTTCCACACCTTGCACTGGATGACGAACAAAGAGCTAGGTGTATCGAATTAATGAAACCTTCCCACTCCCAGTAACTCTTTAGGTAATTTTTTAGTTCTTGCATTTTTTAATATTGTTTATATTTTTTTCTTATGGCATTGAGGAGAATGCTTCTCTCAAAAAATTTTAAGGTTGTTTTAGGTAAAAAATTCTTTTGTACTGTCTAAAGTAAAAAAAAAAAAAAAAATAGGGATGTTTTGATAATTCTGCTGTTATAGTTTGAAATGATAAAATTGTTGTATAAATCATAAAACTGTTGAAATGATAAAAAAAAAATTAAGATTTCTGAGATTTGAAGCCACTCTTAATTGATCCCACACAAGCTTTATTTTTTAATTTGTTTCTTTTAACATATCTTGGGGGAAAAAACATGTTTATCACCTACCACAACCCAACATAACGGTATATGACATTTTCTACCATACAAAGCCTCTTAGGGCGCCATTTGTATACTAACTTGATAGCTATGATTGTAGGCAAGTTCTACAAAAGATAATTGTCTCTCAGAAAGTCGATGAGCTCATCAAGCTTTAATATTTTAGTTTTTTTTTTTAATAATGATAATCTTTTCTAAATCTTATAAGTCGACAAGAGAGTAGATAAGTTTTTTCACTATTATCCTCTAGGATAATCTCTCCATATCCCTAGGATAATCTTAATATAGAGAAATGATCAAACATCATCTTGATATCTTTATGAGGATTCATCTTGAAGCTTCTAACTAAGATTTAGAAGATCAATCTTAATATTTTTAACCTTGTTTGTACCTTCATGTATACCTTTAAATTTACATCATATCTCTTTGGTATTAGAACAAGAAGAAATATTGTCATATTCATCTACATAGAGGATGTGCATGGCTTTAAAATTGAGTTGTATGACTTGATGATCGATTGAACACTTCTTCGATCTTCTTAGTGTATCATAAGATCTTAGATTTAGTAAAACTTTGATACCAATTATTAAATTGATCAATTAATAGATGATGGCGATATATATATATATATATATATATATATGAGATTGTTTGCGGAAGTTATAACTTATTAAAATACTAACACTTGATAAAAAAAAAAACACTAAGCCTTCACGCAAGAGTTTACAATATTTTACAATAACGCTTTCAAATATTTTGAATTTTTATTTGGAATAGTTGTTTTATTATTTGAGAAGCTTTAAAGAGTTATTTTTATGCTCTTTCATTGAATTCTAATCGTTTGAGTTGTTGAAAAATTGAATATAGTCACCGAACGATATTTTACAACAATAAATATTTTTTGACAACACTGACTATCAATAAATAAATTAACACAAGAAAAAAGGTTACTAAACACAATATATATATATATACATATATCAAAAATAAATTAATAAATCTGTTTTTTTTCTTCTTTATGTCTCATTGTACGGTGAGAGAAATAATTACATGAATAATTTTCACCACTTAAGATATGGTCCCAACCAATTAAATTAATACACATTATATATCTTTTTTCATATCATATTTACACATAAGTATTGTCCAAATCATTCACTTTAATACTTTCAATTTAAAAAAGGAAAAAAAATATTATCAAAGATTTTTTGTGTTGTCTTTTTCTTTATTCTTAAAAAAATTGAATCAATTTTTTTCTGAATCCTAAAACATAAACCCTAACCCCTAAATCCTAAACCTTAAACCTAAACCCTAAATCTATATAGAAGAAGAAATTGATTAAGAAAAATTTTGAAGAATAAAGAGAAAGACAACTCAAAAAATTTTTGGTAATATTTTTTTTTTATTTTTAAATTAAAGGCATTAAAATGGATGATTTGAATAATGTTTACGTGTGAATATAATATAAAAAAAATATATGATATGTATTAATTAATTTAATTGGTTAAGATTATATCTTAAGTGATGAAAAAGGTTCATGTAATAATTTTTCGTACAGTGATATTGTGTTTAACAGGTTTATTAATTCATTTATATACACCAAAAATAAATTAACATGGTTTTGGTCGAACTCAAAAGGGAAGCGATATCAAGCTATATCTATAAATATTTTTGTTTAATTGATTCCTAGGTCCCTGGTAGTCTGAAAATATACAAATTAAGCATGGACCCTTCTTGTTTTTAGAATTTAATTATTATTTAAGTGCTTAGTAGTGTTGAAGGTACATAAATTAAGTTGTAACACATCTTTTTAGTTCTAGTTTAAATACATATTAGGTCCCTGAAGTTTTAAAATTAGACATATTAAGTGATGACCCCTCATTTTTTGTTTAAATATTTTTTAGGCCATGCTTACTAGTTAGACCTTGACACCCTCATTTTATTATTCATAGTCATCCATAAAGTTTCAATCTTTATTTGTTTTTGTTTTTCTTTAATAAATGTTTTTTGTATTATCCAATCTTTCATTTTCTCCCTATACTAATTAGATAATTCCCCAAATGACCCACATGGAAACTAGGGCAAAGCACCAAAGCATGTCTTCGTTTCATTTGAAAAAAAAAAAACTCCCATTTCCTGGAGGCAATAGATTTTGTGCTGATTAGATAACATTGATTTGACCAAATGGAAGTCCACTCATTGTTCATCCATTGTCAGTGGTGCGTGGAATAACAACTTGTATAATTTTATTTTTGAAATTAGAGCTTTAGAGGTAGAGGTGATAATGAGAATGTCCGGCTCGCAAGCTACTCGGGCTCGGCTAGGTAAAAGCTCGATCAAAGCTCGGCTCGAAAGTTCGACTCGGGCTCGAATTCGGCTCGGGATCTAAACGAGACGAGTTTACCCAAGCTCGACTCGAAAAGCTCGTGAAAAGAATCGGAATAATTATATATAAACATACATATATATATTTATATATACATTAAAAATAATTTGTTTAACAAAGAAAAATAATAAATAATTGAGAATAAATCCACTAAAAATAAATTAAATTAAATATTATCAACTAAAACAAATTTACAAAACTACAAATAATAAATACAAATTAAACTCCAAATAAATAAATAAATAATAAAACACAATAATATAGAAAAGTGTCCATTTCGAACTAAACCGAGCCGAACTCGAGTCGAGTCTGACGAGCTTTGAGCCAGAGCCGAGCCCAGGAATACTATTTTCGAGCCGAGCTTGAGTTTAAAATTTCAAGCTTGATGAACCTCGAGCCGAATCCAGATATGTCTATTTTCGAACTGAGCCTGGCTTGACTCGGGCTCGGCTCGACTCATTATCACCCCTATTTTGAGGAGTATTATTTTTGTTCAATGCTTTGGGTTTGATTTGATGGTGTCCCAACGTGGAATATTCCCCTCCGCTCCGCCGTCAGCTGAATTTAAAATCAATATACTGGTTTCGGCCCTAACACTGATGAGGACAAAGCTACCACAGACAAATGTGTTTTTGGCAAGACCAGTCAAATATACCAGGCCAAGCTTAACCTTTTTCTTTCCCCTCCAGAATTCCAGGAGATTAAGATTAAAATACATACATGGTTGACTGCTTCTTAACATGCAACGGAATTAGATAGTTTGAATTAGGAAACTAAGGAGTCTTCAAGGCCAGAGGAACAAAGGCAGGACGGCGGACGCTAAAATTAGTAAATATAAAATTTTATTTCTACTTATCGACAATCTAATAGAATAAACGAACATTACCTGCACTCTCTTACCATTTTCCCTTCCTTGCTGTGCTGAATCCATCTTGCACATTGCTCCACACGGTGAAACGAATCGAATATTATTTATTTATCTATCCAAATATAAGGGAAGATCACATTTTTTATTTAAAATAAAGTTTTAATCCATAAGAAAAGAATAAAATCCAAAAAAATGAGAATCAAGAGAGAGAATGTATGATTAGTAGTCCTAGGGGTGGTACTGGTATCAAACAAAACATTCTCCTTTATCTTTATTGCATCTTCAACTGCTTTACCACTTTAATCAGGGAAGACTTTTAACGAAGAGAAAAAAGGGATTTTCAAAGACAGTGGCAGAGAGGAGGCATCAGGCTCAGACATGAACATGGTAGAGACATATCCAGAACACACTTTGCTGACCACTGCCCTGCCATTAACCTCAACTTGTCGTTTTAACATTTATATGTAAAAAATTATTAATACCCGTGACATACAATAATTATATAGTATAAATTAACAAGGAAAGTGAAGTGAGGGGGAAAGCCTTGTTCTTTCTTTATGTCTGCTGCATTGTCTTGCTCTACTTCAAGAATCTCCCTTCTTCTCATCTCACTTCCACGCATTAAAGTTCTCTCTTTTGCTGTAGACTGTAGTCGTTGGACCTTAATATTCTCAGGGTGTATTTTTGCTTTAATAAATATAATACATTGTAGCACTTGAAAGAGGAAACCAAGACTATCCCAATTTATTGTTTTCTTCTCTCTTCCTTATTTTTGAGTAAGCAAACATAAAAACTTTTGTTTGCTTAGTGAACTATCTGGGACCAAAGAACTCAGTTTGTTTTATTCCAGCCTAGTGCTTGAAATTGGGGAAGGATTTGCTATCTATGGGGTTCTATTAACATTTTCTCTCCCGGGGTGGGGATGGGGGCTATTACAACCAGAGCTGGGATTTGGGGGAATAGTAATTAGTAAACACTAACTTAGGCACTGTAAGAAGTACAAGTCTAACAATGACAGATGGGAAACCAAAGAAAAGCAAGGTTTTCTTCTTCTTCTTCTGGTTGTTGACTGGTTAGTGTTCCTGTATTGGGTTTTTTATTTCTTGTTTTCTTTTGTGTAGCTCTCATGGTCCAAAAAAATGGTCAGAAAATGGTTCAATATAAAGACAAAAACTGAGGATTTTCATGCAGATGATCATATTTATGGAGGTGGGTACTTGGGTTTTCTTTTCTCCTGCTATTAACAATGGTTGCTTTGCATTTTATGCGTATGCCGGAGAAGAAGACTGGCTGTTTTATTTTATTTTTAAATGAATGAAAGTGATCCAATTACAGCATGCCAACTTACCATTGAATACTTGGTTTATTGAAGGCTTATATTTTCCTGGAATATTCCTCTAGCAGCTTCAGTTTTCTTCTGTTTCAAAACTTTTACATATAAGTATAAATTGGATTGATGTGTTTTCCTTGTTTTTCATCAATCTTCAGGAGGTGAAGTGGAATACAGGACTAGCTTCTCAGAAAGGGAGCCATGCACAATTAAAAAGAGTAAAACAGGTTCCCAAGCTCACCATCTTCTTACAAATAATTGTACTTTGGACTTTGGTTGTTGTTGTCATTGTTGATCTCGTAATGTTACTTTTATGTGCAGAAAAAAATAGTAAGAACACAGAACAAAGCCAGCGAGGCAGAATGAATCTGGATCACCCTCGAATCATAGATGTCCAAAATCATAGGTATCTAGTACTAAATTTTATAATGTTTTCAATTTTATTCCTTTCAGATGGAATTATACCAACTGCTCTTCTCTTTTCCATTGGAGCAGCATATTTGTAGCTACATGGAATGTAGCTGGAAGATCCCCACCTAGTAATTTGAATATAGAAGATTGGCTTCATTCCTCTCCTCCAGCAGATATATATGTCCTAGGGTATGTTTGACAGGTTTGATCTTCTTGTCTGGTTTACCGAGCACTCTTTTAGACCCGTTGCTTATGGATTAGGTTCTCTATTTGGATTTTTTACAGGTTTCAAGAGATAGTTCCTTTGAATGCGGGGAATATTTTGGGGGCTGAAGATAACGGTCCGGCCAAAAAGTGGTTGTCTCTCATCAGGAAGACTCTAAATAATCTTCCTGGAACTAGTGGTGGAGGGTGTTCCTATACACCATCTCCTGTTCCTCAGCCCATTGTTGAGATGGATGCCGATTTTGAGGGGTCGTCTAGGCAGAAGAATTCATCCTTCTTTCATCGCAGATCATTTCAGACAACCAAAAGCTGGAGGATGGATATTGACCCCTCAATTCCACAATCACAGCTTGACAGGCGATTCAGCGTTTGTGATCGGGTAATATTTGATCATAGGCAAAGTGACTATGACTCAAGTTATAGATGGGGTAATAGGCCTAGTAATTACTCCCAGCCTAGTGATTACTCTGGTCCTAATGACTACTCCAGATGGGGCTCTTCAGATGACGATAATGCGACTGCAGATTCACCAAGTACTGTTTTGTACTCCCCGATGTCCTGTGGTGGCTCTGCATCAAACGAACAAGGTAGGATGTCGGGTCATTCGAGGTATTGTTTAGTGGCTAGTAAGCAAATGGTTGGCATATTTCTCACAATTTGGGTGAGAAGTGAATTAAGAGATCATGTTAAGAACATGAAAGTATCATGTGTTGGCAGAGGACTGATGGGTTATCTTGGAAACAAGGTATTACTCGACTGTAAAAATGGTAACCATTCACTTTGATTTCCGTATAGTTTACTTGCCTCCACCTAGATTAACCTATATGGCTTGGTTTGCCAGGGTTCTATATCTGTTAGTATGTTGGTACATCAAACAAGCTTTTGCTTCATCTGTACTCATTTAACGTCGGGGCAAAAGGAGGGTGATGAGCTAAGAAGAAACTCTGATGTCATGGAGATTCTTAAGAAGACGAGGTTTCCACGAGTTAACAATGCAGATGATGAGAAGTCTCCTGAAACAATACTTGAACATGAGTAAACCCTTTGCTAGTCAACCATCAAATAATCTGTTCCTGCTTTTTGCTTGCATATTCTGACTGTTTATGTAATAATCCAGTCGAATAATTTGGCTTGGGGATTTGAACTATCGTATTGCCCTCTCTTACCGATCTGCCAAGGCACTTGTTGAAATGCAGAACTGGAGGGCATTGTTAGAAAATGACCAGGTACAATTTACTGTCCTACACTCCTATTCTCCTGAGGTATTTTCTAGGCCGAATTTCTTCACAGGTTTGAAATACTTATGGTAAATTTTTCTGTGATTTAAACTTATTGCTGATGATTTTCTTCACAGTTAAGGATAGAACAGAAAAGAGGAAACGTGTTCATGGGATGGAATGAAGGAAATATATACTTCCCACCAACATACAAGTATTCAACTAATTCAGACAGATACGCAGGAGACGATATGCACCCAAAGGAGAAACGCCGAACTCCTGCTTGGTAAGATAATTCTCCTTCCATGAGCTTAAAATCATGGCTCTCATGATGAACACAATCCCTCCCGGATCTCTTGTTGTCTTTCTTGTGTTTAATCTAACCACTTCAAGTACTGACTAAGTTAATGTTGTTGTAGGTGTGACCGGATATTGTGGTATGGGGAAGGCCTCCACCAATTATCTTATGTCCGTGGAGAATCTAGGTTCTCGGATCACCGACCGGTTTATGGTACATTTTGGGCTGAAGTTGAGTCGATACACGACGGGTTGAAGAAAAGCACAAGTCACTCTAGTTCAAGGGTTGAGGTAGAGGAGCTTCTGCCATATGCGCACGGATACACCGAGTTAAATTTCTTCTGATATGCCTACATTCAAGGTATCATACATCATTCACTTAGGCTTTAACTGTCTTGTTTTCATATTATCAAACTTCTGCAAATATTTTTTTTCCCATTACTATGTGATCTTCTATGGCAGTAAATATCTTGTGGAGAAATTTCAAATGCCTTGTGCATATCAGCAATAATTTCCCATTCTGAAATGAATCAGGTAAATGAATCACTGTCAAAGTTGCTTACTACTTGTTTACTTTGCTTTTTCTTCAGTGCTGTGCAGCAAATTTGTCTAAAGTAAACAAATATGCAGCAGACTTTGTGCTTGTGGTCCTTTTGACTCCAATTGCTTTTAAAACATGTCTTCCATGAAACTGAATCTTGTCTTAACTTTTGGTCACATAGCTAATGCATTATATGAAATCAAACCCATCTCTTAAAAATACAAAATATACATCAAAAAGTTATATAAGTTGAATTTCAGTCTCATGTCATATGCTTGTAGGAATCATTCTGAAGTTTGACAGAGACATTCCTTTTCCTGCTAACCAAAACAAGGTTGGTCCACTTTTTTTTTCATAACTTGTGATTACATCTTATAATTACAAAGTTAAATATAAACCTGCTTATAATGTAATAATGATAGAGGTTTTGGTGCTTTTGCAGGGTGAAGTAGCTTCCCAAAGTGGGTGCTTGAAGATTGTTTTATTCATGATGAGATGATTCTTTTTGTTAGGTTAGGGATTTTTTGTTTTTAAATTCCACAGAAAAAGTACAGTTTTGATGGATAGTGATCAAGTGATGTAAGAAGAAAAGGTTGTAATAATAGACAGGAGAATGTCTCTTTTATCCTCTCTGCTTTTGCCAATGATTTTACTGCAAAAGTTGTTTTCATGGATATTCTAACATCTGCACTGCCATTTTTACTTTTCTTTAACAAAAAGCAGCAGACAGATTTGCAGGCTTCACAGGTTTATGCCATGGAACCATGAGTAACTAACACACAAGAAAAAACAAAGAAATGGGAGTTTGTTCTTACTATGTATGGATCTATTTTCTTTATTATTCTTTCGGTTTCTAAATTTTTATCTCGATTAATTTAAATTGATTTACGTCATATATCTCAATTTTAATGAATGAATCTTACGATAAGAATTTTCTACATGCACAAAACCTCAAATTTAAAATTTACGAAACCAAATAACATAACTAGCTTAACAAAAGGATATTATTGATGTACTACATAACGATGTGGATAATGTTTGATTTTGCTGTGTATTTTAGGGTTCTGTGCTTTGATCGATTATAGTACCGAAATGGATATTCTTTTTTTCATTTTAGGTTAAAGTTTTTTTAATGAGATCCATGAAGATATCTCTTTCTTTAATAAAAAAAAATATTACAAATTTAAACTAGGGTCTTAAAAAAAAACAGTAAGTTCTTTCTTATACGGTAAATTGTCCCACTAATCATTGCTGGCGCTTTTATTCTAATCTTCCAAAAAATGGCCTTAAAATTTTGTAACTATCGATTTAAAATTTTTATTAGTTTAATGATTCGTCCATTAGATTTGTTTTCTATATGTATAGGTTAAGATTATATGAAAGAAGAAATAATTTGATCATACTATGATCAAAAAATAAAAGTAAAGAATTCCAAAAAATAGGTTTAACTATGCCACAACTATGATTAAAATCTGTGGCATGCGTTGGTTTCTTTCTATGTTCATACATTGTATGAATTCTACAGGATGACTATTTTTGTATTATTATCGACATGGATTTATACTTCAGATACTATTTCTATTAGTATTTTTGAGATTAAATGTAATATGGACTCTAGGATCGAGGATATTTTAAATTAATATTTTATATTCAAATTATTTTATTGGAAATTTTCAGATATTCTTTAATGAAAGTAGTTTTAATGATGTTTTCTATTTTTAAAAGTTTTTGAATTAGATAATTTTGTTCCGATGCATTTCTAGTGACATCTCCAAATCCATTCTCTACCAGGTCAGGTAGGAAACATTACATTATTATTACGGTTTACAAATCGACTAAAATCTTGATTGGGTATCTATCTTCTCTAAATTTAGAATTTCATATTTTAAAATATAATTCTTTACCCTTATTTACCTCGATTTATTTCTCGTACATGAATCTGTAGAGGAGCAAGATCAGGTTTTGAGGTGTGGGTTCGCGTTCCCTCTACCCACACATGCGACAACTGTTGAAAGGGTGAGATTACGATAAATGTCGAACACAACTAAAAATTATTAAATTAATTTATAAAGAATAAAAATCTAAAAGATTAATTATACAATTATTAATTATATATTAAGTTTATCACTCTTTTATTAATTATATATTGAGTCCTTAAAATTTTAAATTTTTATTAATTAATTTAATAATGTTCAATAATAGTATTCAACGCCCATTCTAAAATTTTCCTATTGAAAATAAAACTTACTTGTTAAGAAAACACATTATACACTAAAAAATACATACATCACAGTGCCAACTATTAGTTTCAGTTGAATACAACGAATCTGTTTGTAAGAATTACATACAAATATGTTATTCTCTTTTCAAAGTAGGGATGGGAACGAAAACCGAACTCAACGAGTTCAAACCAACCCGGTCCGATCGAGTTGGATTTTTTGGTGAAAAATTTAAGTTCAGATCGGATTTTTTTAAGGGTGGTCTCAGGTCGGATCGGGTTCGGGTTTAAGGTAAAAAAATCCGACCCGACCCAACTCGGGACTAATAGTGTAATTTTCCCATATATATTTTAGAGATATTTACAATAATGATCCATCATTATATATATTTTATACAATTAGATCACTAAAATTAATTTTTTTTACAATTAGGTCACTAAAATTAAATATTTTTACAATTAGATCCCTAAATTTTATTTTTTTTATAGTTTAGTCCCTAAAATTTTAATTTTTTTAATGATTCGGGTTGGGTCGGATCGGATTTTAAAGCTTAAAAATCGGGTCGGGTCGGATTTTTTTCACCCTAAACCCGGGTTAGGTCGGGTGGCAGGTGGGCTGAAAATCCAACCCGACCCGTACCCATCCCTAGTTCAGAGCCATTAAAATAACAACTCAAATTCGAACATGAAATTTAACAAGAGTAAAAATAAAAACCATGAGACCATATTAGAGACATTTTATGGTAGAAGTGCTGAAATCAATGATCCTTTGTATCTCCGTCCAATTCACATTTTTTTTGTAAAATGAAAGCTTTGACAACTCACTATTAAATCCATCAAAGACAATACTCGAGTTTCAGTCAAACCTTAATTAAAACGATTCTTGAACCAGCGGCAAATACAAAAACTTACTTGGATACCAGAAACGACCTTCAGCCCTGCAAATACAAAGAATAAACGAATGAATGCAAAGTTTATGTTTGTATTACTATTCATGTATTTAGAGGATCATAAATTTAAACTCAAAATGGTACCGATAAACTCAAAATGGTACACAAAACACACCATTACCAGTATGTACAATTACTAGAACAACTACAGTATGAACCGATAATCTCGAAAACACACCAATACCCGCATGTACCGCTAGAACAAAAACAGAATGTCTGCTAATATTCAGCTTCGTATTCAATAATTAGGAAAGTTGATATAAAACAAAAAGCAAACAAAAGGTGCAAACTACAAAGAAAAAGGGATAATATGCAGAAACAATAAAGTCATGGGACAAAATTGCAAATAGTTCATGCTATCTCAAGGGTCGTTTCCATTTTCTAAGATATGGCATCCAGTAGCCTGCATTTTTAGTAAAATGTAAAACTAGGATACCAGATTCGCTTACAAGCCCTTGAAAAGGATGGAAAACAGGACAGGCACAAACAATGACAAAAAAAATTCCCACCATTCAAAATGTAGAGATGCAACAATAATGAAAGCAAAGTACAATTGGATCTTAGTCATGGTCAGCAAACCTGTTGCTTTCTCTTTTTTGGTCTCCTCTTTCTTCGTGGTTTACGAGCATCAGAATTTGAACTTAAATTACTATTGTTTCCTGTGTTTGAATTTGAGGATCCCCCTGGCTTAAAGGAAGAACCACTTCTGCTATTTGATGTGTTGCTAGATGTGGACATTTCAGCTCTTCGCATGGATGAATTTCGGCTAGATGAAGATCCAAGCCCTGATTTTACACGTACTGAATTGGAAAAAGAATTAGATGATGGCCTTGGAGGAGGCATTAAAGCTCTGGCAGAGACCTGTCTCTGTTACAAGTTGAAGCAAGAACAAAATGAAATGGTGAAAATGTCAAAACAGTTAATTTAATTATTTTCTAAAAGTGAAACTATAGAATTCTATACCGAACCTGGTTCCTTTCATCACTCGACATGCCAGATGCAGCTTTTCCGGAAGCACTAGAAGCTTGTTCCCTGTATATAAAATGCCTAGATGTTTGAGTGCAGTTTTCATCGTAACAAGAAAGGAATAAAGATTTGGGGCCTGTTAAACTAAAATGGCCTTGCCATAAAAGGACAAAGTTAAATCCAAATAGTACATATGCTAACGGCATAGTCAAATAAGTGTTCAAGTGAACTGAAGAGTTCTTAAAGGCAACATCAGTCGCATCTCTAATGTATCCTGATTCATAAGAGCAAGGTTCAATTGACCAGTTCAACACTTCAACTTACAGATATAGTATGTACCTGGTACTTTTATCTGTCCATTCATCATCTGCGTCAACTTCATCACTTGAAGATCCATTTAAAAAGAAATCATCATCACTCAAATCCAAAAGCCCATCATCCTCACTCCCTGTCTCTGTTAATCAAAGGCCAACCAGAAGATATCATTCTTTTGAACATAACAATACAAGTTAATAAGAAGAATTAGCAGGTAAAGTAACAAGTAATAAGAGAAAATATGTTACATCAATAACATGTGAGTTCCGTTGCAATTCAAAACAAGACCATTCTAAAAGGCTTAATTACACTATGCCAATGAATCAAGCGAAATAAGTCACTTCATATAGATTATATCGCTCACTACAGTGAAGATAAAATGCACCTTCCATATCCTTCCCACTGGCAGCAGCAGCAATTAAGTTGGCTTTTATCTGCGTCCGCAATCTATTTCTCCTATCAACTACATCTGAATCATCACATCCCATGAATAAAGATACATATTTCTCGGTCTTGGGGAAAAACTGCATTCGCAAATAGAAAAAACAAAACTTCAGCTTTGCATAGTTTAGGAAAAGCATACCAAATTCGAGTTCAAATAGTCGGTTAAATAAAATTGTCCTGACATTAACATTTGGGGGAAAAAACATCTAATTTTCATTTAGAAGACTGAAATTTACACACAAAAAAATCTGGTACAAAGCTTACCCTAACATATTCAAGATCCTCTTTCAATTTAGATAGCTGATCAGCAATCTCAGCGTCTTGTGCCTGACCAGATGATGTTCGTTGCAGCTTCTCCAAACGCCGAATCCTCCTTTCTATCTTTCTTCTCTCTTCAGTGAGAATTAAGATATTAGCATATGATTCATTCCCTAAATGAACTAAATGCTATAACACTTTTAAGAAAACAAAAGATAATAGTAAGTTTGTGTTTTTTTTTTTACCAAAAAACTTGATCTTTCTGTCCCTCAAGAAGATTTTTCGTTCCACAGCGAGACGGGTATGGATTTCTTGTTGTTTCTTAAGCTGTTCTAACTTAATTTCTTGAGCCTCTCTAACCTCGGGAGGAAGATCCTTACATTACATATGCAAAAAAGAAGTAAGAAAATTGCAATTCAGAGAATCTATAACACAAATTAAAACCCTAAATTGAATTTTTTATTAAAAGGAGAAAAAAAAAGAGCTGGGATGAATGATACCTTCCGCAGCATGCGTTCAATGGAGCGTATCTGATTCTTGAGAGAAACTGGTTTTGGCTTCCGTTTCTTGTCTACGCCAGGTCCCTTTGATCGCCGACCGACGCGCTTCCCTTCCACCACGCGCCGCTTACCGTAGCCACCGTGGGCCATGTCGTTTCTAACCTTTTAGCTCACTTTTTTCGTCACTGTTCTTGCTCCTTTAAAGATGTTCTTCGGGCTTTCTTGTTGAAGGTTATCAGAAAAAAATATGATGTGTTCGCTTTCTGTTGCCCTAGCCAGGTCCCATGAACCAAATACACTTGCCCTTTTATTGTTAGGATAAACTACACTATTGATCCCTTTTGTTTTCCGTTTATTGAATTTTAGTCATTGATTTTGAAAAAAAAATGTTTTAGATACTTAGGTTTTGTTTTTGGTTGTGGTAGAAAATTTTGGTCTCGCCTCAAACTAAAGTTTTACAAAAGCTAAAAAAATAGATTTTCTAAAAGAAAACCAAAATTTTTACCCTCAAAAGCTAAGGCCTTATTTAATTTTTGGTTGCTTTTAGAATTGTTTGGGTAGAAAAGTTAGTTTGAGAAGCTAAAATCAACCAAAAATAAAACCTTATTATTATCGGTTCATTATATTTTTATGAGTAAAAAAAATAATTTTTAATTTAACCCCTAAATTTAAGATACAATATCAATTTTAATCAATAATTTTTTGTTTTTCTCATTTTTACCTTCCTTTTATTCTTTTTTTACTATATTTTCTCATCATCTTAAAAAAATCTTTTTTTCTATCGTATGAATTATAACCGTCAAATTGTTATTACAATCGTCGTCTAGCCATCTATCTTGATATCAATAACACAAAAATATTTTTTTCTTTTTTTTCTGAGAAAGATCTTGATGTTAAATAACACTCTTTCTCAATATGGTAAGAAATTGAGTCAGAGATGTCCTTGATAAATAATAACAATGATTGTTATATTAAATCTTAGTGTTACCTCACTAAGTACATATTTGTACTTACCACCTCTAGTTTTCTTTCTTCTCAATCTTAGGTTTAAAGGTTGATATATCCATCTCTTGAAACTTAACGGAACACAAGAAAGAAATTTAAGGATTTTAAAATATGATTTGGTAATATGTAATTACTCCTAGATTGTAACATTTAGATTTGAACTAGATCATGTTAGATATTTCTTTTGTTCATGTAAATGACATGTATACATAAGTCATTTAATCTAGTTAATTCGCAAGGGTGTATTCTGGTTTGTAAAAACTTAAAAGTGAAGTATATAATGCTTGATGTTTGGTTTTTGTGTCTGTCATGAATGTTTAGATATCTTGAATGAATGAAAATGTGAATGATTATGATATGGTAATTAATATCCTATTTATATGTCATATATGCTTGAACATTTTGAGTAGGTATGATATGAAGTATGTTTGGTTGAGATTTGTATGCTTGAATTGTATAAGGCATGTAATGTAAATTCTTGGATTATATAACTTGACTAGTTAATGTGTTAGTTATGGTACGTATAGGTTGAAATAAAAATTCTTGAATGACTTTAGTTTATAACTTATATGTTTGAGATTTTGAATATACATGATAATTAGCATGTGTAAGTTGCCTAAACATGAAATATGTCAAATGTTAAGGTGTGATATGTATGTTGGAATTAACCAGTTTAACTTGTTTAAGTTCAAATGGTTGTTGTATTATATGATCTAAGGAGTTACTTAGATTATAAAAAATATCATATCAATTGCTCAGGCCTCAAGAAAGACCTAAATGGTCATTAGGTAATGAACCTAGGCTTAAGACAACAAAGGTGCATGAACTAATAGTCACCTAGCATAGAATCAATTCGATGAGACTCAAACTTAGGAATGATTCGAATAAGATGGTTCATCTAATATACTACTAGGATGGTTTGATTGATATTCAAATGTATATATACATATGTAAATGCCTATGGATCGATTAAGTTACTTTGATGATTTGTTTCCATGGCTTATCCTATTTGAATATAAGAGTTTAAATTAATTGAATGGCTAAGTAAGTTAACTAAAGAAATTCAGTTGTTTAAGCATGTCACATGATAACTTATCCCTTAAGTTGAAAGACTCTAAATTGAAAATTTTTAAATTGATCCTAAATTACTTTATCTTTATCTTGTTTTGGTTGCTTGAACTACCTTGTTATATTTTATAAATCTTGTTTATTTTACATGCCTTATATATGATTTGTGTAATGTGACACTTTCTTGCTCTTAAACTGGGTAAAAAGTGTCACAAGAACTTTTATTTTTATTTTATGTAATTTCTAGATTTCTTTAATAACTTTGATTTTAATTTGTCAGCGTGTGTGATATAAAAAGGAGAGGAGTGACTGTAACACCCGACCCGGATGTCACATTGGGCCTCCGGCCCAAAACCTGTTGTAACATCCCAAAATCGGGTTAGTAAAAAACGATTCGAATAATGTAAATTAAAATCGAATCATGTGTTAAATATATGAGGATTAAGGGACATAATTGAATTAAATGGAGAACTTGGTGATTGCATGATAAAACTTGGATTCCATGAACTAACCTTAGTAATAAAACAAGTTTAGGCAATTCATTAAGGGTAATATGGTCATTTCCCCACCCATTATGAATCAAACAAAAAGAACCAAAAATCTCTTCTTCCTCCTTCATTTCCACGGCAACAAGAGAAAAATAGGGGAGAGAGAAGCTTGAGAGAAAGCTTGAAAGAAGCCATTGAAGGAGGATTCCAAAGCCTTGTATGGGTAGAGATTTGGGTTAGAAAACCAAGTCTAACTATATCGGTAAGGTTTTCCTTCCATAATCGAAATTCATGAGTGTTTAAGCTTTTGCGTTTTTGACAATCTTATGATATTCTTGTGTTAGAATGGGTTGATGGAATGCCTAATCTCAAGATAGAATTTAATTGGTATAAGTTTTGAGGAATGAACAATTTGAGTTAAGAAACTTAGAAATCGAAAATATGTAAGTGAAATATTAGTGATATTTGGTTCAATAAGTTGTTGTAATTGATGAAAGAAGGAAATTGTTGATGTTGATTCCATGTTTGAGATACTGGAAATTCATGGAAATAGTTTGAAGATTAGGAATTAAGGGTATGAATTGGGAATTAGCCGAAAATGCTTAGAATTGTTATTCCAAGTAGCCATCTTTGAAAAATTCCCTAGGTCGGGATTTAAGGAGTTAGGTGCTGAAATTTTAAATCATGATACTACTATATACCTAGTTTAAGTGAAAATTTACGGAACCTCGATCCGAGTTCGGAAGAGATATATATAAGCTTTTTCGTAGGGCTGTCCGAGCAGTCCCGAAAATCCGGCCGGGTCTGTTTCGAATGGAATCTGGTGTTGATTGGGTAAGAATTAAAATATAAGGTTAATTGTTCCTTGTAGAGGATTCTTCTAGCTCTCCAACGAGATAAAATGGACTAAAATCGGACATGTGAGCTAGGAGATATGATCGATTCACCAAAGGGTAGCAAAACTATCTGTAATGCACAAATGCACATGTTTATAATTGTTAGGCCTAAGATCACTTGAATTAGGTGGCCTTGATAGATCCTAATGTAAGGCTATTGTGTATGGATTCATAGATAACCCGAGAGAAGAAATCGAAGAACAAGAAAGGCTCGACGTAGCAAGGAAACGAGGCAAAAGGATCACGATCTACAGTCCCTAAATAGCTTGGAGACCTGATGAGTGTGGCAAACCTTAGGGTTAGGACCTAGGGTCCTAACCATCCTTTGTTTATTTAAATTGATTTGTCAGGTAAATGGACTAATCTATATTCGGTAAAAGGGAAGGAGGATTAATGTTAAATGACTTGTTTGATTATATGACTTGCCTGCTAGATTATTAGAACTAGCTTAGCACATATGCATTTCTTGGAAATGCCGAGGTAAGTAGCGGCACGCGGCTACGAATGTCATGTACGCAAACCATGCATGAAGCACGAATGTAATGATATGAACATTGGTTTGATAGCATGATATGCGTGTTATTGCTATTATGATGTACATGTATTGGTAACATGTTATGAATACTTGTCATTGATAATATGAATTGGATTGCTATAAATGAAGTGATACAAGCATGATAATTGTCTTTGTATTAGCATGTATTGAATACTTGCTCTTGGTAATATGAACTTGATTACATGAATTGAATAATGATCAAATGGATATTGAAATGTTATTGAGCCTTGGTCTATAGTGGTCATAGGTAGTACGACATGCCTAGGGTCTTGAGCTCATTGTTTAGTGCTTCGGCACTCTTGTTGGTACTATGGGTACCGTGATTGGTGGTTAGTCACCATTGTTAGATACCATGGGTATCTCTTGTTAGTACCTTTGTGGTACTCTTGTTAGTGTCTTCGTGACACTCTTGTTGACTCGCTTACCTTGTCCTACTATACCAAGGCATCACATGAATTTAATTGAAAAATTGAATGATTGAACATGAACTATATGTACATGTATTGGCCTGAGAAGCATTGATATTTGATCATGTATTGTTATTGAGTAATGAAATGCAATTGATGCTATGTGTAGCACTTAATGTGAAATGGCTATTGGTATTGGAAATGATCATATGGCTATAAGTAGCCCTTGAAATGAATTGTTTAATGAAACCTTGAGAAATAGAAAATGAAAGATGAGTTATATGCATTGATTAGATGCTAGTTTGAGCATATAGACCTTGACATTGAATTGTAAGATAGAAATGATATACATGAGAAGCATGTTGATTGTTAAATTGGGCTATTAATGAACTTGTATATTGATCGTACCAATGTCATGTATTGTATTGTTTGTTTTTTTGAAGCATGATATAATTGTTATTTTGTTATGTCTAATTTGGTTAGAATAGGGCTGCCTCACTAAGTACTTCATAGTACTTACCACTCGTTTCCTCCTTCCCACTAACAGGTTATCGAGTTAAGGAGCTAGATCGTGAGTGAATCGAGCAAGGACACCAAGCGAGCAACGTATGGTATTTTGTATTTTTGTCTAACTCCTAGATCATGGTGGCATAGTATTCGTATGTGAATTAGCTTATGCATTTTGGTTAATTGTTTAAGGTTTATGTATATATATATGTATATATATATATATATGGTCATATGAGCCTTGGTGTGTAAGCCATAAGGCATGGCATTCATAGTTGGTTAGCCTTGCATTGTTTGAGTTAGGCTATGGTTTACGTATTTTGGATTTGGTTTCATGATTTACTTGGAGGGTTATTCATGATGGCATGCAATGATATGTTTATGGATATGATTACTAGCTTGAATAATGAATTGGCTAAAATGTAAAGACTTAACAAATGTTACATGACACAAAAGTATGTATTTTGGTCCCTTGAGGTTTAGATGTGTATTAGGACCATATAGGTGGTTTTTGGATAGGGTCTAAGTGTTTAAAAGTTTGAAATCTACCAATTTCGAGCAGGGGTATCGATACCACTTACATGGGTATCGATACCACCCTTGGCAGATTCAAAATGGCATCGAAGCTTGGTTCGATGCCAAGCTTCATTAAGATCTCCCTGGTTCGATGCTAGTATCGAGCCAGGCCATTATTGTCTTAAGTCATTGAGTCCTTGGAATAGACCAGCATCGGTACCTAGTTCGATACTGGGAGTTCCAGTAACGAAATGGCATCGATACCAGTATCGAACCAGGCTACTCATCCTTAGTCAACAAGTCAACGAGGAAGACCAGCATCGATACATGGTTCGATGTTGGGGCTTCCAGAATCGAAATTGCATCGATACCTGTTTCGAACTAGGCTCCCCAGCCATGGTCAACGGGTCAACATAGTTGACCTGTATCGAACTAGGGTTCGATACCCCTGTTTTGATACCCCTCTATAGGGTGTATCGATACCCTTAGTCAATTTTGGATTAACTTGAAAATGAAAGTTTACTTGATCAATAACATATTGATAATGATGATTAAATAAAATAAAATTGATTAGAAGTTAAGATCAATATTAATTAGAATTAAAATTGATAAACGAATGGATAATACAAATCGAATTGATAAATTGTATATGTACGAAAAAGTTTTAAATTGGCCTCAAAATTAATAGGCTTTACACATAATTGTCTTGAGTTAACTCACAAAATAATCGAAACATTCAGAATTAGATACAACATTGGTCTAAATTACAAGTTTGAATGTCAGGTCGGCACCTCCGTCTCTTAACCCGGGGCGAGGGTGCCACACCTGTATTCCAAAATTTCTTTTCAAAGCTCATCAAATAAAATCAAATTCAATCCAAATACGATTCATAAATCCATTTAAGTTAAAACACAAGCCCAAAATAGTATAAAGTAATCGGAGCTCCAAAATATTACAAACTATCAAAACATTCGACCTAAATTAAAATAAACAGAGTTGCTTTACATAGGGTTCGACATAGTACAAGCCCACTAAATCTAACACATGTACTCTGACAACACGGTCGATGCTGAAATCCGAACCTTGTTGGTGCTCCACGAACTGGCTTCACCTAACCTACGCACGAAAACATATTTCGAACGCTGAGCTACGAAAACTCAGTGGATACGCCGAACTCGGCCAACATCATGTATATCATAAGTAGCAAAGCATATCATATAAAATATCGTGCATGATATGATGATCTAGCATGCTTGCCTACCACATGGCATAAACAATGTATGATATCGCACAAAGCATATACATGTCACATCACAAAATAACACACAAGAGTGAGGCCCGCGTCCACACAGCATCGGGATCCTACACTCAGGATTGAGGCTGTCCTCAAATCCTATGCCCGGAATGTTACATCGGACATCTTCGAACGAGGCCGCCCAACGTTCGAAAAGGGGTGAAGGCCGTCCAACCAACCCCATGCTCAGAATGTTACATCGAACATCTTCGAGTGAGGCCGCCCAACACTCGGAATAAAATTCTTCAAACATCATCCGGCATGTTACATCGAATGGCCTTCGACGTGTTGCAACACTTATGGATATCCGGATTTCCATCAAACAAGAACTCGAAACACATAAATGATCCACCTAGGATCCTCACACCAAAACATATTAATGCTTAACATACTTTAGTCATTCAGGGTTTAAATACGTCAATCTTGTGTTAACCATTCATTTCATTAATTATAAGATTCATCGTGACCTTTAATCCCATTATCAAACCTCTAACAATACCTATCTTGTAAATTCCTCGCAGGGGTATCGATACCCTTATATGGGGTATCGAACCACCTGCCTCGATACCTACCCGAAGAAGGCATCGAACCATGGGTATCGATACCCTTTGACCATTTCCAAAGTCAACAAAAGGGGACCCTCCAGCATCGATACCGGTATCGATGCCATTTTGCCACTGGAGGTCTCAGCTCGATAACCCTATCCACAGAACCTAATTCCACTCATGGGTATCGATACCGGTGGCCCGTGTATCGATACCCCCTGCACAAAATGCAGGTCTGCACTTAGAAAATTCCTAGGATTCATTCCCAAACTCGATCCAATCAGTTCCAAAGTGTTTCTATTCATTTCTTAAGATGATTAAGACATTTTAACATCAATTCCAAATCATTTAACATCCAAATTCGAAATCCACCATTAAAGCATGCCAAGCACAATCAAGCACACACATACATCAACATCTATATGTATGCAAACAGCAACCAAAACGTCCTTCCTTACCCTCTTCAAGCTCTTCCTTTTCTTATGCTTGTTGATGGTTCACCACCCTCTTTCTCTACAAGAGAAAGATAAACAACTATTAGGAACTTTTGGGGGATGAATTCTAAGGCTTAAAACACCATAAAACCCAGATTTTAAGCTCTCAAAACCCATTCTCGAACTCAACTTAAAACCCCCACCTAACCCTTCACCTTCACCAAACTTACCGATTTTTATCTTGTTTTATAGATCCTAAGATGCTCAACAACTTACCCTTAAGCTGCAAAACGGAAAACACAACCCACAACAACAAGATGTCACCTTTTCATTGAGGATTTGGATGGAAAAGGATGAAGATAAGAAGGGATGACAAGAATGACTTCACTCTCTGCTTTTGCAGGAAAAGAAAACCATCCAAAACCCCATTCTACCATCCATTTAGGCATTTACAAGAATGCCTTTAACCACCTCTCAAAAGACCAACAAAACAAGCCCAACAAAGGTCCAAACTAAACCCGAGGCCCGAAACCACTAAACTCGGGGCCCAAAACCGAAGCCCAACCCCTCGGGTTTAACCCGACACCCGGATCCAAACTCCGAGTCGTTACAACTCTCCCCTCCTAAAAGAAAATTTCGTCCTCGAAATTTACCTGTCAAGAAGAGATGAGGGTACTGAGCTCTCATGTCCAACTCCGCTTCCCACGTTTCTTCTTCGATTCCATGGTTTCTCCACAAAACCTTTACTAAGGGTATGCACTTGTTCCGAAGCTCCTTAACTCCTCTATCCAAGATTCCTATAGGCCTCTCTTCGTAAGGCAAATCTGCATTGACTTTGATTTCTTCAAGTTGAACCACATGCGATGGATCGGAACGATAACGTCTCAACATGGACACGTGGAAAAAATCGTGTATACGTGCCAAGTCTGGAGGTAAGGCAAGCCGATAAGCTACCGGTCCAACCCTCTAAAGAACCTCATAAGGCCATATGTACCATGGACTCAACTTCCCCTTACGACCAAACCGGATGATCCCTTTCCACGGAGATACCTTGAGGAACACTTTCTCACCAAGCTCATACTCGATGTGCTTACGCTTCTTATCCGCATAAGCCTTCTGTCTATCAAAAGCTGCTTGCAACCTCTCTTTGATGATATGAACTTTTTCTTCGGTTAACTTATCAAGTTTCGAACCCACTATCTTTCTCTCATTAAGCTCTATCCAACACAAAGGTGTCCTACACCTACGCCCGTACAAGGCATCAAAAGGAGCCATCTTGATGCTTGATTGATAACTGTTGTTGTAAGAAAACTCTACCAACAGTAACTATTCCTCCCAACTGCGAGCAAAGTCCACGGCACAACACCGAAGCATATCCTCCAAGATCTGGATGACTCTCTCAGACTGTCCATCTGTCTGAGGATGAAAAGCTGTACTGAAGTGCAACTTGGTATCTAAATCCTCATGGATAGACCTCCACAACCTCGCCGTGAACCTCGGATCCCTATCCAATATGATCGATGAAGGTACACCATGCAACCTAACGATCTTCTTGATATACATCTGAGCCAACTTTTCCAAACTGTAGTCCATCCTTACCGGTAAGAAGTGAGCCGACTTGGTCAACCGGTCAACTATAACCCATATAGCATCATGTTTCCTCAACGTCATCGGTAGCCCGGTGACAAAGTCCATGGTCACTCGATCCCACTTCCACTATGGAATTTGGATAGGCTGAAGCAAACCTGAAGGAACCTGATGTTCCGTCTTCACCTGCTGACACGCTAGACACAAACTCTGACACATCTCTTTTCATGCACGGCCACCAAAAGAAAGGACGAAGATCTTGATACATCTTGTTACAACCTGGATGAACAGAAAACGGACTACGGTGAGCTTCTCTCAAGATACGATCCCTCAGATCCTCTAAAGCTGGTACACACAACCGACCTTGAAAGTACAAGAACCCACCATCTCGTACCTCAAAGTTCGACAACTCACCTCTCTGAACAGCCTCTAACTGAACAACCAACTCCTCGTCTAACACCTGTGCTCTCTTTATCTCTTGAACTAGCGTGGGCTCTACGCACAACTCTGCCAACAAACCTCCATCATCTATCATTCTCAACCGAGCAAACAAAGCTCTCAAATCCAACATGGACTTCCGACTCAAAGTATCGGCGACCACGTTCACCTTGTCGGGATGATACTCTATGACACAGTCATAGTCCTTCAACAACTCTATCCACCGACGCTGTCTCAGATTCAAATCTTTTTGGGTAAGCAGATACTTTAAACTCTTGTGGTTGGTGTAGATGTAGCATTTCTCCCGTAGAGATAATGTCTCCATATCTTCAAAGCGAAGATAACTGCCGCAAGCTCAAGATCATGTGTAGGATAGTTCCTCTCATGGGGTTTCAACTGCCTCGAGGCGTAAGCAACCACCTTACCCTCTTGCATAAGCACACAACCTAACCCGTTCAAGGAAGCATCACTAAACACCACATAATCTTTCCCCGGTTTCGGTTGCGTCAAGACCGGAGCCTCTGTCAGATAAGCCTTAAGCTGCTCAAAACTCTGTTGTCTCCTTTCATTCCACACAAACGGAACACCTTTCTGAAGCAACTTGGTCAAAGGTGCCGCTATGATCGAAAAACCCTTAACAAACCTCCTATAGTATCCGGCAAGCCCAAGAAAACTACAGACTTCCGATACATTCCTTGGTGGTTTCCACTCCACCATAGCTTGGATTTTTTGGGGATCAACTCGGATTCCATCTGCTGCAACTATATGGCCAAGAAACGCCACCTCGGACAACCAGAACTCACACTTACTGAACTTGGCGTACAAACGCCTATCCCTCAACACCTGAAGAACAACCCTTAGGTGGTAGTCATGCTCCTCCTCCGAGCGTGAATACACCAAGATGTCATCGATGAACACAACCACAAACTGATCTAGGTACGGCTGAAAGATCCGGTTCATTAAATCCATGAAAGCTGCAGGTGCATTCGTGAGCCCAAACGGTATCACTAAGAACTCATAATGCCCGTACCGCGTCCTAAAAGCGGTCTTTTGGACATCCTCTTCCACCACCTTCAACTGGTAGTACCCTGACCTCAGATCTATCTTAGAAAACACACGAGCACCCCTCAACTGATCAAATAGGTCATCGATCCTAGGCAAAGGGTAGCGATTCTTGATCGTGACCTTGTTGAGCTGACGGTAGTCGATGCATATCCTCATCGATCCATCCTTCTTCTTCACAAACAAAACTAGTGCTCCCCACGGTGACACACTTGGTCGGATAAAACCCCTCTCAAGCAACTCCTGGATCTGCTGTTTCAACTCTCTCATCTCCGCCGGTGCCATACGATAAGGTGTTATAGACACCGGTGCTGTACCTAGAAACACCTCTATTCGGAACTCCAACTCACGGTCGGGAGGTAACCCGGGCAACTCCTCCGGAAACACATCGGTGTACTCACAAACTGTCCTCAAACTCTCTAAAGTTGGACTCTCAAAACTCATATCCACCACATGAGCTAAGAAAGCCTCACAACCCTGCTAATCAACCTCTGAGCTGACAAAGCTGACACAACATTAGCTAAACACGGGTTCCTCTCACCCCTCACCACAAGCTTAGAACCATCAGCCACACGAAGCTTCAAACGCTTGGATATGCACCCCCAAACTCGCATCATGTTCGAACAACCAATCCATCCCAAGGATTGCGTCGAACTCATGAAACGGAAAAACCATGAGGTCGGCCGGGAAGATAGATCCTTACACCTCGATCGGACACCTCCGATAAACCTTATCTACCAACACATCTAACCCCAACGGACTGGTCACACGGACTCCTACCTCTAGCTCCTCCGTTGGTAACCCCCACTGCTCCGATATCCCACTACGGATATACGAGTGGGTAGATCCCGAGTCCACAAGAGCAACTATAGGAACAGAGAACAAACTGAACGTACCTTAGATCACATCTGTCGCAGCACAGTCCTCTTGTGCCCTCACCGCATACTGTCTCGTTGGTGCTCTAGCAGTGGACTGAAAGGTGCCACCTGATGCGTGGCTAGCTCCGCCACATGAAAACACACGACCCCTTTGAGCCTGGAACACTGTCCTCTGTGCCTGACCTGGTGGTGACGTCACAACCTCTGGACAGTCCCTAACAAGATGATCTGATGACCCACACTGAAAACAAGCTCTAGCATTGCCCCAACACTCTCATCGGTGGGTCCTACCACAACGTCTACAAGTCTGAACACTGACACTCCTCTGTAAACTCTCTGGGCCCCCAACAGAAGAAGACACAGACTGCCTCTTCCGTCCCACTGACTCCGATCTTTGGTTCGACCTCGAACCCTGATTCGCTGTTCCTCTACTCTGGTTCCAACGGCTCCTACTCCTACCGGACTAAGACTGAGAGTTACCCACATGACTCTGACTAACCCCATCGGTGACTCCCTAACCAACAGACGGCCCATAAGTCAACCCCTAAACCTGTTCTAGCGACTTGGCACTGGCAGCCAACTCAAAAAACACCTTAGGCGGTGCAGCAGTGAGATAAGTCTGGATCTCCTTCCTCATACCTCTCAAGAACCTCTTACATCTCATCTTCTCTATAGCAACAAGCTCGGGGGCATACCGGCTCAACTGAAGGAACTCCTGCTCATAAGCAAAGACCGAACGGTTCCCCTGAACAAGATGGGTAAACCGCTCCCGCAAGGTGTCGATGTGAGTCTCACCCACATACTTGCTCTCAAACTCCTCGAGGAAGCCCTCCCACTTAGGACGGTAAGGATACCAACCTTGATCAACTGTCTCCCACCACTCTCTCGCGTTGCCCTTCAGGAGCGACAACACACACGACAACTTGTCCTCTGACCTCAGCCTCATTTGTCTCATTATCCACCTGGTGTCATGCAACCACTGATCAGCCTGTACGGGATTGTCTTGTCCCGTACCAAAGAAGTTCACCGCTCCCTGTCTTCGCACCCTCTCAACCGGTGCCTCACGAGGCGTAGAAGATGGCCTCGGTATAGCTCTCACTATCCTACGCAGAGTACGATTCAACTGTGCAAAGTAGTTGGCCCCTTGACAAACTGCATCATCCGATAACACCTCCTCATCGGGCTCATAGTCGGAGTCTCCTCCACGAGAACCCCGGCTTTCCTCCTGATCTCGCACACGTCTCGGCATACTTAACCACCTCTGCACAAACAACAACAACAGCAAACAAGAGTACACCATCAGAATTTCAGCTTTAAAGAAAGTACGACATCGACTCGTGGGAATGTACTTGTCTAACACCTATATAACACACTAAGCTCCCCCGGGGACTTCCTAGAACCGACTCAACCTAAGCTCTGATACCACTAAATGTAACACCCGACCCGGATGTCACATTGGGCCTCCGACCCAAAACCTGTATTCCAAAATTTCTTTTCAAAGCCCATCAAATAAAATCAAATTCAATCCAAATACGATTCATAAATCCATTTAAGTTAAAACGCAAGCCCAAAATAGTATAAAGTAATCGAAGCTCCAAAATATTACAAACCATTAAAACATTCGACCCAAATTAAAATAAACAGAGTTACATTACATAGGGTTCGACATAGTATAAGCCCATTAAATCTAACACATGTACTCTGACAACACGGTCGATGCTAAAATCCGAACCTTGATGGTGCTCCACGAATCGGCTTCACCTAACCTACGTACGAAAACATATTTCGAACGCTGAGCTACGAAAGCTCAGTGGATACGTCGAACTCGGCCAACATTATGCATATCATAAGCAGTAAAGCATATCATAAATATCGTGCATGATATGATGATTTAGCATGCTTGCCTACCACATGGCATAAACAATGTATGATATCGCACAAAGCATATACATGTCACATCACAAAATAACACACAAGAGTGAGGCCCGCGTCCACACAGCATCGGGATCCTACACTCAAGATTGAGGCCGACCTCAAATCCTATGCCCGGAATGTTACATCGAACATCTTCGAACGAGGCCACCCAACGTTCAAAAAGGGGTGGAGGTCGCCCAACCAACCCCATGCTCGGAATGTTACATCGAATATCTTCGAGTGAGGCCGCCCAACACTCAGAATAAAAGTCTTCAAACATCATCCGGCATGTTACATCGGATGGCCTTCGACGTGTTGCAACACTTATGGATATCCGGATTTCCATCAATCAAGGACTCGAAACACATAAATGATCCACCTAGGATCCTCACACCAAAACATATTAAGGCTTAACGTACTTTAGTCATTTAGGGTTTAAATACGTCAATCTTGTGTTAACCATTCATTTCATTAATTATAAGATTCATCGTGACCTTTAATCCCATTATCGAACCTCTAACAATACCTATCTTGTCAATTCCTCGCAGGGGTATCGATACCCTTATATGGGGTATCGAACCACCTTCCTCGATACCTACCCAAAGAAGGCATCGAACCATGGGTATCGATACAGGTATCGATACCCTTTGACCATTTCCAAAGTCAACAAAAGGGGACCCTCCAGCATCGATACCGGTATCAATGCCATTTTGCCACTGAAGGTCTCGGTATCGAACCATGGTTCGACACCCTGTACACAGAACCTAATTCCACTCATGGGTATCGATACCGGTGGCCCGTGTATCGATACCCCCTGCATAAAATGCAGGTCTGCACTTAGAAAATTCCTAGGATTCATTCCCAAACTCGATCCAATCAGTTCCAAAGTGTTTCTATTCATTTCTTAAGAGGATTAAGGCATTTTAACATCAATTCCAAATCATTTAACATTCAAATTCGAAATCCACCATTAAAGCATGCCAAGCACAATCAAGCACACACATACATCAACATCTATATGTATGCAACTACCATGATATGTATAATGTAAAGAACGAGTTGGGAGTACCAACCTTAAGCAAACAGCAACCAAAACATCCTCCCTTACCCTCTTCAAGCTCTTCCTTTTCTTATGCTTGTTGATGGCTCACCACCCTCTTTCTCTACAAGAGAAAGATAAACAACTATTAGGAACTTTTGGGGGATGAATTCTAAGGCTTAAAACACCATAAAACCCAGATTTTAAGCTCTCAAAACCCATTCCCGAACTCAACTTAAAACCCCCACCTAACCCTTCACCTTCACCAAACTTATCGATTTTTATCTTGTTTTATAGATCCTAAGATGCTCAACAACTTACCCTTAAGCTGCAGAACGGAAAACACAACCCACAACAACAAGATGTCACCTTTTCATTGAGGATTTGGATGGAAAAGGATGAAGAAAAGAAGGGATGACAAGAGTGACTTCACTCTCTGCTTTTGCAGGAAAAGAAAACCATCCAAAACCCCATTCTACCATCCATTTAGGCATTTACAAGAATGCCCTTAACCACCTCTCAAAAGCCCAACAAAACAAGCCCAACAAAGGTGCAAACTAAACCCGAGGCCCAAAACCACTAAACTCGGGGCCCAAAACCGAAGCCCAACCCCTCGGGTTTAACCCGACACCGGATCCAAACTCCGGGTCGTTACAGTGACAATGGTAAAGAAAAAAGAAATCAGGCCACGTTGGCAGCTTGCATATGTAAGCCATGACGGAAAAATTATTAGGTGAACTCTGTTCATCACGTTATTCATGGTCTCAAGTAATCAAGACCGTTGATTTTAATTTTTTTCTAAGTGAATCATCACCTCTTTCTTACATATACTTAGTGGGTGGGTAGTTATTAGGTGGTTATCTAAAGATCAACGGTCCTGATTATTTAGACCATAGATGACGTAGTGAATAATGTTCGCCTAATAATCTCTCGCCATGATGGCTTATTGATGTGGCTCTAGCCGATAAATCTTAGTCATAGATAGTTGTTGACTATAAAACATGGGTTCTCTGAGAGAAAGTCGTTCTACGTTCTTGATACGTTCTCGGGACAAAAACAATAAAGGGACGTTCCAATTTTATTTGGGACATTCTAAAATTATCTTTGAATAAATTTATTTAAAATAAAAAAAATTATTAAATTAATTCAAACTTAAAAGATCAAAGATAATTCTTAACTTAAAAAATTCAAATTATACTCAACTAAATTTTAATTGAATTAAACTAAATTAAAATTTAAACCCAATTAAAACTCAAGTATACACATAAAAATTAAGACACAAGTAAAATATTATTAACTTGAACACTGAAACTAAAAAATATAAACTTAATTACATATGACAAATGTCTCACATACACTTGATCTCAACCAAAAGGTCAAGGCTAAATTGTTAGAAAATATCTATTTGTAATATATTTTAATTTGTTTTAAGGTTCCTTCACTCAAACTTTAAATATGAATGGGTAAATATCTATTTCAGCCGTGTCAACTTTTAATTTTATTATTTTAGTCATTGATTTTCTCTTAATTTAGAATGTAAAGTTAAAATTTTGTTCAATTTAATTATTTAATTTTAGTAATCTTCTAATTTAAGTGTTAGAAAATAATCTAAAACATTAGAAGTGAATTTAAATAACTATAATTATAATTATTATTTGATATAATCATCATTTTAATCTTTGAGTTGTAATTATCATTTTAATCTTTAAGTTGTATAATCAAATTCAAAAACCTATAATTGAATACTTAAACTCAGAAAATTTTATTTAATCTTATTTTGTGATCGTTTTGTTGTGTTTAAATCATACATTTTTAAATGGACTTTGTAGTGAACTCGTTTAAATTTTAATCGAGTAAAATACTTTAAAATTAAGATTAAGCTATATAATCAGATTCAAAAACCTATAATTAAATATTTTAACTAATAAATTTTTATTTAATCTTATTTTATAATCATTTTATTAGGTTTAAAGCGTGCATTATTAAATAAATTTCATAATGAACTCGTTTGTTTGGGATGTAATGATAATATATACGGTTGTAAAGAATTTAATTTGAATTGTAAATGAACATTTAAAGACATTTTTTGATATTTAATTTATATTGTTTTAATTTGTTAGTTCAGATTAAATTTGAGTATAAAATACCTTCTATTCCCACGCGATAATGCTTAGTCGAGCTTTGATTGTATTGAAAAGAAATCTATTATTGTTGCTAGGGGTGATAATGAGTCTGTCCGGCTCGCGAGCTACTCGGGTTTGGTTCGGTCAAAGCTCGGTTTGAGTGAACTCGATTTGGGCTTGAGTTTGGCTCGGGATTTAAATGAGTCGAGCCGAGCTTGGGTAAGCTCAGCTCGAAAAGCTCGTGAACAGGTTCAGAATAATTATATATAAACATATATATATATATATATTAAAAATAATTTGTTTAGCAAAAAAAATAATAAAATAATTAAGAGTAAATCCACTAAAAATAAATTGAATATTATCAACTAAAACAAATTTACAAAACTACAAATACTAAATAAAAAAATAAACTACAAATAAATAAATAAATAATAAAACACAATAATATAGAAAATTGTTCATTTCAAGCCAAATCGAGTCAAGTCGAGCCCGAGCCGAGCTTGACGAGCTTTGAGCTCGAGCCGAACCCAGTAATATTATTTTCAAACTGAGCTCGAACTTAAAATTTCGAACTCGACGAGCCTCGAGCCGAACCCAGATATGTTTGTTTCCGAACCGAGTCTGACCTAACTCGGGCTCGACTCGGCTCATTATAACCCCTAATCGTTGCATTTTAAGAGTTTATGTCGTTTCTCAATTTTAGTGTGATTGATCATTTTCTTAGACTAGTCATTGATCATGGGTTTAATTATATATGATAAAACATTATATTTTATTTAATGATAAAAAAATATTTTTAATTAAGAAAATAAATAAAAACCATTATAATTCTTTTTGAACACCCTAGGGTTGTAAGTTGGTCTACGGTGGACGGGAATTTGAGGCCTCAATCAAACCAGAGGTTTTAGGGTAGTTGCTCGGGACAAACATTTTTAGTTTAGGCAACATTGTAGGTCAAACGCAGGACCCAAGGTTAACATTTGACTGAGATGAATTAGTTAAGTTAAAAAAATTTAAGTTTTTCAAGATTATCAATTTTATTTACAATAAAATTTATTTAAATTTTTTTATTTAAGTGTATAAAATTTGAGTCAAATTTTTAAATTTTTATATGAATTTAATTATAATTATTTACCAAGTTGTAATACAAATTGATTTCAATTTAAATACTTACTATATTTATCTAATATATATATATATGATATATATGGCTTTATATTCTATACACAAGCGATAGAAACAAAAAGGTTTTACAAATACCTTAGTTTTAAGGGTTATTATTAGATTGTAGGGTTTAGATGGTAGAAGTTTAAGTTTATGGGTTAATATTAATGGATTGTGGTCATGTGATTCATACAATAACATAATGCCTGTGATACCTACATGCATAAAAAATATTACACACATAAAGACAAAAGTACATGCATATACTTAACAATATATTAATATACTAACTATGATTTATTAATATTACAATATATTAATATACTAACTATGATTAATTAACATTACTATAATATTTACCTCAGATAAAAATAAGTGATTACAATTATCGAAGACACGAGCTTAAAATCGAGTCAATATATAAAGCCAAGTCAACTTTGAGCAAATGTGAGTCATGTCCAATGTCTGTTTTGGAAAATAGACACCAAGGAAAATATGCACCAAGATTGTCAGAGTTAGTGAAAGATAATAGCAAGCTAAAGGATTGCCAGAATGGAGAATTATAGAGACCTCTAAACAAAGGATTGAAATTTATGATCAAATTTATTGAATTGTTCAAACAAGTGAATTGGAGTCTTTTGACTGTGAATTATTACAGCAAATCAGGGACATATATATATATATATATATATATATATATATATATATATATAAGAACATAACTTACAGAAATTTACACTTCATAATGACACCGAAAAAGCAACAAGATTTTGCAGCTTTAAGATAACAAAATAAACATTATTTAGAGCAATCATAAGAAAACAAGGGAATAAGACGTTCACCTTAAATTACAAAACTCACCGGAAACTCAAGATTGGAAATTAATGTTGGAGTCAGTGTGGTCATTTGCCTTGGGTGGAACTGACTCACTCATTTCATGAGCTTTTGAGAAATTCATCTTTGTATTTCAAAGGAGCATTGCCATTCTGGACATTGTTCTGATTCCTTCCGTTTGATGAACCAAATGTGGCAGCGATAATGTCTTGACTACTCAAACTGTGACGATTTTTGTGATGAGAAGCACCCTTTACCTTCTCACACTGAGTTGAACTGACTGGACCACTGCAACTCTTCCTCCGGCCTAGCTTTGGAGACTTTGCACGAGTTGGTGGCATCTGGCATGCACACAGAACAAGTATAAAAATTTAAGCAAAAAACGCAGGGTATATACTTCATAGACGATGAATCATACATTTATTGTTGTTTGATGTCGAATTAAATAGTGAATAAACTGTTTGGCCAGGCTATTATCGATAGAGATTAATGGAAATCGGTACTATACCTTTTTCAGCTCAACTGTTGGTGGTGGCCCCTCATGGTAGAAGCTTGGCATTGGACTTGCCTTGAATCCCAAACTCTTTCTGAATTGCTTGATGGCTGCCTCTCTCTCTTCCTTGAAAATTTTCAAAATATTTATCAGGAAAGACAAAGGGGAAATAATAGGTTTACCATTCATGGGTTATGTAGAAACTTAATCATATGCCTCAGACAGAAAACAAGAACCGATAGACATGAGAGAGATGTAGGTAGAATGGTGAGCTGTTTCACCTTAGTCCGGGCTTCACTTTGGGTCTTTTCTGCCTCCAGAGCTTGCTGCTTCTCCTCCAGTTTTGAATAGAACTACAAGAAAACAACAAAGTGAGACAAGGATTCGTGTTTCAGATTTTGCCTATGCACATGCATTTCAATGCTAATGTGAAGGCAAATGCATAAATCATGTCGAAGTCACGGCAATACCTCCTTCCTCTTCTCTGCACGCTCAGAACATCGAAATGCTGGAGCTGATGCAACAGTTGACTTCGGCTTAGCAGTCCGGGAAGACTCCGAAGTGCTTTGTACAGTCAAGGGATAACATCTGTGATTGCTTGACAGAGAGATGAATTCATGCTTTGCCATGGGCATGCAGTGTGGTCCACTCTAATGCATCATTTACAGATTTTTAACAATAAACACCATTTGGCCATTTTTTGTGTTTATAATTTGACAAGTTTTTTGTTAATTGGGCAATTTTTTTCACAATCATTCAAGATACCACCTTTTCAAACAGAAGAACCCTACATATAAGAAAGTATGAATTTGAACAGAAAGACAGCATGTCAAAGATAACAGGTGTCGGAAAAGCATAAATGAGCTCAAATTACGGGTAGAAAGAGGATACATGGAATTAACAGAATAAGATTCATTATCATCATGATGCTTCTTGTTATTAGGTTGCAGAGGTTTCCTCAAGACCGATTGTGGCTGCTGACAAACATATAGACACTTCATGAGCAACTACGAGGGAGAGAAAACAAAGGAAAGATACTTCTAAGCATCAAGTTGATCAATCTATGATTCACTGATAAATATAGTATTCCCTGTTGGAGCCAATATCTCCATTTCTGAATTTGAACTTGATAAAGAAAAGATTCCAAGCTATTAATCGTGAGACTATGCGATTCCTTCAGGTTTTCATTAAGAGCATGTACCAAAAACTGATGTAAAAAAAATTAAAGACCCAGAGGAAGAAAATTTTGCAGTTAATATCAATTAATATAGTCTCCATCAATTTATACAGCTTTTACCACATTTAACTTGACTAAAGCATGTGCCTTAAGTATATACTACTTTGCACTTACATGGATCGTGGAGGTTTCTTTACAAGGAATATTACCTGATTCTGTTTTCTTGTGTCTGGATGAAGTGCACCAGCTGTGTTAGAAGATTTGTTCAAACCAGTTCCAGATGAAGCACGCTTTTCAGTTGCAAGGGCAAATGGTTGTGGAACAGTGTGCTTGTTTCGAACATTTGCTGCAGCATGTTTTGATACTCTTGATTTGTTATTCTTTGTTTTGCCAGTGTCAAGATTGGAGCTTAACATGCTCTGCTCTTCCTTAGCGTTCTCAATATGACTTGGTTCAGATTTCACCACTGAATTTTCAGTAGTGCATTCCTTCACCACATATTCTTTTGCTTCAGAGCCTTCCTCTTTACCCTGGAGCTCGGGATCCCTGTCCACATATGACTGCATGGCATCTATATGAAATGTTTCATCATTTGAATCAAGTGAAACATCATTTGACTGAACTATTACACAATCTGATTGCTTGTCCATGCAGATATCTGTAACTTCTACTCCCATTGAACTGCACATTTCATTTGCAACATCCAAAATGCCATCAGAAACACCTCATATTGATGATAATTTACATAAAAGCATAAACAAGTTCAATCACCATTAGAGAAAAGGCACATAAAGAGAAGATCTGATAAGATATCAAGAGAAAAGCAACACTTTTCAGTTAGAGAAAAACTTGACAGTATCTATCTACCTCGGCACTAAAAAACCCTGCACTTTGACTGGACTGTTCTTTAAATATGCTTATTTATCAATTCTTAGGTTTGCTCAGGGAAGGACCGAGGAGGGTTGGAGGGCAGGGTCACCCCTGGAAATTTGAAATTCGTATATGATTTAGATTTTTTTAGAAATTTTCTATGTATTTTCTATTGAAAATCTATTTTCACCTCCCTAAATTTTGTAAGTTCGACCCCTAGAAATTTATAGGTTTGCCCCCTCTAACATAAAGTCATGTGTCCCTCCCTGGATATGCTCCACACCTATATTATCCAGGTTTGAAGTTAATGTTAGATACAGGTATTTGTTTAATATTGTATACAGGTATTTGTTTAATGTTAGATATGTGTTGCACAGGTAAACAGAAAATGAAATATCCACCTAATATAGCTCCATACAAGACAGGCTTTTCCTCTCCCGCAAACTAAGCTCAATTATCATTGGGAATGAAACCAATCACTAAAAGGGAATAATCAAAGAACTGATTTGGTGAAAGATAAATAGTTCTTTCAAGTTGAAAGAGATGCAGTACCTGCAAATACCAAAGACGTTCAAACTAAGCAAAAAAAAAAAATCTTGACAATTGACATGAAAATACTTTTTTCATAAAAAAATTGGCTTCACCAGCATGAAAAGACATGCTTGATTTCTTTAGGCAACCCTTCACAGGCTACGCCTTACTTTGTAAAAAGTAAAGGAAAAGGAATCATTTGCTTCTATTAAATTGGTTTGCTTTGTCCATAATCATCATAAGAGTCCAATAAGCCAACTCAATTATACACACAAAGGAGCATAAAGCAACAATCATAGGTCAAAAGCCACACCAAAAAAAAAAAGGAAAAAGAATAGAGAACTTGGTTTGGATAGAACAAAAAGAATATTCCTATCATTTGAGTTTAGAAACAAGGAAAATTCAAAAGCTCCAGAGTCCAGATTGATTCCAAAACAAATTCTATTCAGACAAAAATTCTAACATAAATGAAAAATGAAATGCTGTCTACTTAAAAGCACAAAGATGCACTTTCAAGGCTTAAGAATCTCATTCAAAGCTCCCAAAAGGACAACATATACCAACAATGGTTAGTGACCCTTCATTTGTTTCCTGGAAAATCAAAAGCAAAAGAGAACCAGAAATGCTATACATAAACAAATCTGAGCTTCTTAAAACAATCCCAGACTTCAACTCAACTAAACTGGGATTAAATTTTCCTTATTTTCACATCACAGCAGTTAAAATTTAAATCCAACACAAACTAACCCAACATTCTGGGTTTCTGTGAATATTATAAACCAAAGTACAAAATCTATAACCCAAAAGAAAAAACAAAGACACCATTTTCTGAAAGCAAGAAAATAAATGAAATCTATGTTCAGATCAAACATTCAAAGACAAAGATTTGAACTTTAAACGGACAATTTGTAACGTGTATGTAATCCAAGAAGAAGAAGAAGAAGAAAAGGGTGAGTTTGGTAAATTGCTTACGCTTTTGGTCCAATTTGATGAACTGAAATCTGATTGCTTCTGCAGGTGCTGTTCCTTTTGGTCGTATGTGTTTGAGAATGTTTCTGTTTATTTATGATTATTAATAGATGTAAGCTGGTTCGTCGGTGTTAACGTTGCCACTTAACGCTGTTTATTATCATTTTTAATGGAAAAAAATAAGGATTGTGAGAAAGGTGCGAGTTTAATGGTGGAATTTATGTAATCTTATCAACCCTAAATTCAAGCTTTTAGTTTAGTTTAACCTATTTCGAGTAAAATTTTTTTGTCTTTTAATTGTATTTTTTTATGTTTCGTGTTAAAAAAATTAAATTCTAAACCTTAATCATAATTTTTTAAATTCTAAATCCTGCGCTCTATAAATATATCATATCCCTAATTCTCTAAACCCTAATTATAATCTCTAACCTTGAACCTAAACCACTAATTTAATGTGAAATATCAATGGAGTCACGGTTAAAAGATAAACGATTTATATTCTTAAATCTCCACGTAAAAAAGTTGAAATTTGTTCATATAAATAATAATTTATTGAATTAATTTAATAACATATATTTATACAAATAATTATTTATAGGAGTTTAATTAATATCAATTATATACTAATCTTTTAATTATTATAGGAACGAAGTTAAAATTTAGAGTTTAAAATAAAGGCTTAACTCAGTAATAAGTAACTAAAGTATACACTTTTTCTGAAATAGGTGCCTAATGTTTTTTTTGGCTGAAATAAGTGCCTAAATTATATATTTTTTCTGAGATAAGTGCCTAATGTATTTTTTGGCTGAAATAGGTGCTTAAAGTTCTATTCCCTTAGTATTTTAAGGTAACACTGTTAAAAGAAAATTGTTTAATTTATAAATAAGTACCTAAACTATATATATATATATTTTAAAATAGGTTCCTAATATAATTTTTATTGAAATAAATACCTAATTTTTTTCTTATAAGTAATTTATATTTCTTATAAGATGTAAAATTATTTATATATTATCGTTTTAATCTATTAAATTATTTATTATAATTGATTAATAATTTATTTAAATTTGATTAGTAGCTGAAATTATGAGAAAAAATATATTTTAACAACACTAAAATAAAAAATAGTTAAAATTTATATAATTTTATATTAATATTTTCAATTATTTTTCGATACAATTATAAATGTAATAGAAATATAATAATTTTTGTATATGTTCCCCATGTGAACCGGCGGCATGTCCTTGCAAGTGAATCGATTTGTCCCATTGATGATTGTTGTGGAAAATATAAAAAATATTAATATAAAATTATATAAATTTTAATTATTTTTTATTTTAGTGTTGTTAAAAAATAATTTTTTCTCATAATTTAAAAGGTTAAATGATTAATTTAAGATATAACTAATTTTATATCTTATAAGAAATATAAATTACTTATAAGAAAAAAATTAAGTATTTATTTTAATAAAAATTACATTAGGCACCTATTTTTTAAAAAATATATAGTTCAAGTACTTATTTATAAATTAAACAATTTTCTTTTAACACTGTTACCTTAAAACACTAAGGGAATAAAACTTTAGCCACCTATTTCAGCCAAAAATTACATTAGACACCTATCTCATAAAAAATATATAGTTTAGGCACTTATTTTAGCCAAAAAAAATTATTAGGCACCTATTTCAGAAAAGATGTATACTTTAGGCACCTATTATTGAGTTAAGCCTAAAATAAAATATAAATATTTAAAACTAAAATAAAAATAAAAAAATAAAACGAATTTTAAAGAAATTTATAAAGAAGAAAGGTGAAAAAAATTTAAGGGAAAATTATCTTCACCCCACGTACCTTCGTTACTAGTCAAAGATACAATCTCGAATTATAAGAATGAAATATATTTCATAGCGGCTTATTTACCTTTCAATAAGAATACTCGTGTCAAATATATTAATCATTATTATCGATAGTGGATATTTTGATTTAAATAAAAATATTAACTATAAAAAATTATTTAGTTGGAAAATATAATTATTCATTATAAAGACATTTAATTGCAATTGAGTTGTTTAATGTTTAATCTATAAATGATATTAGATTATTATAAATAATCCATGCAATAATTCTACTAATATTTAATATGCCAACATGAGTTGGTTCCGTTAGTTAAATAGCTCCTTCATGAAAATATATTAATAACTTCATTTGACCTATAAAAATAATATATTTTTTTTGAAATAACACGATGTATTTATATTTAAATATTATCATTTTAAAATCATTACGTTATAAATAAAATTATATGACATTCGTTATTTAATAATCTCATTCTATATAAAACAATTAAAAATAAAAGGGTATTATAATTTATGCATAAAGTTCGGTAATCTTGTTATATTATTTAAATGGAAATTTATACATATTTTATTAAAAGAATATATTTTTTTAGAGTATCAATATTTATGATCTTAAATATAATACTAACGGACATTTTTAATTATCTTATTTAGTAATATAAAAGTTTATATTATATTTTGTACAAATAATTATTCAATGATAAAAATTTTAAAAAATATTAACAATTAAGTGGTATAAAACAATATTTAGTAAATAAATATTATCAAAAGTTAAAATTATTAAAAAAAATGAATGAACCCCAATTATGTTATATTACTTATGTTTTAAGAAATAAAGAGATAATATAAAGTTTATATCTTAATTAAAAAGTGAATATACCAAATATGACGAAACGAAATATATTACTTAAAGATTTTATTTATATCTAAAATTTGTGATAATTTATTTTAAAGAAATATTGTCTTTCTCTCATTGAAAATATATATTTTTTGTCATTATATCTAATATTTCTTTGTTATATATATGAGATATATATTTGGACTCGTCTAATGTTTAGGCTATCAATTTTCTTGTCATAAAACAAGTTTAATTTCACTGTTGGAATATTTTTTATTAAATAAAGATATTAATTTTTTTAAAAATGTTAAAATTTAAATCAATATAAAATAAATTAATATAAATATTTTTTTATTATTTGATTATTTAATAAATCTCAATATAATATTTTAATTTCATGATTTAAAATAAAAAATAAAACCTCAAAGATTATAACAAATTTCAATAGAATAACAGAACATATAAGAATTTTAAAAATGATTATCAAGGTGGAGAAATTATATCATAAGTCGTTCTAATCAAATGCATTCATTTAATTAATTTATTCATTTCATTTTTTTACCAAGTGAATCTTCACTGATATTTACTATAAATTAAATTTAAAATTATTTTTTACCAAGTGAAAATTCACTTGATAAAAAAAGATAAAATAAAAAAAATAATTAAATAAATACATTTGATTGATTAATCTTATAACTAATGTGAAAAAATTGACTCAAAATATAATTAAATAAAATCTAAAATTTCTAAATTAGGTTATATAATTTCAATAAAATTGAAGCTGATAATCAATTTTCAATAATTCACACAATCTCGTCAGAATATGTTTTATTATATTATGGGAATTGCGAGTGGAATGGAGTTTTATAATTACAGTCAAAGACACGACTCAAAAATTTAAAGATTCTGTACAATTTATCCAAACAAATTTTTTAAATATTAACCGGGCATTGACCAAAACATTCTTCACAAAATAACCTGAACCTGTTCTAATAATTTTAATGGATAGATCTCTCTCACTAATAACCCCATCCCCAAGTGTGATCTTAAATCAATGGTTTGTACTATTGGTATATTGGTTGGTGAGTTTAGTTTGTGTATAAACACAATGTAGTTGTCATATCTGTCCTAAAGATGTTCATATCTTAACCAAAAAGTTATGAAATTGGAGAAGGTTTGCAATAATTGAGGACCCCATGTCTTATTTGATTAGTCCTTCTTAACCCCTTTGGATAAAGGCCTTACACCCTCCCTAATAAATTTCATTTCATACCCACTACTTTATTTGCTTGGCATTTCCCAATTTCAACCTCATACCCTACTAATTTGGTGAACAAGGAGCCTCTTGCTTGCTTGCCCACCAAAATTCTTTCATTTCGTTAGAGATATTCAATATGATTCGTATTTTTTATTTATTCTAATTCAATTATAAGATAGTGTCTTAATATGACTTATAATTTAAATAAACTCACACGTACATGCATATTATGTTGCTCGAACTCGAGTCGTCTAGGAAGAATAACATTATCCATCCTCTTATTGTTGGGCCAATTCAATGGATTCAAATAGGATTTATATCTAATATATTGAGGGTGTATAAGTTTACATAGAATCAACTAATCACAAAACGACTTTTATTAAAAATTTAATAAGTATATTTATTGCTAATGATTTTTTAAAATTAACTATAAACGGTATAACCTTAATATGTATGATTCATTGATTGTGTAGAACTATATCTTAATATTGACTTCTAGTTTAAATAACTCGTACGTACTTGCATATTATGCTGCTCGAACTTGAGTTGTCTAAGAGGAATAACCCTATCCATCCTCTTATTATTGGGACTATCCAATAAATTCGAATAGGGTTCATATCTACTATATCGATGGTGTGTATAAGTTTGCATAGAGTCAACTAATCACAAAATGACTCTTATTAAAATTTAATAAGTATATTTATTGTTAATGATTTTTTAAAAGTTATTTATAAATGGTATAACCTTAATATGTATGATTCACTGATTGTGTAGAACTATATGTTTTGATATAATAATTAAAAAATAGTTTTGGATTAATTTAAAAAGATATTAAAAAATGATTCTTATGTTCAAATAACTTAAAAATATATTTAAGAGGTTTTTGAGAAACTTTAACAGTGTTTGAATGACTTAAAGAAACCAAAGAAGTGTTTTTAACCTAGGTGTTTCAAAGAGCTACAAACAGTATAAAGGGTGAGAGTGAAATCATATGAGAGGAGAGAGTGACCCATATAGAATCGTCGAATCACATTCCTTGATCTTGATGTAAATATATCCCCTTTGTGTTGTAGATGTAGTGGTACAAATGTGTTGGGCTTGAGGCCCAAGTATAACGTTTGGGTCGAGGGTATTATAATGTTTGTACAATTTAAGTTTTATCACACACTAAATAAATACTAGTTAAAGAATTACAATGAAGAATAATACTAGTGTTTACAAGAACAATAAAAATAAATAAAAAAAAATGCATTTTGATTGCTTGAATATTCATATATGCTTTTTTGATGTGAACCTAGTGTTCAAGAATAATACCGAATAAACACTAGTTAAAGAATTACAATAAAAAACAAATTCATGAAAAACGTTATTAATGATTTTTAATTGTTATAAGACTTTGGATGGAGTTTGGAGCCGTTATAAATCATTAAAATCAAGCATTAAATGCTCACTCACATGAAAACTTCTTAGACATCACCACCATATGTTTTTAAGTGTTTTTATTAAATTTGTTTTTTTTTTAATTCAGTTTTTTCACCCACACTCAAAAATTAAAATTTATGGTTTTTGAATTGAAAAAATTAATTTGAAAATACAATTATTTTTTTATCCTTATATATATATATTGTTAAAATAATATTTATGCATATATATAATTATAAAATAATATATATTTTATAATATTAATATTGAGAATAAAATTATTTTATTTATAATTTATTTATAATTTATTATTAATTTATAATTGTTATGTTCATATATAATTTTAAAAATATTTTATATTTTTAAATTAAATTTTATAAAAAATTAAAAATTTTATTTAATAATCATAATATTAATAAAAATTTAGGGTCCGTTTGTTTCATTGAAAACTGTTTCTGTAAAATGAATTCTGGAAAATAAATTACATCTTCTGAAAAATTAATTATGAAAACTATTTTCAAGTGTTTGGATAAAACTGTGTAAATCATATTTCGTTGTTTGGTAATTTTTTTAAAACAAAAATCAAAATTTATTTTTAGTAAATAAATATAATACAAATTTTATTAAATTTTATCTTTTATTTTTTTATTAAGTTAATAAATTATATTTTACAATATATTTTATTTTTATAAACACATTAAGTTAATTGTCTTTATATTTGAACTTGTGTATATTTTATAAGTATAATATCTTTATATTTGATTCATTAGTATTTTTAATGAAACAAACAAGATTTTACATTAAAAATTTATTTATTTTATTGAGTTATTTTTATTATTTTAAAAATTATGTTTTATAAAGACTTACACTAATATATATCCAACCTAATAACCAATAATAAATTATAAAGATTTACGTCGATGTAAGTCTTTATAATTTTTTCCTTCGTCCAAATATTCTTAAAATCATTAAAAAGAAAATTTAAAATAAAACCCATTATAATTAGAATAAAATATTAAAATCTAAAATAAATTAAAACAATAAATTATAGTTAGGAAGGGAAACAAATTAAAATATAAATATAAATAAATATTAAAATAAAAATAAATAAATTAAAATATAATTAGAATAAAATATTAAAATATAAAATAAATTAAAACAAGGAATTACAGTTAAGAAGGAAAACAAATTAAAATATAAATAAAAATAAATATTAAAATAAAAAATTAAAAAATTAAAATATAATTAAAATAAATATTAAAATATAAAATAAATTAAAATAATGTGAAAACAAATTAAAATATAAATAAAAATAAATATTAAAATATTAAAATAAAAATAAAAATAAATAAATTGAAATATAATTAAAATGAAATATTAAAATATAATTTAATTAGAATATTTCTTCATTTGTAGAGAGAACAAAAGGAAGAAAAATAACTTACCAAAAATAGATGGGTAAGTTATTTTCCATAGAAACAAGGTTTTTTTATTAACTGAAATTGATTTTCGTTTGACCTTTTCATTTTCCACGAACCAAACAACAAAAAGTTAGAAAAATGTTTTCTGTAAAACCATTTACATCAAAACAAACAAACCCTTAAATTTTTTATTATAATGTAAATTCAGCTATACTCTTCAATATTATGTCTAAAATAGGAGAAATTATATCATGAGCCCAGCCTACCACGTCAGCTGTGGTCCCATCTAATAATAACCACCCACTTCGTCACTAATCTCCACCTCATTTTTTTCCAACCAATGAATCTTCACTCAAAATTTCCATGTTATTTTAAAAATATGATTTCTAAAAATTACATTAATTACATGGCTGATTAGTGGCGGAATTTGTAGTTTTAATTGGCTAGAGACCACGGCTGACATGGTAAGCCGGACCTATGATATAATCTCTTCTAAAATAGATATTTTATTTTATCAAAATCATTTTTTGATATAAATGACAAATATTACCTAACTTTCTAAAATCATTTTTTTTTCATACTTTTAAAATCACTTTTTTAACTGTACTTTTTAAAAGTAATATCAAACTTAAGCTTTAGTCGAGTTGTTTTGTCCAGTCAAAAGGTTCCCACTCACGTGCAAAATGGGTGACGGCCTGCTTCTGATCCTCAACAGATTGATGCCTCCGACGCCGGTACATGTCCTCCTCTGCCACCTCTAGCATACCTCTTATAACATTGAGCCCAAGGCTACTCTTGAACTGCCTTTCATCGTCAATAACATGAACAAAACCTTTGTTTAGACCAAATTCAACATGGAAGTATGGGAAATTTTTCGGGATTGAACCGCGCAATCCCTTCTCACTCGTGTCTATCAGCTTCTTGGCATTGTGCTGGCTCCACTCGTCTTCGGCTTCATCAATTGCCTGAGAAAAAGTTCTTTTTAGAACCGTGCACAGAGAACAAATGCATTGGAACTATATATATATTATAACATGAAAATGCACAACTTATTGCTAATCAGCTAACTGTATCTTCAACCAAGTTCATATGTCAAGGTACAGCTGCTTCTATCTCCCCCATCAGTGTTACCAACCATTTTGGACACAAATGTCAATCGGTTAAATGAATAGCAGAACCTTACCTTTTTAAAATACACAGGAGCCTGCTTTGCAATTTCCCGTGGCACAGGAATGCATTCGATCGTACAATGACGATGCTGTTGTGCCAATCCCATCGCAGTTTCCAAGAAAACCATCTCTTTACCTTGCTTGGCAAACATCATAATTAAGCATTTCTTAAAGTTACGAATTTCATCCCACACATTATTGTCGACTGTTCTCGTGGCCAACTCATGCTGTCAAGAGAAAAAGAGTTTGCACTCTGAATTTAGGATACATCAATCAGTAAAACCCAATAATTAGGAAATCAATTCACATATCAAACTTAATACTAATTAGGAAAGGTGCCATGAAATGCAAATCGAAAGACCCTAATAATATTAAAATCCTTTAAAGCCATGAACTGTAGTTAAAAAGATTCTGTCATTTGATTTCTACATCCCTATAAAAGAAATCAATTCACATATCAAACTTAATACTAATTAGGAAAGGTGCCATGAAATGCAAATCGAAAGACCCTAATAATATTAAAATCCTTTAAAGCCATGAACTATAGTTAAAAAGATCACATTTTATAACCAGACTAACGTAGATAACATTTAAGCACTAAAGCAAAGAGATAGAAGACAACACCACACATAGAGTACCTGCATTGGTAAGATGCAACAGTGACCTGGCACAACAGGCTGCCACTGTGGCAACATCAAGTATGTGAAATTTGCTATAGCAACAACAAGATGCTTTGGTCTGTTTGGGTTCTCAAAGCAGAACAGACAGCGCTCTTGCTGAGTCAATATACGCCTAGCCAAATGATTGTTTTCAGAGACCTTCTGATTGTTTTCCCCACCCTTCTTTCGTGATTTCCTGCTTGGACCATCTTCATAGTCATATTCATCATCTGCCTGGCCAGATAAACTAAATTTTTTGTTCTGCATTATTCTTCGGGCTAGATGCTTATCGGAATCATCATCATCCTTCCCTTTCATAACCGATATATCATGATGACTAACAAATCTGGATAAAATACGAAAATTATTAGAACAGCAGAATTATCCAAAGTAATATTGTATAAGGATATTGAAATGGAAGTTGGAACAATGCATTATATAAGGGAATTCATTTTTGTTACTTTATGAAAAAAACAACTGACAGGAGAAAATAAACACTTTGCAATTTGCTCAAAATTGAAATACAAAATTATATAAGCTCACTACATTAAGCTCATTTGAAGCAGGCAGATACGGAATTGGGAATACTAACGAAATATAAAGATGAAAAATACCTGCTTCTGTTGTCAACATTGTGCTGCTTACTGGCATTATTTCCAGTGCTCTGCTTAGCCTTCAAGCTCTCAACTTCCAGCTAATAGCAAAACAAACCAAAACAAATTACATTAACTATAGACAAACTTAAGCTCCACAGTTGAAACTTGAAATAGGAGAGAAATGTGATGTTCTTTAGATCAAGTTATTTAATGCATAAGGTGTATATGACAACAACTGAAACGTATAAGCTTTTAGTTCTCTAAAGTTAAACAGGGTTCTAATACCTAGACAATAGATTATAGTAGACCTCGACATAAAGCTTTAACTACCTACTTCTTCAAGATCCAGGAAACATTAGACCACTATAATCTCAACATGTGAGGACTTGCCTCAGTTTATCTCTCTATTAATGCAATAACAAAACTTTGGTATATATCAGTAAGCATGGGATCAATAAAATAAACTCAATCAAATCAATGTATTGTATTAAAGCAAAAAGTTTCCATACCAGGAGTTTCTCAGCTTCTTCATGCTTTCCCTTCAATCGAAGCTGCAAAGCCTTAGCTGCCAATTGGTTTATGCTCAAAGTGTCCATTGACATTGCAGTAGCTTCACTAGGTTCATTTGTTTCTGATTCTATAACTTCGGAATCCATAATTCCATCATGATTTGTGTGTGAACCAGATGCAATAGTATCATTCCCCTGCTTACGAAAAAATTCTTGCATGAAGTTTCCATCATTGGTAAACTTATTTGCAGTCGATATAGCAACAGCATTTTTAGCAGGACTATTTTGGTGTTTTTGTTTTCCCCAAGATAAAGAATCACGGACTTTCGGAGCCCTCATCTCAGAATGTCGAAGAGATACATCCCGCAGATAGTCTTGAGTGGTGTTCTGGCCATCAAAACCATAGGAAATATTAGAACATCAGCCATTGCTTGATTACTCGAGTGTAACCACTACTTTTTTTTCATTACATATTATGAAACTGAGCTAGGTGTCATTGCATGTACCCTTTTATAATTTCTCTCACTTTGATTGTCTGCAACATTCTGTTTCTCATCGTTTGGGCCCTGCTTTCTATTTCTTATGGCATGCAGATGGGCTCGAGGTGCAGCAGCTCTACGAGATGCTCCATACTCGGCCAGTATATCAAGAGCCCCAACGTTCTAGCACAACCTGTATAGTTTTGGCAGTAAAGGTTAACCGAATCATGCTTTCAAATGTAAAAAAGTATAGAACCCTTCCGTGATACAATTTTCCCTGAAAATTAATAAAGACCACAGAAACATTACCTCTTCAATGCTTTGTCCTTCTCGAGCAGCTTGCTCTTCTGCACGCTTCAATGCTTTAAGTCTCCAACTAGCACCTCCATCCCCTACAACCGAAGAAGATAAAAGCCTGTCTACAGAAGCTCCCTTTTCATCTGCTTCTTCTGGATAACCAGTTCCATTATCTTTCAGATATGGATTCAACTCTCTAGGGTGTGTCTTCTTTATCTGGTAAAGTATATGTACTATTGTCACCTAACCATTCATGCACTCATAAAATACAAAGGCATACATTCAAGATTGCTTCGGAAACTCATAACTGGAAGAAAACAGAAACATGCATGGGAAGGGAGCTTATCAAATCCTTGTTAAAAGACTAGGATTTTTTTTTTCTAAACACAAAGGGAACATAAAAATTGATAAGATGTTATTTTGGCTTTAAAATAAAAAATGCATCGCCTTCAGCAGCATTTATGTGATAATATGCCAGAATCAAATAAAATAAGAGGGGAAAGTAAGTTGTAATTAATAGCTCAAGTGTCATACCTCCTCGGTAGGAGGCTCCTCATGATGTTCAACAGGCTCTGAAGGTTTTTTATCAGGCTTAAATGCTGGTTTAAGCATCCATTCCAATCCAATTTCTTTCCTTTCAATCTCATTCTCTTTCAAAGAAGATTCTCTACCATCATCTGCAAACCAAAAGCAATAATAATAATAATAATTGATAAATTCCCAAATGAACTAATAATTAAAAATTCAGAACAAAAAATTGCCTCCTCTTACCCTTCTTCTTTCCAACTCCTGAAGTTCGCATTTGATCCACATCTTCAGATGAGTATTCCTCCGATGTCGGAGAATAACTTTTCTTTTTACTTCTTGATTGTTTCTTAGGCCTACCTCCATTTTCATCCCCTGAACTATCAGTCTTACCCTTCTTATCCTTTCTCCTCTTCCTATGCCCCTTTTCATCTGAATCGGAAACCCCTTCGCTCTCACTTCTGCTCGAATACTCCTCGGATGAATACCACTTCTTATTTCTTCTAGACCCTTTTCCTATTCTCTCAAGATCATCATCAGAAGAAACATTAAACCCAGAACTTTTCTTTTTCCTTTTATGCTTTTCCTTTTTACTACTATACATTTTCTTTTTCTTCTTCACATCTGAGCTCTTATCTTCTTCCTAGGACCAAATATGGAGAAACAAAAACTCAACTAACTAAGCAAACTTTACTAACAAAAATAACTAAAGAAAAAGAAATTGATTATTATACCTTATCAATCTGATCACGCGGAATAATCCTAACCCCAGAAAGCATTTTCCTACAGACTTAAGAAATTTTAATTAAAACTAATTACGAGAATGATTAAAATCTATGACATCATATATTGTTAACAAATTACAAAAGCGTAATTAAAATCAAGTAGACTCACCGTATCAAAGTGGAGGAAGAGGGCGCCGGTGGTTAGGGTTTGGGCAGGGAGGTTGCAACGGTTAATTTGGAGTTTTGGCTTCTGTTTTGAGAAGGGTTTTAAATTCGGTGGATTTGGGGGTTCTTGACACGCGAAGAGCTAGTTGACATGGTGGAAGAGAATCGCGGTGGTAACGCCGGGTAGTTGTTGCTACAAAATTTTAACGATAGATCATTTTAAGGGTAAGTATGCGGTGCTGTTAAAATGCAGCTAATATATGTATTGCTATATTTTAAGTTAAAAAATGGATGAATCAAACTGGTTGATCCAAGTGGTAAACAATTTTATTCTGTTTAAGTGTTAGGTTCGAAAAATTATTTATACAAAAAATTTATGTTGAGAGATTCACCTACCAAAATTAGATATGTGATGTGGGTCAATTAAAATTAATCGAGACGAGATCCTGAAAACCATAAGAATAATAAAAAAAATTAATGATTATATATAATCAAAATTATTATAATTTGATAATAATATTTTGTGGTAAAATCAAGGTCGACTATAAAGAAAGTATCATGAACGACCGCTCAGGACCTGTTAAATCTAGGATGCTAAATTTAATTATTTATATTAAACCATATGCATTATATATCATGGATTCAACCACATAATTTCATATGCAATTCTCTCGATCTAAACCTCTCAAATATTCGATACAACTTTTTACAATGCACTATCAATCCTATAACCAATCAATTATATCCGATTTTTATAAATCATTTTTATTTTATCACTTGTCAATATAATCTATTACATTATCAACAATTCACTATTTTTATATATGCATCAATTAAAATCATTTATGTAATACATTAGATCATATATTCATCGTGTTCATCAGGCATTAAACCATGCATTTATATAAACATCATTCGAATTATGTATTATTTTTAAATATTTTATCAATATTTCATAAATAATTTTCAGTATTAGACCATGCATTAACAGTGAGTGTTCAGTTCATCAAAATAAATACATTTGTAAATTATTTAAAATAAATTTTAATGTTAGATATTTTATTTTAAATGAAGCTCTTCTGTAACCATTACTTATTTATACATATTTAAATTATGGGATTTAAAAGTTTTGAAAAACCCTTCATTTAGGTTAAATTCAGTTAAAATTTTATGGTTTAGGTTTGGTTTAAGATTCAAATGTGACATTGGAATTGTGGGTGATACATTAGTATTGTCCAAACGGTCGGTTAGATTAATTAACCAAACCAAACTTCTAAAATTTTATTAACAATTTTTTTTTCTATTAATCGTTAACCAAACTATTTTTTTTTCAATTTTTTTAACTAAACCAAAAAAATTCGGTTAATTCAGTTATTCGATTTTTTAAAAAAAAATTAAAGTAAATTACACAAATGATCTTTGTACTATATTAAAATAATCTTTTTAACCACTAAACTTTTTTTTTTGATAAATGCTACTGAATTTTTATTAAATCCATAAAAAATTATAATTACATCGTAATTAAGAAGTAAAATAATTGGGTTAAAAAAATTCAAAGATTCTTACAACCCAAAAACAAAGAAAAATAAAAATTCCTATGAAAATAAGCATACAATAAAATTCCTATGAAAGTAATCCATAAAGATTCTTCCTGAATCTCTTTGTCTCTATTCAAACGAGACGCATAATGAAGGAAGGAGTTGTAGGTGATCCAAACTATCGTGCAAAAAATACCGGCTATCTAGGATTGATTTTATCGGCAAACAACCATCAACCAAGTGGGGATAAGTCTTTCCAAGTGACTACTAAACTTTTAAAAATTATAAAACGAGCATTAAACTTATCGAATAATTATAAAATGATCATTGATTCTTTGAACGTTATAAATTATTAATAAATATTAAAAATTAAAGACTATTTTTAATAATCATTTTGTACTAATTTTATAAAGTTTAATAAATATTTTATAATTTTTAAAAAATTAATGAAAAAAATAAATATAAAAAAAAACATATAATATATAATTTTTTATTAATTTGATTAATTAATTGATTTCAAACATAATTAACCTATAAAAAATATTAATCGTTAATCAATCAAATCTAAAATTAATCAATTGATTAACCGAAAAAACTTTGGTTTAGTTGATTAATTCAGTTAACCAAAATTTTGAACACCCGTACCTAAAACCCTAAACCAAATCTCTAAAGTCTAAAACTAAAACATTTATAAAAAATATCATATAATTGAATCTTAATCCAGCAATCGAAAATGTACAGAGATATCCCAAGTATATTAGGATAATGTAACATTTAGTACCTGCACTTTAACAAAATATCTAAATTGGTATTTATGCTTTTTAAAATCAGTACCTGCACATTAACAAAATATCAGCCGTCATCCTCGTACATTTAAATTGTATAATGTAATAAAGAAACATATACTTAAATATTTTATTTTAGTACAGATACCAGATAGTAATAAAAACAAATTATGATCACATATTTAAAAACTTGAAGGAAATGGAAATCCCAAGCATGAAAATTTTAAAAAGAAAAGAGATAACAAAGCATCAATTCTAATAAAACTAGAAATGCTTGATGTAAAGGCAGCAGTAAGAACACTCTTTACAAAATGTTTTCCTTGTGAAAAAAAGATTACAAACTCACACCAAATCTAAGACCCTCGTCAAATTTTCCTTGAATCATTATTATATCAGACAACATAAAATTTATGGACAAATCTCTTGTTTACCTATTTTCAGTGACCATTTGAAGGTCGGAATACGGAATAGCCATTGATGCCGCATGCCAGATTCGGGCTGTAGTATGGGAAACTTTCACCATCTCCATTCCTCATGCCAAGTAAAGACAGATCGGTAGATGCTATTTGCCACCGGGTTGGGACCAGTTCAATTTGTTGTCCATTGGTGTAGTGTAGGGGGCTAGCTTGTGGAATAGATTCCCTTGGTGCATCGAAATGGTTGCCTGAAGAACTACTGTAACCTCGTTGGAACCTGTCATCATGGTAACTCCGTGCTCGTTCAAACCTGCACGAGCCACTCGAGGATTCCATTTCATCTGAGAAGCCCAAATTAGATGGAAAAGAAAAATGTCGATTTAATAAATGTGACCCATTGCCAAGAGCAGGGAAGCCTGCTCCTGCCCTACCAACATTGTGTTCCTCATCAAGCAACTCATTGATGATATCGAGATGTGGAAACTCATCTGCCAACACACCTTGGGTGTGGCGCCCAGAACTACAGGCTGGAAAATCCATTGAGAAGTGTTCCCGGGATCCATTAGGTACTGACTTGTACAAGTCAAGATTTTCAATCTCACCAAGCAAAGAAGGATCAGAGTGCATGCTTCTAGTGCTACCCCTATGAAAACTATCCATCCAGTGGGGAGCATTCCGAAAGGTTTCCCTAGTTACCATGCCAAATGGAAGACCGGATTGTAAAGAATTTGCCTCCATCCTCTCAGAACTCTGGGGTATATAAATTGGAGTAGAAACAAAGGCAGGAGATTGTGAGTATACTGGTGATGTGTTGACCGCAGTGCTAGGGGAGTTGGAAGGAGTAAAACCAGCTGAACTTGAAGCAACATTATGGTTACCTATTATGGCATTTCTGTAAGATTGAGGAACATAACTAGCAGCTGAGGATGAGTCAGGACCTAAACGGCCAAGGGAACTAACTGATCGAGCAAGTAAAGGCGTTGTTTGAACCATTGAAGCAACAGGAGCAGTTGGCCTAGTACCAGGAATTAAAGGAGCACTGGATGGCCTTGACACCACAGGTACTTGTGGGTTCATAGGTTTTTCAGTGGGTTGCAAAGCTGCAGCCTTCTGGGTCTCTGATTTCAATACACCAGCTATTTCGACTGACATACTTGAAGATGCAGGTTGATCACTCTGTTGGCAGTTTGATGAAATCTTCCTAACTGGCAGAGAATCTACACTAACAGAACTCCCGTACTCTGACTTAGGCAGATTCTGGGGAGGGCTTCTTGGAGAGGATGGTACAGCAGCAGTGTTCTCTTTAGGTCTTTCAAGATCAACCGAGTCTTGGGTGCTAGGTTTCTTTTGTGGCAAAACTTCTTCCTATATTACATTAAGATAAATGTCAATCATAAAACACAACTCTGGAAGTGGCAGAAAGAGTTAACTTAATGAGATGGACCATAAATATACACCACCTTCGTAACAGTATCTTGCTCGGCCCACTTTGTCTGATATGACGAGTAAACAGCAGGCTCGAACTCAGACTCACCAGCCTTGCTACTTTCAGGAACATCATTTTGATTCCCTGCATCTATTGCAGGACAAGGTCGATTATCACATTCTGTAGTCCAACTACTGGCATTGCTTACTGTTTTACTTCGCTGGTTCCTTCCTCTACAAATTTGAAGAGCCAGGTGAGATAAATATCTTGTCTTATCATCCAGAAACACTGAAAGAAACCTAATCAATACTTTACCTGCTCGGTGATTTTTTATTGTGGTTTGAAAATGAGTTCCCTTTATAGGGACCACTCATTACCACCGATGGTACTGAGTCTGTCGAACACGTCGATGAACTATCATCCATTGTACATGGGCTCCTCTTATCAGTTACTCGTCCACATGACAGTCCATTTATTCCACTGGTACAGGCATCTGTGGAAGGACGAATTTCTGATGTATCTGTATCCCAATTAGCAGGACTAGCATCTCTGTCTTCAGAGTCAGGCTGAAGAATTTCCGTGGCAGCATCAACTGAATCAGAAACATCAGAAACATCACCCAGAACATCAACCTTTTCAGGCACTTGCTGCTCCATCATCACGGAGGCTTCTTTTTCATCATTGGGTTGGTCCTCTTGGTGCTTCTCCTGTGCTACCACAATAGCCTTTTCCTCCCTCACCTTATCTTTGCTTTTCCGATTATTCCGTTTTTGCTTAGACTGCTGTATGCAAGTATTGGAAATGCATCATGTGCAGAAAAGAACTTTACAAATTTAATCTCCACCCTCTTGAACTTTTACCAAAATGAAAGTTTAATTATACATATATGGACACCACATACACACTTCAAATTATTTTCAAAGAGGATCAGGGAATGTTTCAGATAATCAACAAATAAAATAAATTTTGAACATGCAAGACAATATTTTATTAGATTAGGTTTTGCTCAGGTTGTCCAAGGGGGGTATATTCAGTTTATTTGCCAACATTCTATCATGCCATAAACAAGAAGGATTATACCTGCTTTTTCTTTGATTTTTTTCCCTTTTCAGACTGTGCTCGTTTAGCCTTCTGCTCACTTTCAGCAAGCCAGGCAGCTTCTTCACGGATGAGTTCCTCCTGCCTTTTCAAAGCAACAGCTTCCTGGTAGGCAACTTCAATCTTGTTGCTGCATGTAATAAAAAATTAGGGCATCAATGGTACAAATAAGTATTCAGTATCATCCATTACTATCCCACAGAGATTGCTGAAAAGAAGTTTGAAACACTGAAAATTAAGAATCCAACCCTTTAATTAAGCTGACAGAAAAAAAGTCATATAAAGGTGTACAAAATCAAGTGTAACCGCAATACCACAAAAATTTTGCACATAAGCGTCCAGCAGAAAATAAAACAATGCTCTATTTCTAGAAGAAATATTTGACTGGTAGAAATACATTTCTGTTCTATACCATCCTGGATAGTATTTTCATGATGACCGGACACATCATGCAGATATACAGATGTGTTGTAAAACAATGTAAACCCCAAAGCCCCAGTGAAGAAAATTCAGTATTAATTAAGAAAATTGTAAGCGATAATAAATTTGCAATTTTCAAAGAAATGACAAGGAAAAATAGAAAGACAGCCATTTGAATTATATAGTGGCTCTCATAAAATATTAACCCTGCATTTGTTTCTTAAAATGTGTTTTCCAATCATACCACAAAAAAATGTTTTAACTCCCTTGGGTCTATTAGGTGAAAGTTGAAACAAGAAAATATCAGACGCATACAAATGAATCATCATATTTATACATGCATATTCATTTAGTGACTGATACTAGTTTCAAGGGCATATACCAGTATCTCCACGTGCAATGAGAGAAACAAAAAAAACTATCATTAGTTTAAAGCATCATAAAAAGATATGGCACCTGAAAATATGAGAGAGAACAAATACTTCCACTGTCCTGCGGCCCAATTCTGTAAGACGCCTCTCATCACGCTCAATTGAATCCTTGTTGAAATCCTCCCCAGAATTTCCATCCTACATAAAAAATGAAAAGAATTGCTGAGACGGGGAAAAACTTTGCTTTTGGTTGCTGTAAAAACATACCAAAATGAATATGTTATGAATTATCTTTAACAGAGAGGTATACAAGAATAGCATGTGATGTTCCTACAACAACCTATCATCAATATTAAGAAACTTACCTTTGTTCGGTTTTGAGGACCTTTCTCATCTTTCGGAGGTAGTGGCTGCAAAGCAGCCCTCTCTAGAAGCAGTAGAACATCATCCACTAACATAAACATATCTTTTTCCACATGAACAATTGGTTCTGGCATTTCTTCAGCATCCAATAATTTTGACTTTACTTTTTTGCCCTTACTCTGGCCTTCTAGTGCCTTCAACCCACTATAAAGTGAATCCATAACCAAGGTAGATGTCACTTCCTTCTCTATAAAAAAGTGCTTCACAACTACTTTCAAAATCACATCTGTTTTCTCCGTGGACATCCAGCGCCTGGCATTTTGGTCAATCCCCAACCAGAAAGCACAGAAGCTGCAACAATTGCAAAGAACTAGTTGAGAAGAAAGGCAAGAAGAAAAAAGTGATAACCTGATGAGAAACAGAATAATCAAACATAAGTAATTTAAAACATGAAGAAAAACACAAGAAAAAACACTAAGTCACACAATGTTAAGGATAACTTTGATGCATAATGTCAAGGAAATAAGGAAACTGATGCAGAAAGAAAAACTATTATAACTTAAGCAGAACATCAGGCAATGGTAGTAGCCTAGTATGAACTACAGAAGCCAATTCATAAGAAACCCTCTAAAAGGAAAGATTCAAACATAACATACTTGGTGTTACAACTCATATTTAGTGTTCTAGATGACTAACAAGTCATTAAAAGACGGTGTATAAAATCATTTACCTTGACCAGCTAGCTTTGTCCTCTATCAACTTCCCTAGCTTTTGTTGTCTCTCATCCAAAAAAAGGCGACAAATTTGCTCTACATTTGTCAAATACACTCTAACAAGTTCTCTCCTATACTGACAATCAAGGCAACGAAAAGGCCGGTCTGCTTTCTCCCTACAAATCCAAACAAAAATAATAATTTTTCATAATATGCAAAAAAACTAAATCAGATATCCATAAATTATAACATAAAAGCAACTTGATTATATACCAAGGCAATAATATCAAAGCATGGAAACCACTCAATGCAAGGAACCTTGTTACACTATACACTATAACGACCTCATTAATAAAACAAATTTATAATCAAAGATATAATATGAAGACATAATGAAACAATTATAGATCAAGAGTTTCCCCCAGAATTTTACGTTTACCGAAAATTAGAACCTTAGAAATTGTGTTGATAAGAATGAAGAATAACATTTGAAGTTTATATATATATATATATATATATATATACTGTTACTAATATGTTGCTCCAACTCTTCATTCTTGAAGAACCCATATCTGACATATATATGAACATGGGTATAGGGATATGAAGCACCAGAGGCATTTTCTTGCCAATAAATTAATTACCTGATGACTTGAACTTGAGCTTTTATGATAAGGGTGTCAGAGTCTATAAATCCATCATAAACTTTTGAAAGCTCCATAAACTTTTTCCATCCCCAGTCATGCTCCTTCTTCCAGAATCGATGTAAAGTATCTGCAATCAACAGAAATGTTACTGATAATTCATGATCTCTATTACCGCAACTAAATTAAATTTGAGACAACCAACCTGAATATTTTGATTTCTTAGGATCTTTATTCACAACAGCTATTGTAAACTGTGCAAAATGACTCCAACCTGTCTCAAATAGAGCGAGGAATCATACAAGTTCAATAACATAAGAGAAGATTAATGAAAATAAACCTAATGTGTGATTTACTGATAATATCTAACCTGGAAGAAGTTTATCATGATTCGCAACACAGAGAAACAATGAGAGATGGTTGCAAACATCACAACCTTGTGGATAAATTAAGATGTACCTGTCAACCATGGAAAAATGCTCAAATCGAAACAAGTGAATTTTCCCAGCTGAAAAAGCATGTTTCTTTATGTTTTTTTTTTATGAAGCACCATACCATTTGTAGCCACCAACTTCAAACGCATTACTACGAAGTTCTCTTTTGTTAATCTGTGAAAATTTCTCTATCTTCCACGTATACTTTCCATATAGTTCAGAAGGGTTTGGCCCTAGAAAGTAAGTCAACTCGGTTTAAGAAGTTTAATCATAAAAATCGGTAGAATACCAACATATACCAAAAGCTTCATAAAAAATGAAATATTCGTAAAGTACAAAGTGAATTTCTTGACAAGTATTCCCTAATCCAATTTAATGTGTAATTCGTTACACAGAAATAGTTCAGAGCAAGCATAATTTAGTAATAAGCTAACCAATTAACCTATTAGAAAAAAGAAATAAACTCAGTTGAAGAAGTGAAAGGAATGTAGAATAACAAAACTACATGCCAAACAGTTCATACTTAAATTAAAATATAGAAAATTCTTGTTTAGAAAATGTATAGAACCATTCCCCAGCTCAGATGACGAGATCATTTGTGTTTTTTTCTTCTTCTCAAATTTCATTTGTGATTTTGGCAAAATAGTTCAGAACACACATCATTTACTATCAAGCTAGCCCTTGCACTTCTCATGTTATTTATTTCTTCTATAGTATTATGCATGAGGAAGACAAAGTTAGCATGCCTTGTAGAACTCCATATGGCATTTATAAGAGAAAATATAAAGTAAATAACTAATCCTTGACTACAGATGACATTTAAAACAAAGAATCCGAATAAAAAATCATTGTCCTCAAAACAAATTCCTCAAGCAGATATAATGAATACTAAAATTTTGTGTCAGGAGGAAATAAAGCAAAAGAACCCTCCCCATCCACCTCATCAACTTTCAGTATCAATGGTGATAGAGACAAAAACAGTATGGTTTGAAAAAATATCTTGTCAATCTACTTTTTAAGAGGTGAATCATGTCATTCTAAGTTTCATTCACTGAATTTTTAATTTATAAAGGATTCAACCTAACACTCCTATAGACTTCGTAGCAATTGATAATAAACAAAATATACAAATACATGCTGAAAAGAATAAAGAACATTCAGCTGAACATGAAAGGATCTGAAAGCTTACCACCACTACCATCATCAGAGTCCCAGTAAGGGGGTGAGGTTGAAGGTGGTCCATTTTCTAACTGCTCAGAAGACCGCCACTCAGCCAATGCTTCCCCTGCTTGACAACGCTGCCCACATGAAATCCCCTCCACAGACCTTCCCACTCCAGACTCCTCACTTACAACTGCAGCCATTTCCCCCTAGAAAACTCCTCCCTACACTCCTTGAGTTCCACTTGCTACACAATTGAAAACCCAGATAAACCAATGAAAATTATTCTCTTAAACCTCACTTCGAACTTCTAATAATTAGAAACATCATTTCCGCATAGGCATACAGGCCCTTTTTTAACAAGGCATCCGAAAACCCAAAACTAAAAGTACAATTACATCAAAATTTCCACGCCAGTTTACCATTAAAATTTCCACAAAATCAACAACACAAACACAATCTATTAGATTCGAATGCTATTCATACCAAAGTTTTTCATACTCAATACATATATACACATAATTTAAAGAATCTATCATTGTTTTAATTAGACAAAGTCAACGACTATAATCATCCAAACAAGAATACAAATCAATAAAACCCTAATAAAAAAATCTTAATAAAATCAATAAGAGAGCTAAAAAATGAATCAAATAGAATACCATGAATCAACCCATTAGACCCAAATTAAACAAAAATCAAATTAAGACCCAATTACATGAACCTCAATCTAAATTAAACCCTCCGAATAAGAATAGATCGCCGTCTTCAAACCCCCACCCCCACCCCCCAAAACCCAATCAAAATCAACCCTTAAAAACAAAAGAAAAATAAGGACGGGAAATAATAGGAAAATAACAAAAGATTCTTACAAACATCCTATAGATTGAATAATGAAACCGAACCTGGAAACGTAGGAGGAAATAAAGCGTGTATTTGCGCTATTCAAATAGGGGGGTATGGCAGCTCTCTTGAGAGAGGATAACAGAGACAAAAGAGAAAATAAAGGGGTAGCAGCAAGAGAAAGAGAAGAGAAACCCCGGAGAAATAATTTTTCCCTATTTATTATAATAAATTCTGTAATTTATTTTTATTTTTTTGATAATTTACTATTTTTCATTTTTCTAAATGTGTGTAAGGACTCGGAAGAAGGAGATATAATATATATATTAGTTGTAATTAAATTTTAAATATTTATATTTTCCTAATATATCTATTTTGTATAAACTTGAATTCTTTAACTGCCATGCCTTATTTTTTTAATTAATAAAATTAATCAAAAGTAATTTTTTGTAAGATATAAAAGAAATGATGTATTTAAAGGATTTTGCTATAGAAAAACCTTAGCCTTATAATAATCTTAATTCGGTATTTTTTTAGTAAAAAAAAATTATCCCTTAATTATGTTTCTGTATATGTTTTTTATTAAAAATATTAAAAATCAAATTTTAAATCCTAATTATATTTTTTATATACTAAATTTTACATCTTAATATTAATTTTTTAAACCCGAATTATAATATTTAACCTTAAATCTTAAACTTACTATTGTAAAGTAAACAATAGATATATAATAAAAAGATAAATAATTTGTACTCGTATCTGTAATCATGTTCTATGATAATCAAAGTGATTGGTCGTCGGAGGACAACCAACAAGTTAGGGTACTATCATCTCTGGAACGTCTGGTTTTTTCCATGTCGATTGATAGCCAACGGACTGTAAAAAAAATGAGGAGTTCTTTGATTGGCTCGCAACTTGATAAGTTGACAGAGACGGTTCAAAGATTTCAGAAGTGCTGTATAATTTATTAAAATAAGACTCTTATCTTATTGATGAATAGATCATACCTGACTTGTCTCTTGGTCATTCTGATGCGGAGGCATATGGTTTAGGCTCTCTTGAAGGAGTTCAACAGCGGATTGTGGTAGGTCATGGTGGTATGCATACAGAAGGCAACGTTTATAATATACCAAAGGCATCGCATGTGAGTAAGGTGGCTCATGATGATCCATCGAACTCTAAGAAGAATTCTCCGAAGATCAAGTATGTTCCCCAAGAAGATGTTATGGTAGAGGAAGATGTTTGTATTGACAAGTAAAGGGTGATTCCTTCGATTCGATTCTCACACAAGGTCTATGATCAAACCGACCTGAATATCATTCATCTTTTAGGACTCTCCATTGGTTACAAGACTTATTTATCTGAATAACTAATGTCACATTTAATGATAATTTTTATAAACATATTTATCTATTTTGAGATTAAACAAACTCGTTAAAATGTCAAGATAAATTTTAAAAGTAAATTTATTTAATTTTTCTTAATAAAATTGAATCGTCTCAAGATAATAGTAGGGGTGAGCAATACCGGATATCCGACCAATTTGAATAGAATTAGTTCCGGTCCCGGTAACCATCGGTTTCTAAAAATTAGAACCAGTCCCAGTCACACCGAATCCTAAATTTTAAGAACCGGTCTCGTTACTGGTGAAAATCGGTTCCAATATCGGGTACCCGGTCAATTAGTATTCTTAAAAAAATGAGTAATTAAAGAAAAAAAAACTTAACCACCAATAATAATATTAAATAATAAAATTAGAACATTGTAGGCTTGAAAATCAAAGTTTTAAAACTAGTCATACTCATAATATTCATACATAAAGAGAAAGTTTGATAAGAAAAATAAATAAAAGAAAACCAATACCAAATATCATCGGATATTTGGTATTGGTCCCGGTTCTATTGAGTGCCCACCGGATACCGGGTCCAAAAAATCAAAATCCGATCCCGATTATGACCGGGACCTAAATTTTGGATCTAATCTCGATCCTACTGAAATTAATACCAGATAAAAATCTACCGAGTTTAAAACCAAGACCGGGTAATGAGATTTTTTGCTCACCCCTAAATAGTAGAAAAGGTAAAAGAAATATGTCTTATGGTTGTTACTTATATAACAATATGAAATGATAAAAAGAAAAATAAATTTTAATTAAATAATTGAAATGATGTTGTAAAGAACAAAAATGCTTGATTGGATCAGAAAAAGAAAGAAGAAAAAGAAATTGAAGCCTATAGCTATACAATTTCTTTAAGACTAATTTTGTTCATTTTTGAGGGCTTAAGTTCGTCAGTTATTTGTCTCTAGGATACAACTAAATGATCAGATATTAAGGGTGTATAATCAGTTATTTTAACGAATTAATTGACTGAATTAAAATTATTTTGGTTAATTTTTAATAAATTCGGTTAAGGATTATTTTTTTTAAAAATTCAATTGTCGGTTAATTCGGCTCGAAATCGGTTAATTAGCTGAATTAACCGAAATTAAATATTATATATATTTTATTTATTTATTTTTAGTCATTTAACTTTTAAAAAAATATAAATATTCATTAAATTTTTTATATTATAAAATGGTCACTAATTTTTTATTAAATTAACATAAAATAAAAGTTTAGTGACTAAAAAATTATTTTAACATAATTTAGTAACCTATTATGTAATTTAACCAAAATTTATAATAAATTTTGGTTAATTCAATTAATTAACCAAAAAAAATTCGGTTCGGTTCGATTGACGGTTAAAATTTTAAAATTTTCAGTTAATTCGGTTTTGTTTAATTGGATTAAACTACCGACCGAATTAACTGAATACACTCCCCTAATTAGTACAGCTACAGAAATAACAAACTATGATCTTGACTTTGCCTATCACAAAAATACTAAAAGAGAAAAAAAAGATTTTCGAATTTTTTCTCAACTTGAAGATTGTCACAATATTTATGGAGATCCAATCAGGAGAATACTGGAAATCAAATATTCTAAAACAATGGTAATTAAAGTTGTAGAAAGAAATCATTAATATCTTATTCAATCGAATATATTTTTTTGATGCAAAGCATTACCATTTTAATATTGGAATTTAAGGAAATTATAAATTAAAATTTTAACTTGAAATATTCAAAAAGATATGTCATATTAAGGAAAAATTTAATTTGAAATAGTCAACGAACATTGATTCGCACCCCTTGCATATGGAGTCGAGATAAAATTTAACTTAAGTTATTGAATTGTTAACAAGTGGGTTAGGGTATATAAACATTTTTCACGTTTGTTATCCTATTTAGGAGTAAAGGTGATAATGAATCGAGTCGAGTCGAGCTTTGGTCTGGTTATGCTCGGTTCGGGCTCGAGGTTTGGTGAGCTCGGAATTTCAGGTACAGGTTCGGTTCAAAAATAATATTATTGGGATCAGCTTGGGCTTGAAGCTCGTTAGGCTCGGTTCGGGCTCGACTCGACTGAAAATAGACAATTTTGTTATAATTTTTCTGTAAAAGATAGAACCTCGTTAAAAAGCCTTTTCATAACCAATATCGAAACAAAATTCAATATTGAGAGAAAAAAATGTCTAATTTATTTTGTTAATTTATTTTAATAGATTTCTCCTTTTTTATTTTATTGATTTTCTTTTGCTAAATAGATTACTTTTAGTATATATGTATCATATATATAATATAATTATTATGAGCTTGTTCACGAGCTTTTCGAGCCGAGCTTGGGTAGACTTGGCTCGGCTCGTTAAAATCTCGAACCGAATCGAACTCACTCGAACCGAGCCCGAGTAGCTCGCGAGCCGATTAGACTCATTATCACCTCTAATCCTATCAATGTGGGATAAATATTTTCTATTTTTCTTAAACATTCAAAAATACCTTATTTTGAGTATTAATTTTGTATTCACCTCTTAACCACTTTAAGCATATGAGATATTATTACAAAGTTCTTATAAAGTAAAATATGAACCAACAAATTTGTCATCCAAATCTTCACTTTTACTCGTAAAAAAAATATGATTAAAAGATATCAATTTATCACATTTTCCAACAATATTTACACGCGGCACTTTGGAACTAACTGAAAAAAATAATTTATTTAATAATTTTAAACTAATTACAAGATAGTATAGATTAAAATCTTCTTTTCTTTATTATGCCTCATTTCATGTTTCTTATTAATATTTTCTAAAAAAATTAAATTTTAAACCCTAACTTTTATTTTCTATATCATACCCATAAATCCTACACCCTAAAAATACACCTTACCCTTAATTCCCTAAACCCTAACCCTAACCCCTAACCTTGAACCCTAAACCCTTTAATTTAAAATAGAAGCATAGAAAGAGGCATAAGAAAGATGCATACGATTTTCACCCGATAGGATATGTTTATATTTTTCTTAAAACACACGTCTTATAATCAAAGATGCTTGAACTCAAATCTTTTAAAATAATCATCATCATCTTTTCTATTAGTGTCACTTATCGAATGATTTTTTTTTCCCAAAACTGATCAGACTATTCACATAAATAAATGAACATTTAAAAAAACATAGAAGAAACTTTCTCAATTTATTTTTATTCTTTGTATTAAGAGGAAACAAAGAAATGCAATGGTTGGCTCTATCCATGAATTACAGCACTTGTGTTGCTGTCATCTACGCCCAGCTTCCATTTGTACGAGAACCATCGAATTAACCTCTTAATTACATTTCTTGAAGAAGAAGAAGAAGAAGAAAGCTGTAAGGGAAAGGGTCAAAAATTAAAGTGTCTTAAGGCCGACTTTACTCTAAAAAACATCCATCGAAAATCAAATTAGAATACACTAAAAGACATACAATTATTCTTTTCGAACTGATCCCTTATTTCCCTTGTCATGTTTTTCTTAATGAAATTAAATTTAGAGTAAGTTGTTTACTTCGAGGTAACCTTGCATCTATGAACCAGATTATAGAGAAATTATATCATGAGTCTGACTTATCACGTCAGTTATGGTCTCGTCCAATTATAATCATTCACTTTACCATTATTTTTTATGTCATTTTTCTTCAATCAATGAATCTTCACTCCTTTTTTCCATATCATTTAAAAATTATTTTCTAAAAATTAGATTAATGACATAGATAATTAATGGTGAAATGGGTAGTTTTTATTAGATAAGGACCACGGATGATGTGGCGAGTCGGGTCCATGATAATCTCTCTGAATTATGGCATTCGGATATAATAAGACATGCCCTAATGTATAGTGTAAAACCCTTTCTATTTTCATTTCTTTAGATATGATGAAGTATGCCATTACGTCATATATGAATCGTTCCTTTCGAAACATGTAAACCATGTCATTATTTGCTAAAGAACTTTAATTATGAAATACCTTAAGGGTAACATGAACTATACCAGGCAGGACAGATGCAGTGAGACCTGATGGGAGCATATGGATATTGGATCCTCATTTTTTTATACAAAAAAGTCTAATTTAGTATGTTGTTTTGAATCAGTTACAGTGGTTATAAGTAATATTTATATTAAAATATAATTTTCATTGAAAATTGACCCTTGATTATTGTGTTAAAAATATCGATACTCAAACCCGTAACTTTTAAAAACAATAATAATTCTTTTAACCATTTGCGCAAAATAGTTCATACTTAATTTTTTTAAATTAGTGGGTAAAAGATTTTTTGCCTATCTTTTTGAAATGATTTTTTTTTAATTTTATTCTTAAAATTTTAGATTTATTACTGATTTTATGATAAAATAAATTTACGATTTTTGGATAATCATATTTTATTACGCATGTATATCACTAAAATAAATCATATTCTAAGACAAGTTTAGTTAAATGAAAATTAAAAAAAAATATAATCCTTATTAACTCTTGGATCTTGGTTAAATGAAAGTTGTCCATGCAATCAATATGTATGAAGACTACATTAATCATTTATTTTTTATGGGTCAGAGATGCTTAGTTAATGGTTTAGAGATTATAAGTTTATTTTATTAGATTTGAATTTAATAGTTTAAGATTTAAATTTTTTTATTTTATTTAAGAATAAATATACATACTTGTATATATTTTTGTACGTGTATCTAAAATTACTCTCTGTGTAAATTGTATCTAGCATTTTATGAATTTATATTTGATATATAAGTATACGAGTGTAAATTGTTTGCTTTTTATTATATTTCCAATAATGTTCACACTTTAAATCAATGGATTTAGAGTTTATGGTTCAATGTCAGGGGTTGTGGTTAGGATTCATAAAATTAGAGTTGAGTGTATTTTTAGAGTGCAGGATTTAGGATTTATAATGTGAAAATTAGTGTTATTGTTTAAAATTTAATTTTTATATTTTTAATATAGGATATATAAGGGGACATGATTAGAGTGATGATTTCTACTCCAATTACACACAATTCACTATCAATGCAAGATTGAACCTTCGATTATTGTTGATTCATGCTCATGATAAAAATCGAACCTTCGATTATCGGTTAAGGTAGAAGAAACTCGTACTATCATACTTAAACTTATAATTAAATTGTGATGATTTTAACATACCCTTTGAACCCAAAGTGAAAATAATGTCAAACAACATACTTAAACAACTCGGTTCGATGCTATTTTATGCAAGAAATATATTCCCATGATGTGAAATTCAAAGGTTTATTTAGGTTTCACATCATCCTTCAAAATGGTAAGGATCAAATTATGTTAAAAATAGAATATAAAAGATCCTTCAAGTCTCTTTCCACTTTCCATTTGTAGCTTAATCATAAAAACCAGTATATTCACTGTAGTTAGCCAGGATTGGCATAGACTGGATCAAATTAATATTAAAAAATTAAAACTAAAATTATATTAATATTAAAATTTATAATTGAATTGAAATGAAATGTGATTTTTTTCTAACTACTAACTAAAACAATGATTTGTGTAGGATTGACCTAAATTACAGAACTTACTGAGGAACAAAACCATAAGACCAATTATAACATTTCATTACAACCTATATTTTGGTGTTTAATGTTTAAAGTGAAAGAGGTCAGCTTATTGAGAAACCATGGGCGAAAACAACATAAGCATGTCCCTATATCAAACAACGTGTCTCCTTGTCACACACGGAACTACAGCAAGCCTTGGGGTTGTGCAATTGTTTTATATTACAGTAAAAAAATTTAGGGTTAATATTTGCAGAAGTCACGTTTGTTTTTTTTCAGTATAAATTTAGTCATCGATTTTGAAAATCAACCAATATAATTATGTGCGTTTTCGGACTGTAAATTTATGGTCACTTTGACGTTAAAAACCGATAAGAATTAACAGAAAAATGATTTAACATAATAAAAAATGATAAGTTACCCAAAATTTGCTAAAGCAGAAAATGCTGAAAATGAAAATATTGGAATTTGCTAAGAGGGCTGACTCGGGATTTTCAGTCAATAAACCCTTTTTATAAAATATAAAATAAAAATAAATAATTATTTAATAATTATCTATGTAACTTATCTTTTTTTATTATGTCAAATTATCTTTCCGTTAACTTTTAACGGGTTTTAACGTCAGAGTGACTATAAGTTTACAGCCCAAAATGTACGTGACTATATTGGTTGATTTTCAAAATCGATGACTAAATTTGTACAAGAAAAAATATATGTCCTCAACGGTAATTAACCCAAAATTTTATGCTATTTTTACTTATTGTAAACCCTAGTTTCAGTTCAGTTGAATTTTCCTCTTCATATTTTATAATTATTTATACTTTTTCTTTTTAATTTTTTTTAACTTCGTCCCTTTTCTTTATGACAGCACGTATGAGGGAGAGATTATATTATATTACATTACAAAGTAAAATAAGAGCAAACGGATCTATCATAAAGCCGACCAAAAGGAAAAGTCCGAACACAAAAGCCAAAACCTGGTCTTTACTTATACAACAAATACAAAGCAAATGCACTGACAAAGCCAATGTCTTCTAATTGTCTCTACATTCCCCTCTCAACCTATTTTTCTCTTTTTTTCTATGACGATGGAATCAGCCGGGAAGCAAGGGAGCTCTGATTCTTTGAGCGAAGAAAGCAATCGGGTCGGTCAACTTAAGTGCGACGCCGCAACGGAGACCCCCAAACGTTCCTACGAGTGCACCTTCTGCAAACAAGGCTTCACCAACGCTCAGGCCTTGGGAGGGCACATGAACATACATCGGAAAGATCGAGCCAAGGCTAAACGACTGACGAGTTCCTCGGTTCCGAGTAGACCATCGAATGAGGAGTACATGAACCCTAGATATGTTCCAACAATCTCAATTCCTGAACCACCAAAGTACTATCAGATTTTTGAGGGTCAAGCTCAAGGGGATGGTCAAATGTATTTTCCAGCACCAGTGTCTAGCCCTAGACTCCCACATGGCCATGATGAAGAGCTTTTGGGTGCGGATTTGAGCTTACAAATTGGCCCGAAAAATGTAGATGACAATGAAATGATGATAAAGGAGATCATGAAAGAAGATGAAATCGATTTGGAGCTTCGACTCGGTCACCATCCATAACGTTATAATTAAGGAATTCTGCTGTACAGTGAAGAAAGTGTTTTGACAGGTACAGTTTCACTGGATTTCACAAACTTTTGTCTTTTTAATTTCAGCACAAAATATCATTAATATTATTAAGACTTGTAGAGATTGAAGAATCGTTCCTTAATGATTTGATCAAGCAATTATATTGTTTTAAGTTTGTTTATGTAGAAATGAAGCAAATTTTATGATTATCAGTTCTAATTTCCCACAGCTCATTCCATTGTATTAAGAATCATGTTTGACAAATTAGTAACCTATTTTTCATTTCTTATACCTCAAATTATATGAATGGTTATACAGCCATGAAAGTCAATCCTAAACTTGTGTTTTCGTACTCCGATACGAGTAGAAATCTCTTACCTAGACCTAATCATGTCTCTTTTCTATGTCCTTTACTAAAAATTCTTAATAAACTAAATTCTAAACCCTAACCCTAACTTTCTACGTTCTAAACCCTAAAAATATACATTACCCTAATTCTTTAAACTCTAACCCTAATCTTAAACCTTAAACCCATAATTTTAAACTCACTGATTTAGAATATGAGTACCGACCGAAAGAGACATAATAAAATATCAGACGATTTGTAGCCCTCTGAAATTTCTTTCATTTTTTTCTTCAATTGGTTGTGCGTTGTTATCCTAGGGTTTTCACATGCATGTGAAATTTATTTATAGAATGTTAGCTAAGTTTGTTATATATGTCAATCCTACTGAACTAAGTAGAATTTCTTGCTTTGTGACCATAACACTTTTTAACCTGATAGCCTTAATTTGTGATGAATGCTGGAAATATTATATTATACAACTGGAAATGTTAAATGGACTGTCCCAACTTGAAGTTGTTTCAAAGCTAGTACAGTTTGAATAAGCTTCCTAGAATCTGGAGCAAATCGTTTCTCCTTATAGTAATTCTTTTGGTGTCTTATTTTAAAATAATAGATTTATAATTTAAGGTAAAAAGTTTATGGTTTAGTGTTTAAGGTTAGGGGTTATAGTTAAGATTAGCGTTTAGAGAATTAAGAGTAAGATATATATTTTTAGGGCATAGAATTTAAGATGTAAAAATTAGGGTTAAAGTTTAAAATTTAATTTATTTTTTAATGTTAGACATAGAAGAAAACATCGTTAGAGGTAGAGGATTTTTGTTTCCTAAAATTAACCCTGTAATATTAATTTTACGACTATAGTAAATTTAGGGTTTAAAATCTTAAAATATTTGTTCGAGAGTGAGAGACATAAAACTATGTTCAATTATATGAATGGTGTAATATCAATTTTACAGCTATATATACTAATATCCTAGCGGGAAATAAATTATCTTTTTTATGTTTGAGCATTAAAAATATTAAAAATAAATTTTAAACTATAATTATAAATTTTAAATCTTAAATTATATACCTAAAAAATACATTTTATCTTAAATTTTCTAAACTTATTTTAAACTCTAAACTTAATTTTTAATGTACAATATAAATGAGGTATCAAAAAAAATAAAAAAATTATTCCGCGTGATTTTAATTAGTCAAAATTATTAAACCTCAATAAAATAGTAAATGAATGTTAATGATTTAATAATTTCGATTAATTAATAAAATTTAACCATCTCTACTTCCATTAAAATATTAAAATAATAACCTATTTAAATATTCTAATTTTTTTAAAACCTAATAAAAATATTACTTCTTAAAAATTCATAAAATTTGGGTACCTTGTTTACAATCTAGAGAGGGTGAGTTGGACTGAAGCATTTTTATTTTAATATTACTTTTTACTCATTATTTAGATAAGTATACCAATGCCAACAATATTTAGAAAAATAATTCACTATCAAATCATATAAAAAATTGCGTCATACATAAAGCGTATAAGGAAGTTGTTTCCTGCAGATAACGATTTTCGTCTTAATTAGAATAATTTTTTAGATCACCTTTAAAATCTTAGAAAAAATTCGTGTTTGAGGCAAAGCGATTTATGCGAGAAATTGAAGCGTCATTAAGAATTTATCGTTAGTGCTTATTGTGTAGAAATCACTTTATGTAGAAAACGGTTTCTGTTTAAACTCGAATATTTAAAAAAAAATTTAATTTAAATGTAAATAGTACAAATCATAGTCTAATAATTTAATATTCGTATAAACTTAAATTCTAATAAATATTTAAAAATCATAATTATTCGAATAATATAAATAATATTTAAGTAATAATGTATCTTATATTCAAATAATACAATCGAATTCTATTTTTTCAGAAAAAAATTCCAATTTAAATCAAAACAATACATATCATATTCTAATAATTTAAAATTTTGATAAAAAAATTATGATAAATACTTAAAAATCTTAATTATTCGAATAATACAAATTATATTCAAATAATAAAAATTATAACTATTAATTTTAAAAGATCCAACTTTTAAGAAATAATTATAAGATCTTTTGTATCTAAAATGTTTAAAATTGTTAAAAGATTCATTAATATTTGAATTTGTTGTATCAAGTCTTCAATAACACCATGACTAGATTCAGCCCTCGAGATCTCAGACAAAGCCTAAAACCTACTATCTCATGAACTTCTGATCATATCAATACCAAAGAGCAAATGTCTTTCTCTATTACTGAATACACCAATGGCAGCTGCCAGCATGAAATATTAATAGTCTAAACAAGAAAATACAAGTATTTGGTTTAACCCCAAAATATTTTTAACACAAAATCGAGTCGCCATAGAAAATAAAGGAACATCCAATTCAAAATTTTCAAATGTTTCAGTGAATGAAGGCCTCGTATAACTTAGAATCAAGAAAGGATTCTATTTATGTACTGACAAAGTATTATCTGGTGTTTACAGACACTACTGAAAATTGTAAAATTTTACTTCTTTACTTACATCTAGGTAGTCTTTTGCTTCGGGGCCACCCTCCTCCTTAGTTGTCTCTTTGGCATTGAGTTATTCATTCCCATGAAAAAAAATTAATGCACCGCATTGTGTAACACACTGCGATAAATTAAAAGATAAAGAGTAATAAAATTCTCACATCATAATGTCTAGGTATATCACTTTAGGTACGCATTTATAAATGCCTGCAAGAAATCTTCGAGCAGAACATTATATTGGGACTCAATAGGACTATAATTATAAAAGTCATAGAACAACGGAGTATTAAGAAACAAATAAACAAACTGAAGGTTTAAAACAAAAAGATAAGAAAATTTTTTTACTGAAAATGAGAAAGTTATAATTCTTAACAAGAGAAAGGATTGCAAAATGATTATATTTCTTTATTCAATATTCAACCCTTTAAATAGTTGAGATACACGCTAAACTTAGATAGTAATTGATTCCTAAACATCAGTAAAATTGATTAACAATTCCCTTTAGAATAGAGATATGCTTTGACTAGAATTTTTTTTATTGAATTTCAAAACAATAAGCTAACGTTCCTTAAAGCAAATATTCAATACTCCTTGTTTAAGGAACTGTAAATTTCAATTCTTTGTCTTAGAATCTCAAACTTGCTGATTGAAAGTGATTTTGTAAAAAAATCTATAATTTATTCTTCAGACTTAGTAAACTAGAGTGACTTTCTTATTTTGTTGTACTTCCATCAAGAGCTAGAGCTTGATGTTGAAATTTTTAGTCTTCCCATGAAACACTGGGTTGTTTGAGATTGCAATAGCTGCCTGATTATCAACAAAAATCTTAATGCTATTTTCCTACTCCATATATAAATCATGCATCATCTTTTCTAGTCATAAAGCTTGATTTGTTGCTGTTGTTGTTGCTATGAACTCTGCTTTTGTTGTAGATTGTGCTACAATATCTTGTTTTTTTAGGACTAAGAGAAGATTCTTGATCCTAAACTGAAACAATATCTTGACGTACTTTTCATATCATCAATAAATTCAGTCTAGTCACTATCAGAAAAATCATACAAACCTTAAGTTTTGGCACATCTCTAACTTGACACCGTAATCAACAGTACCTTTGATGTATCTTAATATTCTTTTTGCCGCTCTTAAGTGCATTCACTAGCACAATGCATAAATCATGATAAAAGACTTACAGTAGACATGATGTTGGACCTTGTTGCAGTAAGGTACATTAAACACCCAATCAAGCTTCTATAATAACCATCCTCAACTTTATCAGTTCCATCTTCTTTACTCAACTTCTCTTTTTGATTCATGGGTGTCCTCGTCGCTTTGCATTCGTCCATCTAAATTTTTTTCAATATTTCTTTTGCATATTTTTTCTGGTAGATGAACTCTTTGTTTTTACTTTGCTTGATTTTCGTTCTCAAAAGAAGAAAAAAAACATAAGATCAAGATCTGTCATTTTAAAGACTTGCATCATTTCTTGTTTAAATTCTTCAACCAGCCTTGTATTATTTCCTGTCACCAAGAGATCATCAACATAGAGGGACACAATGAGAGTATCATTATTTTTATGTTTCATATAAAGAGTGAATTCTGAAAGACTTTTAACAAATCCTAGACTTAACAAATAGGCATCTATCTTTTTGTGCCAAGCTCTTGGCCTTACTTTAGGCCGTAAAGAGTCTTTTTGAGAAGATAGACTTTTTCTTTCTCGCCTGACTTCATAAACCCATCAGGCTGCTCCACATATATCTCCTCTTATATTTCTTCATTTAAAAAAGTTGATTTGACATTTAAGTGGAACATTTTTCAGTCTTTTTGTGTTGATATTGTGAGTAACAATCTGATTGCATATAATATTACAACGGGAGGAAATATATCAAAATAATCAACACCATAAATTTGAGCATATCCTTTAACAAAAAGTTTGGTCTTGTATTTATTGATGGAACTGTTTAAATTAAGCTTTGTTTTGAACACTCATTTGACACCAACTACTTTTCTTCTTTCAGGCTTTTCAACTAACTCTCATGTCTTATTTTTTTTTTATCATTAACATCTCATCCTCCATTGTTTTATTCTTTTTTAGATCTTTTAATGCTTCTTCATGATTAGTAGGTTCGCAAATAGCTACATTGTATCTTTGATAGATATCTAAAAGTAGCCTTGTACCTCTAACTAAAGGATCATTCTTCAACTCATTTAGCCATTCATTTGTTGTTTTAACAAAAACACCTTTTGATTTTTGCAATATATCTTTTTTTTTACAGAATCGTCTAGTTCCATCGCTCTTCCTCATTGAATTGCATATTTCTACTGATTTTTATTTTTCCTGTTTGAGGATGGTATACCTTGTAAGCTTTAGAAACTGAACTATATCCCACGAAGATATCTGGAATTGTTTTATTATTGAGTTTATCACACTTGTGAAACATGAGTAAAATATACGCAACAAAATACTTTAAGAAAGCTTAATGAAGGTTTGTACCTATACTAGACCTCTAATGGAGTCATGTCTTTCAAAGCCTTAATTGGAAGACGATTTTGCAAGAAAACTGTTGTGTTTGCTACCTCTGCCCAAAATGTTTTAGGTAACTCTTTTTCATGCAACATACATCTGACTATCTCCATTATTGATCTGTTTCTTCTCTCACTAATCTTATTTTGCTCTAGAGTGTATGGAATAGTAAGCTGATGTTCAATACTAGCTTCTTCAAAAAATAAATCAAATTTTGTCGAGGTATACTATTTTTTATATAATAGAACAACTGAACAATGAGAAATATTGTTTCCACAAATATGATACAACCAATCATTTTTATATAAAGTTGTGATGATAAGTCCACTAACATTTTCATCAGCAAACCTTTCCCTCAAACCTTTTAACCTTGTAGTAACATAGCAACCAACAAATTTCATGAGATAAACCTTAACTAGATTAATTTTAGCAGGTGGTCGATTTTTTTACACCTCACCAACCAAATTGCTTGAGGTTTGAACTAATGTTTTTTTCAAAAGTTGGTTCCCATTCTTGAGTTGTATCTATCGGTACACATGAAAGATCAACTCTAGTCAATATACTAAAATTCAATGTGACATCTTGAAATGGTGACTAATTCAATAAATTCTTAGTCAAGTCATCACGTCCCTCTACAATTAGAATATCTTTCATTAGATTTAAAAAAATACTCCCAAGTCTTTGTTGCTCACATCGATATTTATTGTAGAAATAACCATTACATCTCATTTTGAATAGAGGATAAACAGATGGATCAAATTTACAGCAAGTCCTCTTTTATATTAAATGAAAATATTTGACATTCATCTCAAAGACGTAAGTTGGAGTTAAAACAATATCACCACCAAACCACCATTTTCTAAGTATTCCATGACCATCTTTAGGAGTAACTTTTTTAAAATGCTTATAATTAAAATACAACGCAGCTACAAATAGGCTTTTAGAATGCAAAGTAAGCTTATTACCTCTTAGAAAATAGTCCTCTTTTACCATAAGTAATAATCTAAATCTGTATGGGTCATCGTTCTCAATAAACTCGACAATATGTTCTGTTGCTGTTGGTTCCCCATCTTGTCTTAGAAAACTTTCATTGAACATTTTGGTTGTATCTAACCTCAACTACCTGATCATCTTTGGTGAATCTAACCCTACACCCTTAATTGATAACCATCCCTAGAGTCCCTTAAACAAGTCCTTACACCTCTAAAAAACTGAGGCCTTATGCTTTGATAGTTCCTGTAAACCTTTAGTCGAGTCCTCAACATCAATATATTTTGCATTTGCTATCATGGAACTTTTATCGAACACCTTGGCTTCATTAGAAATCATCAACAACAGTTTTTGGTATGTCTCAACCAACTCTGTCACTCGTGCTTGCATTTGATCCAACACAATACTTGACTTTTCATAAAATTTCTTAATATCGTTTCTAATGTCGATTTTTAATCTCTCAAATGCAACGTCCACTATAGATTCAACTCCCTTGAGTAAGAAATTATATCATGGATCAATCCTACCATGTTATCCATGGGACCAACCACTAAAAACCACCCACCTCATCATTTTTTCCATGTCATATTTTTTAAGTGAATCTTCACTCATATTTACTATTATTTTATTTTAAAAATAATTTTTTAAGTGAAGATTCATTTGGGAAAAAAATATGACATGGAAAAATTGATGAGGTGGGTGGTTTTTAGTGGTTGGTCCCATGACCACGTGGTGGGACTGACCCATGATATAATTTCTTCTTGAGTAATGTGATTTGAAGTTCGTCAAGATCTATCACCATAATATCCATCACAACTAAGAATCGTTTGGCTCCTGATACCTTTGTAAGGACTCAAAATATAAAACAGAATAATATAGGGGTTAAGAAAACAGAGGAAACAAAGGTAGAAAAAAAAAGTAGAATAGCCTAGAGAGAAACAATTACAATTTCATTCATAACATTCAAGATAACTTGAACAGTAAGGCAAGATGATCATCTTAAACCCTTAACAAAACGCGACATCTAGAGAAAATATATAAAAAAGGTAAATAACATCATAAGACCCAAAAATAATCATTATTTATAAATTGATCCCTGAAAATAAGGTCAGAAAATAAAAGGTTCCTAAGATTGTTGAACTTCTAGGTGAATGGCACGAGAAGGAAAAATGTGATGCTTTGTTTAGAAATTTGCTCAAACATGGTTACCCTTGCCTTTCACTTGATGGGCCAAGGATCATACTATTCGGGAATTCACCATTTTTTTATTTTAAGAGTAATGTCTGCAATTTGTTGATTGCACTAGTGTTGCAACTAAGGGTTTAGATGTGAAAGGAGTTCGAATTAGTAATTAATTTTGATGTTCCAAAAAGGATTATGTTCATTGTGTTGATAAGATTGGTAGAGTTAGACGAAAAAATGTGTTATCACATTTATCTTCAAGGATGATACAAGATATGCATCAGATCTTATAAAAACTTTAGAAACTCTAAACAAGTTATTTTTGATGACTTAGAAATCCTTATAGATAGATTTATGGTAAAAATAAATCAAGGACGTGAACAGGCCCATCAAATAGGTTATGGTGAAAGTGACTTCAAATTTAAAGAAGAGAAGGATGAGAAAAAGAAAAGCAATGAAGAAATCACAAGCAAAGAAATATGGATTTGAGGAAGATAAATCAGATCAGAAGATGAAGATGAAGATGAAGGGGTACGACCCTTCCATAATCGCTCTTAATTGAGTAGGAATTGGTAGTCACCGACTACTTGTCATCGGACGCCACTTCTCGACCGGTCTATAGTTGTTGTTGCGGCACTGAATGTTGTTGGGTTGGATCCGATATGAACTTAAGGATAAAATGAGATTCAATTGATAAATTATTAAAATTATACGGTTAATTTTTTAAAATTAAGGTCAAATTAAAGTAAATATAGAACTTGATGGTTAATTATAGAATTATATCAACTTATATTAACTGTCACATCACCAACCGTTAATTTTTAACGATATTGGATCAATTTCTTATAATTTTTAAATCGTAGGACCAATTTATAACTTATAATAATAGAAAGATATGAAAGATAATTAAAGTATAATCGGGGAATCATTTAAAAAGAGAGAAGCATGGAAGCTAGAAGTTATCCTAATTCCTAATGATATTTGGTTGTATATTTGTTCGTTTCTAGTTGTCAATTGGCATTCATTTCTTACTCAACTACCTTTATCAACTCATCCCATATCTTATGTTCAGTGCAGTCAAACAAACATGGACTCATTTTTTCTACCATAACTTCTCCGGTCCTAATGATAGCTGCTTCTCATCACTGTCACCATTTGATTTCATCATCAGTAAAAAACAATAAAAATTATAAATAAAATAATTTTATTCTCAATATAAATATTATAAAAATATATATTATTTTATAATTATATATATGTAAAAATATTATTTTAATAATATATTATAAAAATAAAAAATAATTTTACTTTACAAACTAGTTTTTCCAATACAAAAGTAATAAATTCTAACTTTTAAGTTTGGATGAAAAAGTTGGTTTAAAAAGAAAAAAAATCAAAATTTAATAAAATTATTTTTTTAAATGCTTTTAAGTTGTTTAAACACAACTAAAAACACATCCTAAGTTTAAGTACATAATATTTTTTAATTTAATTAGTTACATTTTTAGTTTTTTTATATATTTATATTTTGTTATGTTTACAAAGAAAACAAAATTAACTCAAACTTCATGTAATCTCATTTGAATAAGTAAATAATTTTAATACAATTTATTTGGATCTAAATATAAAATAATGTAAAAATTAACTGCATCTGATTAATCTAAATGCAAAATCATTTAAATCCCTGTTGACTAAACTTAAATCCCGATCTACTCAATTGAAATTGACTTCATGCTCATAAATGCATCATTTTTATTTATTATTTTTTTAACATTTTTTTTTAATTTTATTTGGTCGACATGGATGATCATTGATGAGCAACTAATGTTGATGACATATCCATTTAATGTTAAAGTTTTGAAAATTTTTATTCAAATTTTATTGGGTATAAATTACGTGTAACTTGCTTTTTTTTTAATTTATTTTGTTATGATAATGTTTCGATTTTATTTAATTTTTTTTATTATCTAACTTTGGTTATGTTTCTATTATTAGTTTAATAATGCATTTTCATTAAGTTATTCAGGTGTATTATTTTTCGATGATCCTTATTTATTTGTAATTTTTTTTAACATAGATCTATTAATTTTATTAAACGAGAATATATCTAAAAATATAATAAAAATTCACATATTAATAAATAAATCACTTAAATCCAAATATATACCTAATAAACAAAATTAATATCACAAACGAAAAGATAACTAAATATTACAAAATACAATCATACTAACAAATGAAAATTATCCTTTTTTTTATTTTTATAAACGTCTTATTTTAGGGTTTAAAATTTAGAGTTCAGAGGTTTTAGTATAACGATTTAGAATTTTAAGTTTATAGTTAAAATTTAGGATTTTAGATTAGGGTTTAGGCTATTTTGATTAAAGATTTAAGTTTTAACCTATAAACCTAAAATTTAATCCTAAACTTAAAATTTTATTAACAACCCTTAAGTTCAAAACTACCGGGGGAGAATTTAGAAAGTAATCATCAGTTGGGCTGATTTAAATATTAATAATAATTATTTAATATAATTTTTGTATATAATTTTAAATTTTTATTATTTAATAATCTTAAAATTTCTTTTATTATCATATTCAAAAAACATTATCTATATATTTATTTAAATAAAATTAAAATATTTTTAAATAAATTTTTATATATAATTTAATTAATTTTTTTAAAATATAAGTCATAAAAGTATGAATTTATTTAAAAGTAACATAGAAATATATTACATTTTTATTATTTTTTACATTATTTTTTAAAATATTATATGAGTTATAAGCTTTTTACTAAAATATATTTTTAAAATTTAATTTTGATCTTAATTTTAATTAGGTTTTATTTTTTGAATTTTATGATCATTATATCTAAGATAAAACTCCAACAATACTTGAAGAATTATTTTTTTAAGAAAATATATATTTAATCAATTAGTAATCAAAATATATATTTTTTAAAAAAATAATTATATAATATCTATAAAATATAATAAAAATATAAACAACCTCATTATTTTTATTTTTATCTTTTATTTCAATTAAATCTTATTTCTTAAATTAATTTAAAAATTAAATTAAAATTTTAGATTATATCATTTCTTTTATTTTTACATGTCAAAAATCTAATTTTATTAATATTATAGTATAAAATAAATAACATTATTTTTGGGTATGGGGTGGGCCAAGGTCTAGGCAGGCCTAGGACCAGATCCGCCCCTGAAAACTACTACACTTAAATCTTTTAAATCTTTAACCCTAACTAAATTCATTAAAGTTTCCGTAAGCATTGGTGCATGAAGTAATTACGCATAAATGAAATATATCTAAAGTCCTATTTGAATAAATTTAAAAATGACTTGTATATTGATTGAGTATAACTAGATTAACATTATCGTTGGTACAACATATACAAGGACATGAGATCAAACATGTAATCTCTTCTTCTTATTAATAAAACATGATTTATCTATAATTTTTAGTGACTTAAATTCGAGTTTCGCCACCTGTAAATTTATACATATGTGAATTTTCATCCTATTATATTTTATGTTTTTTTCTTTTCAAATTATATTAGTTTTTCATCCTATTCTGTCGAAAACAAATGATTCTGAATTTTGGATTCATTTAGTTTTTCGGTTGATACTTGATTTAATCATAAATCCACAAAATAAAATATCGAATGGATTAATTTAGTTTTTCAGTTGATACAATCATAAGTTATATTTGAATGGAAAAAACTTGAATTGAATTAAATAAATAAATAAATAAATTTGAAGAAAAAAAAAAGAAGTAAAAAGTGTTTAGGACATTACAACCATAAACACGTCCTTCCAACCATATGTTTCAAAAAAAAATTCAACTATCACGAGGCGTTCACCTATATTCCAAATCTAATCTATAGAATTAAAATTTTAAATTATTTAAATAAATTAATTTAAACTTAAATCTTTAAATCTCAATTTTAAAATAAAGTACAAAATATTTGAACATAAATTTTTTTAAGCCTAAATAAAAGGAGAATAAATAAAATAATATTTTATCATAAAAATAAAGTAGTGAGAAAGAAGTGATAATGAATGAGACGTGATCTCCATGAATTATATGTCATTTGTTGATTTAGGTGAGATGTGATCTCCATTATTTATACTCTTGTCCTTCACATTATTATTATTATTATTATTATTATTATTATTATTATTATTTATAGGTATGGGAGGATCCTCAAAAGTCTATTTTTTAAAGTCCCATTAAATTTGCACGTGTTATGGCAGCTCACGTTATCTCTACAATTAATTTTGCCAGGAAAAAAATACCAAAAATTATATCATAAATCATTTTCATCACGTTATTTATGGTCTCAACTAATCAGGTTCGTTCATCTTATATTTTTTTAAAGTGAATCATTATCTTTTTTCTATTTTTAATATGTGAGTGGGTAGTTATTAGGTACTTATAAATCAATCTTTCACCCAGACGATAAAATAAAACAAACAGAGGTTAAATAAATTCCAAAAGGAAAACCATAATTGAAAAACAGAAAATTCAAACCGGATTTTTTGAACGAAAACAGAAGCGAGTTGAGGCCTGCCGAAAGCAGTTTCCTTAAGACAGATTTTTTGCCACTCCGATGGTGCTGAGTTGTTTGGTAGTCTGTCTCCCAAGATACAACAACTAGAAGAACTCCAACAATAGCACTTTTGCTGAGTTCTCGAACTGTTCTTGCCTTTGACGATCATCGAGAGAAAAAAGAAGAGAGAAAACGATTTGAGGGATGAGTTAAAACTGAGGAAGCAATCTCATATTTATAGTGTGGAATTAGGGTAACAATGATCTGAATTTTCGAATTAAAATCCGAAAAATCCAGGATAATGCTTAATTATCCAGTATTTAAAATGAATTAAATTCAAATTAAATACTAAAAATAGCTATTATCTCTCTAATATCTAGAGCAGTTTCAACTGCTTTTAATTCGAATTTTATCTGAATTCAAACTCTTTTCTGGATATTTTCAAAAAATAAATTAAGGAAAAAATATGCACAACGGGTAAAATATCCGCAGGCCTCGAAAAGTCCTAACCAGTCCAGACATTCGTGTCGCCCACGTCGTACGGGTGTGCCCCAACCCGAATGGGATTAGATTCGCACCCCCTACGCGCGAGGCACAAAGTCATCTAAAGTCATTCAATGACCTCTATATGGGTAGTTGTATATAAACACCTCCCACTCCATTTATCCTACTAATGTGGGATAAGGGGTTCTACATTCCTTATTTATTTTTGACCTTCCTACTTTGAGCATCAATTTCTCATTCACCACTCAACGACTTTGAGCATATGAGCTATCATTGTAAAGATCTCACGGCGTAGAATATGAATCAACCATTTCCTTATTCAAAACTTCATCTTTACTCATTCAAAATATGCTCCAAAGATGGTCACATATCATTATTTTTCCAACAATCCCCCACATGAACGAAATTGATGATTTTATCAAAACATTTTGGCACATTGTAGTGATAGGCTCTACGATTGATAGGTGCATAGGATAGGTAGGTTTCCTCCTTTGAACCTTCCCTTGTGAAAGTATATTTACTTTTACTAGCTAATCAGTAGACGCAATGTCCTTGAACTGTCAGCCGTTGGTGTAAACGATGACATACTTCACACACCTATCTCTATGACAAGAGTTTCAGCTCTCATGGTTATGCCCTTAAGGCCATGGGCATCTCTTGGTTCTGCAAGAGTATGAAAGAACTATGCCCAATAGTCTCCTTGAAGCGCCCCCACTTCACTCTTACATAGGTGACTCATGTTGCTCGGCTCACCGAAGCACACCATGGTCATTAAAAGTCCTTTAAAAAATTCTTGTCACTGTTCACATCATAAGAAGGGACTTGGGGAAGGAACCCCCACAGTGAACGCACAGGTCTATGCAATTAGGTTATCCCTTTGAACCTAGATCTTGGGACCTCTAGTCAACTAGGTAGGGTTTTTCCTTCACATAATGCCTTTATTTTTCATGGGATTTAGTCCCATTCCTTTCGATGTTATCTCAACTTGATCTCGTTTTAACCCTTTGGTTAGTAGATCCGCAATGTTATCTTTGATCTTACAAAGTCAATAGAGATAACTCCATTTGAGACAAGTTTTCTAATAGTGTTGTGTCATCGACGCATATGTCTCGACTTACCGTTATACATAAAATTTTGTGCCCTAGCAATCGTTGCTTGATTGTCGCAGTATATGCACACAGTGGGCACTGGTTTTTCCCATTCAAGGATATCCTCAAGAAATTGCCTAAACCTTTCGGCTTCTTCTCCAATTTTATCGAGAGCCACAAACTCAGATTCCATTGTGGATCTGGTTATAATCGTTTGTCTTGAGTATTTCCAAGATACGACTCCTCCTCCTAGAGTGAACATATATCCGTTTGTGCCTTTGGTATCTTGTATGTCAGATATCCAACTAGCATCAGAGTATCCTTCTAAGATGGCATGATCTTTGGAATAATGCAACCTGTAGTCCCGAGTGTATCTAAGATACCTCAGTACCTTTACTATTGCTTTCCAGTGATCTTTTCCTGGATTGCTTGTGAATCTTCTTAGACTGCTTATAGTAAAAGCAATATTTGGTCTTGTGCAGCTCATGAGATACATTAAGCTGCCTATGACCCTTGCATATTCCACTTGATTGACACTTTCGTCTTTATTCTTAGATAGATTAAAGTAAGGATCTAGAGTAATTGTAGTTGTACCACATTATCCTTGCCAAATCTTTCAAGAATCTTATCCGCGTAATGTGATTGAGTTAATATGAGACCTTTTGCTGATCTTTTTATTTGGATACCCAAAAATTGTATCAGCTAATCCTATATCTTTCATGTAAAAATTTGAATTTAACATGTTCTTGGTACGTTGTACCATCTCATTGTTGTTTCCTACAATGAGTATGTCATCCACGTATAGACATAGGATGATGTATCTAACGTCCGTAGTTTTGACATATACACACTTATCACACTCATTTATTTTGAAGTCGTTTGTCATCATGACGTTGTCGAACTTCTCTGCCATTGTTTTGGTGCTTATTTAAGTCCATATAAAGACTTCACCAATCTACAAACTTTCCTTTCTTGACCTTAAACTACATGACTCTCATGTTGTTCCATGTATATTTCTTCGTCAAGTTCTCAATTTAGGAAAGCTTTTTTAACATCAATTTGTTGCACTTCGAGATTTCTTAGTGCAACAATAGTAAGTATCATCCTAATAGATGTTATTCTTGATACGGGAGAAAACGTATCAAAGTAATCAAGGCATTCCTTTTGTCGATATCCTTTTATTACCAATTGTGCCTTGTATTTATCAATTGTTCCATCTGTTTTCATTTTTCGTTTGAAAATCCATTTTGAGTTTAGAGGTTTAATACCCGGAGGAAGGTCCATTAATTCTCATGTATGATTTTGCAAGATGGAATCAATTTCACTTTTTATGGTCTCTTTCCAAAAAGTGCTTTCGGAGGAACGTATGGCTTCATTATAAGTTAGAGGTTCATCCTCTAACATATAGGTTAGGAAGTCAGATCCAAAGGATTTTTCTATCCTAGCCCTTTTGCTCCTTCTTGGCTCTTGTTCGGATTCATCCTCTTGTTGATCATTTGAAGATAGATCGTCCAATGTTCGTTTTGTAACAAACTGATCAACTTCCCTTGTTTTATAGGAAAATATATTCTCAAAGAAAGATGCATTCTTTGACTCCATTATCGTGTTTTTGTGAATCTCTGTATTTTTCGATTCATACACAAGAAACCGATAAGCATTGCTATGTTCAGCATAGCCAATGAAAATACAATCTACTGTTTTTGGACCTATATTCATTTGCTTTGGTGATGGTGTCATTACCTTTGCAAGACACCCCCACATTTTTAAGTGTTGGTAGAAAGGTTTCCGACCCTTTCATAATTCATATGGTGTCTTGTCTTTTGTTTTCTGTGGAACCTTATTTAAAAGGTAATTTGCCGAGAGAACGACTTTCCCCCACATGTTCTGAGGTAACCCAGAACTTCCCAATAAAGCATTCATCATTTTTTTCAGAGTCCGATTTTTACGTTCGGCTACTCCATTAGACTAAGGGGAATATGGTGGTGTTACTTCGTGAATAATACCATGTTGGGAGCAATATTCACCAAAGGGATTAACATATTAGCCACCATGATCACTTCTTACCATCTTAATTTTCTTATTAAGTTGGTTTTCGACTTCTTGCTTATAGATTATAAACTTATCTATAGCTTCGTGTTTGATTTTTAACAAATATATGTGACAATATCTTGTACTATCATTGATAAAGGTAATAAAAAATTTATTTCCTCCTCTCGTTTGGACAAACTTTAAGTCGCAAACGTCACTATGAATCAAGTCAAGCGGCATTGTACTTCTTACAATAGTTTGAAACGAAGTTCTTGTTGATTTTGCTTCAACACATATTTCACATTTTTAATTTATAATCGATGTGAAATGAGGGAATATGATCCATTTTAATTAACCTTCACAAGGTATCATAATTAACATGTCAAAGTCTACTATGCCATAAATTAAATGACTCAAGAATATAAGCAGAAGAAGAAGCTGCATTCTTATTCTTATTCATAATATGGGATTTTACAGAGATAGCATTGAGTTTCCACATTCCATTCAGTACATATCCCCTACCCACAAACATTCCCTTTAGACAAAATCAACTTTTGGAATTAAAAAACCATCCTAAATCCGTGAACACTTAGAAGTATTCCGGAAACAAGGTTCTTTCCTATGTCAGGTACATACAGAACATTCTGAAGCTTGAGTTCCTTTTCAAAAGTCATCTTTAACACCACGGTTCCCTTCTATCATGGAAGTTACATCATTACTCATTTAGAGTTTTTCTCCATTATCGCATGGTGCCAGCTCATGAAACGAGTTCTCGTCACAATAGATATGACGTGTGGCTCCTGTGTCCAGCCACCACTCTCTTGGGTTTGAGTCAACCATGTTGACTTCAGATATCACAACAACTAGGTCTTCATCTTCCACGATGTTGACCTCTCTGGCTTTCACTCTTTTTGGAAGCCTGCACTCAGAGGTTTTGTGCCCTATTTTCCCACAATTGAAGCACGATCCTTTAAACTTTTCCTTCTTGAAGATCCCGCCACTTGGACCCAACTTTGGCTTAGCTTGGGGCCTTTGCGGTTGCTTGCCTTTTTTGGCTTCGACAACATTTGCCTTGGCTTCTCTAATTTGAGATTTCCCAACATTACCTCTATTGTCTTCTTCAATTCGAAGCCTGGAGATTAGCTCTTCCAATGTCATCTCCTTCCTCTTGTGTTTTAAGTAACTCTTGAAATCAGTCCATTCGGGGGGAAATTTTTCCGTGATGGCAACTACATGGAAAGGCTCATTGATGACCATTCCTTCTGTAAGAATTCCATGAATAATTAGTTGGAGTTCTTCAACTTGAGTTACTACGGATTTCGAATCAACCATATTAAAATTCAAGAATTTCGTGACTAAAAACTTTTTAGCCCCAACATCATTTGCTTTGTACTTATTTTCCAAAGCTTTCCTTTCCATAACTGCTTAGTAGTTTCGTAGACATTGTATATTGGATACAGAGAATCTTGTAATCCATTTAGAATGTAGTTCCGACACATGTAATCGCCGTCTTCCCATTCCTCTTTGATCTTGATGGCGGTGACCGTGTCGACTTGCCCTTCCCCATCCCCTATCGCAATAGTAAGAGGGTCATTTGTTAAATAACTTCTCAAGTTCAACATGGCCAGATAGAACAACATCTTTTGTTGCCATGTCTTGAAGTTTTGTCCAGTGAATTTAGCAGGCTTTTCGTTGTGATTTAAATTCACAGCCGCTGCCTCCATAATAAGCTGGATTTGTTTGGAGTTCTTCTCAGGAACTGAAACTTTCGACTTTCCAGAATCTCCAGTCATCTTGTTTCTATAGAAGAAACGTTCGGAATTAGAATTAATTCCACTTAAACATAAATAAAAATTTCTTGTTTAAATTTTGACAATTTCTGGAATATAGATTTTTCACCCAAATTTAGATTTAAGCAAACTCGTTTAGAAACGGCAGGATAAATCCTGAAACAGATTGTTTGCAATCTTTTTGACTATTTTATCGTCTCGGATAAAGAAAGGTAATGAAATCTGTCTTAAGATTGTAAATCAATCTTTCACCCAGACGATAAAATAAAACAAACAAAGGTTAAATAAATTCCAAAAGGAAAACAAAAATTGAAAAATAGAAAATTCAAACCGGATTTTTTGAACGAAAACGGAAGCGAATTGAGGCCTGCCGGAAGCAGTTTTCTTAAGACAAATTTTCTGCCACTCCGATAGTGCTGAGTTGTTTGGTAGTCTGTCTCCCAAGATACAACAACTAGAAGAACTCCAACAATAGCACTTTTGTTGAGTTCTCGAACTGTTCTTGCCTTTGCCGATCACCGAGAGAAAAACCAGAGAGAAAACGATTTGAGGGATGAGTTAAAACTGAGGAAACAATCTCATATTTATAGTGTGGAATTAGGGCAACAGTGATCTGAATTTTCGAATTAAAATCTAAAAAATCCGGGATAATGCTTAATTATCCAATATTTAAAATGAATTAAATACTAAAAATAGCTATTATCTCTCCAATATCCAGAGCAGTTTCAATTGCTTTTAATTCGAATTTTATCTGAATTCAAACTCTTTTCTGGATATTTTCAAAAAATAAATTAAGGAAAAAATATGCACAACGGGTAAGAATATCCGCAGGCCTCAGAAAGGCCCGATCGGTCCAGACATTCGCGTCGCCCACGTCGTGCGGGTGCGCCTCAACTCGAATGGGATTGGATTCGCACCCCCTGCGCGCGAGGCACAAAGTCATCTAAATTCATTCAATGACCTCCATATGGGTAGTTGTATATAAACACCTCCCACTCCATTTATCCTATCAATGTGGGATAAGGGGGTTCTACATTCCTTATTTATTCTTGACCTTCCTACTTTGAGCATCAATTTCTCATTCACCACTCAACGACTTTGAGTATATGAGCTACCGTTGTAAAGATCTCACGGCGTAGAATAGGAACCAACCATTTCCTTATTCGAAACCTCATCTTTACTCATTCAAAATATGCTCCAAAGATGGTCAAATATCACTGTTTTTCCAACAGTACTTAAATATAAACGGATCTGATTGTATGGACCATAAATGACGTGATGAACAAAATTCATGATATAATCTCTCTAAAAATATTGTCTTTTGTATATTTCAAATAATAATAAGGTTTAAGGTACATGAATTTTTAAAAATATAAATTAATTATTATTTTTAATATTTTTTACTCTATTAAATTTTATACTTAAAAATTCCATCGATTCATTCTTTTAATTAATATTAATTATTAAAACTAATAAGTTTTTTGGATCCGTTGGTTTTACGCGTTATACAAAGTTGTTTTTAAGTGATCTTTCTAAAAACACATTAAATTTTTTTAATAAATTTATAAAATTTAAAACTATTTTAATATTTTAATATCTTGTTTAGAATTATGTATAAAATATGTAATCTTCTAGAGGTAACTTCATTGGAGGAATTATTAAAATATTATGATTGAAAACTTTATTTCTAAAAATATGGTTCACATGTCATTATTTCTCACAATATTATGGTGTACTGTAGCGTTCAGAAGGCCTCATGCATACAACCCGTCTTTGAACAATTATTCGAATAAAAAATAATATTTCGGCAAAGGCCAAGGGTTTACAACCCGAATTTGAATGGTGTTTTGAAAAAAAATCAGCAAAGGCAAAGGGTTTACAACCCGTCTTTGAATAGTGTCTTTGACACACTGTTCAAAAACATGGGTCTTGCAACCCGTCTTTGTCTTTGTTCAAAGACCACGGGTTTACAAACCGTCTTTGATAGTGTGTCTACACCTGACAGCCTTGCAGCGTGTTTTTAGGGCAGAACCCAGTATTCTTGTGAGGGTTAGGGGGTGCATTGTTTGATAGGAAGGGGCAGGGCAGGGATGCTGAATAAGGATAAATTTATTGTGAAAATATTTTTTATGGTGTTTTACAGTGTAGGTAGATATTTTCTAATTAGTATATTAATTTAAAATTTTATAGGGGTATTAAATTTTTTCTAATTTAAAAGTTATTAGTGATTTTTAAAATTCATGTAGGGGTAATTAAGTAAAATTTATTAATCTTTATTTTAAATATGTATGTTGAGGATGGTGAAAATTTTGTTTGTTAGCATTTTGAGTAAAGAGGAAGAAGGAGGAAGAAGAAGAGCAGTTTGAGCAGAAAATTTTGTAAGTATTTTAAGAAATTTATTTTTTTCTTATAATATTGATGTTAAGTTTATTATTGTTTCGTAAAATGTTTGTTTGTGTAAAAAATTCGAGATTGATAATTTAGATGAATATTGTTCATGTATATTTATTTTTAAATCGAACGATGAAACATTTTTTTAGGAAATTTGTATAGTTTTAGAAAGTTATTTCGAATATATTTGTGGATTATTTTTCTGATCTAAAAATGTTAGTATTATTTTTTAAATTTAGTTTTGTTTTATTTTTTATATTGTGTAATATTTATTTACATTATTTTTAAAAAAAATGCAGTCAAAATGAGCAACAATAGCTTCGTTGCGGATGTTCATTAAAATGGAAAAATAGTGAAAACCGATGTCGGTATTGAATTCAACCGTGATAACCTTACGAAGATGAGATTTAGAAAAGAAATCATGCTTCGAATATTAAAGGAGAAGATATCAAAGAAAATTGAAGGTCAAATTCATGGTTTGAGAATCGATGGCTTTGTGACAGTTCAGCCAAATATTTCGCAATAGCTTTCGAAGATAATACAGATTTGGAAATAATGATCGCAGAGCATGAGTCAATGAGTATTCGAAATGTTGATTTGTTTGCTGAGATTCGTGATATTTCTATCCCATCTAGAAACGTTGTTGGAGAGAGTAGTGAAATGTGTATTGGTAACGAGGCAGTTTCGTTTCACTGATGTCAACCTGGAAGAATCTACGAGGTCCATGGGGGGAATCACTTGAAGATTCAAGCGAAGATGAAGATATTGATGATCATGATTTGTTTCCTGATAACGTTGGAGAAACCCCTAATTTCGGTGTTGGAGAATTAGTTCAAACGGGGGATGACACTACGTTCTATGAACCACCCAATCATATGAGCTCAGTAGATTTCGAAGCGATGAAAGCGCCAGATTTTTCAGATATGCCTCATTTAAATTCTAGTCAGCAGGGTGAACTATTTGTTGGACTTCGATTTTAGGGAAAAAATGAAGCAACATTGGTAATCAAAGAGTATAGCATTATGCAACATGTAGATTATGTGGTTGCTAAATCCACCCCCACCGACTTTCTTTGTGAAGTGCGTGAAATTTGGACAAGAGTGTAATTGGAAGATTTGAGTGTCGTATGTTAAGAAGATTGATCGTTGGGAGATGACAAAGTACAAAGGTGACCACATGTGTCTACGAACATCCATTGATCAAGACCATAGCAAATTTGACTCAATTGTAATAAGTCATCTCGTGAAGTTGGTTGAAGCGAATCCCATGGTTCTCGTTTCTACAATACAGGCATTCGTAGCGCAACAATTTGAATATATAATAGAATACAAGAAGGGGTGGCCTACTAGAGAGAAGGCATTGCATTTGGTGTACGGTGATTACGATAAATCATACAATGAGCTACCGAGTTTCTTGGTAGCAATGAATCGTTTTATCCCAAGTACCATTGTAAGGTATCAAACGAAGGATGCATACAACCGACAAGGGCAACTGATTGAAGGTATCAAATTCTTTCATAGACTCTTTTGGGCTTTCAAGCCATGCATTGAAGGTTTTTCATACAGGCATCACGTACTTTTACATTGTTATGCACCAACCCCGTGTGAGCTTTTCTGCTGCACCATCTGAACAAAATAAAGATTCTCTTAAATAAATAAATTAAAATGAAAACTTAAAATTAAAAGAATAATAAAATTATCGAGACACAAGAGGGAACTGAAGCGATGCCCGTGTAACTAGTGTCTAAAAAGGTAATCGTTGTCAAGTTCATGCTTGCAACAGCAACAAACATCCGCCGATACCATGAACCTTATGGCCATCTACTATAGTAGCGCTCTTGCATAATTCACAGCACAAGAACGCTAATACAGCAGAACCCCAACTATAGGTGGAAGCTTCCCACGGATACCTCCAAAAACGTAGATATCTTGTATGAACAATATTGCCAGATTTATCTGGTATTAATATGCCCCTAATCAGTTGAAGAATATAAGCTCGACTGACATTATAAATTGCACCAATAGAGCTATATTCACCAAGCTGGAAATTATTTTACAGCCAACTCAATTTAACCCGACCTCCTTTCAAATTTGATTTATCAGGAACCTGCCCAAGGTAAAATTCGCAGATGGTTTCAGGTTTAGCTTTCATATTATCGATGTTCGGGTCACCAGTCAATGGACTACCGATCAATGGTGCTCCGTTTATTGGGAGCCCAATCAACATGACCACATCTTGAAGTGTGATCGTACATTCCCTACACGACATATGGAACGTATGGGTTTCAGGCCTCCAACGCTCAATCAGAGTGTCTATCAATCCGGGTACCAACTTATACCCCCGAATGAATGTTGCATGATAAAATCCAGAACGTTTTAACCAATTAATGATTCGATCGTCTGGATGGTTATGGGTCATGGTCAAATGATGCCTAAATGTATCCTCATAATCATGTAACACGTTAAAATATATAACAAATATTATTTTTAACATAATTAAATTTTTATTAAATAAAATTCAAATAAATTAGTACCATCTTAGGAATCGGTAAATTGTTAATATGTCGATCCTGTAACCACAAAAAAGGAACTTGCTCATCCATCCTACAAGACAAGAAAATATATTATTTTGCTAAACTAATTATTTTTGCTAAGCTAGAAACTAAATATTTGGCTAAACTAATTTATAAAAATAGTTATTTGCAAAACTAAAAACTAATTTATAAAAATGTAACTTATTTGCAAAACTAATTTAATAATTATTTTGCTAAGCTAGAAACTAATTATTTGGCTAAACTAATTTATAAAAATCGTTATTTGCAAAACTAAAAATTAATTTATAAAAATGTACCTTATTTACAATACTAATTTAATAATTATTTTTCTAAGCTAGAAACTAATTTATAAAAATAGTACTACCTTATTTGCTAAACTAATTTACTAATTATTTTATTAAACTAGAAACTAATTATTTTACTAATTATTTTGATAAAATAGAAAATAATTATTTTGCTAATTATTTTTCTAAACTATAAAATAATTATTTTGTTAAACCAATTTACAAAAATAATTTTCAACAATAACTAGTTATTAAGTCTTCATAAATTATTTTTTGGGGTAAAATTTAAGAATAAGATTAAAATCAACTACTAAATCAACTAAGTCACAAAATTAACCAATAATCTAAAATTTTAACTCTAACAATTTAAATTACAAGGATAAATTTAAAAATTTTAACTCTAATAATCTAAAATTAACCAATAATCTCTAAAAATATAAAAAAAAAATAATAAGGATAAAACAAAACATTATAACTACTAAAATATAATTACAACATTTTTTTAAACAAAAAAAATCACTTACAAATTTAAAAATAAATTTTTCCTTTTTCATCTTCTTCTCTTTCTCACCTCCTTCTTCTTTCTCGTATATATTTTCATTTCACTCTTCCAAACCCAAACTCCTCTATTTAACCTCATCTTTATCAAATAACAGCCACCCTTTTTTCACCTATACTTTAACCAATTAAAATCCCCTGACACACCTACACCACTGTCATCTCACGTTCCCTACTTGTCATCCCTGTCCTTCTTTACCCGCTGAACCACGCTGCCAATCACCTTTCTTTACCCGTTGAACCACGTTGTCCTGCAGGCCTGCAAACCTCCTGTCAAAGACGGGTTGTAAACCCTTTGCCTTTGTTGTTTTTTTTTCTTCAAATCACTATTTAAAGTCGGGTTGTAAACCTTTGGTCTTTGTCAAAATATTATTTTTTATTCGAATCACTGTTCAAAGACGGGTTGTATGCATGAGGCCTTCTGAACGCTACAGTAAACCACAATATTGTAGGAAATAATGATGTGTGAATCATATTTTTTAAAATAAAATTTCCAATCATAATATTTTAATAATTCCTCCTAATTTGATTATTCTACTTTTGTTTTTATACTTTAAAATTTTATCAATTTATTTTTTAATTAACATTGATCATTAAATTTATTAAATTTTTAGTTAATTAACTTCACGTCTCGTATCAAAATATTATCAAGTGATATTTCTAGAAATGTATTAAATATTTTAATATTTATAAAATTTAGAATTATTTTAAAATTTTAATAATTTTATTTTGAATCTCCGTGAAATATGTAATCTTCACTAGGTATATTTCAATGTGCCACTTCTGAGTATATCTTAGAAACAATTATGAAAATCTAAAGGTAAAAATTGGTTAAATAACTTAATTTAATTTTTAAGTTAGAGGATTTAATTGATTTAATTTTTTATTTGAAGCTTCAATTGAATGTAGAAAAGTTTAAGGATTTAATTATTGTTTTTTGAAAGTTAGAGATATCGAAAGTTTGTGAAGTGTTAATTATTATCTCACAAATCGATTTTAAATCTTAATTTTTAAATTTTAAATATTTATTGTTTTATAATGTTCGGTATACCAAAATGATCGATGACGATTTTAAATATATTTTTAAATTAAATTAAAAAAATAATTTCAAAGATTAGTCATCCATCTATTTTATCAGTTTAAAAAAAATTTCAAAAATATATAATTTTCATTTATCCAACTAATACTTTTATATTTTTATTTTTTAAAATATATACTTATTTAACAATATTTTTATAATAAAAATATATAAACTCATATTTTATTAAGCATGATAAAAGCACTAAAACCGTAATTTGACCTTTAATAATCCAATTCACATTCAATGGACCGGCGGCAAAAGGGAAGTATTTCAAAAAGTTAAAATCACGTTTAAGAATGGCAACGGCCGTAAATTACACCAAACTACAAGGACATTTCCGTAGTCAGCCGAAAATAGATCAAACGAGAAAAAGATAAAAAAAAAGAGCTCAACTCGCTACCTACTCGCGTCCACGTCACATCACCGCCTTCCGAGTTAAAAATAAAGGAATCTGATTGGTGGAATAGACGTGTCCCAATTCTAATTCCGCGAGTATAAAGTCAGTCCTGCTACTCGCACTCCGACGTCCCGTTTACACACTGGTCTCTCTTTCTTTGTATAAATCGGCGGATTTTGGTTTTATAGATTCGTTTCCTTCTATTCTTTTGCCTCGATTTCTTCTTCTTTCGTTGTTATTTGGATTTTTAATCCAAGGAAATGGCGTTAATGTCTTTCGTCGGAAGGGTTCTTTTCGCTTCAGTCTTCATCCTTTCTGCTTGGCAAGAGTAAGCCTCGCTTCTGATCTGCACTCTGTTTTTTTTAACGGAAAGAAACTGTTTGGTTCTCGGGAAAAAAGAAGAGGAATGATTTAGATCTGAATACAAATTTGGATTTAGTTTATTAAAAGTTTGATTAACGATGATTTAATGTTTTCTCGTTAAAGAAAAATGATGATTAACCGTCGAAAATAGAATCGAAAACAGATCTTGTTTCTTTAGGTAAGTTGCTAGCTTTGTGAGAAGATTTAATTCATTGAGAATAAAAATGTTAATTTTTGCATTGCTGATCTTGCGTGTTAGAGATACTTTCATGATTAATTATTGAAATCCAGGAATTTTAACGATTTAGTGTGGATTGAGGCTTATAAGGTATTAAATCTTTTATTTAAGTTCTGGATCTCATGGGTATCATAAATTTTGAAATGGTTGTTGCTGGTTGGCATTTTGTATGTTGTATAAATGATAATAGAGAGTATAGTGCGTGTACTAACCCTAGAATTTTGCTATTGTAATTGGTGCATGATGATTCCATGCCCAAAGAGTAAGAGGATTTTGTTGATTGACAGTCTTGGTGTTGGCCAGATCTGTAAGCTTATTAGTTAGTTTATATTTTTCAGAGCAATACTGTTTCCAGCTTGTTATCCTATCTAACTCATAGCCGAGTTTAAAATCCAAAATTGTTTCAAATGTTTGCTTTGTATCCATTTAATTGTAGTTTGTAACTAGTGTAATCGCCATTGGAGATTGAAACCTGTATGACATGTGTGTTTGTGTGTGTTTCTAATGAAATCTATTTGCTTTACTAAATATCAATGAAAAAATGTTTCCATGGACTTCACATCAGCTAAAACATATATATTAAGGAGCTGTAGATTTGGGTTTTGTCTTTTGCATTAACAACAGAGATTTATGGTACCATCGAGCTTATGTGTAGTTTGTACTTCAGAACTACTTTTGTGATGCTTGTCTTTACTCTTTTTTATGCGTTCATGTGTATAGGTTCAATGAATTTGGTGTTAATGGAGGACCAGCAGCTAGGGCATTGAAACCAAAATTCAATGTCTTCTCAAAGAGTTTTACATCTCATACTGGGTTGGAAGTGCCAAAATTTGATGTAAGAATTCCCGTTTTTTTCCCCCACCGAGATTATATGCATATCTAGTTTTTTCTAATGTCATAACTCTCGAGGTGTCATTTACAGATTAAATATCTAGTTGCTGCTGCTATAGCATTCAAGGGTGTTGGTGGTCTCCTTTTTATCTTTGGCAGCACCATGGGAGCTTATCTTCTGGTTTGTTTTCTCAGCTTGTGCATTATCATGCATTCATGTTGAATTATGAACAAAGTCGACTGATAAAACCATTGCGCTATTCTTTTCTCGTAGGCTCTGCAACAGGTCATTGCTACTCCTATATTGTATGACTTCTACAACTATGACTCAGAAAAGAAGGAATTCGGCCTACTCTTTTCAAAGTTCTCACAGGTTAGTTTGTGATGGTATTAATTTTTCATAAAAGGCATAAGGGTTGATTGGTGTCTTCATTTCTAACTAAATTCCCTTTGCTTAGAACTTGGCTCTGCTTGGGGCATTACTCTTTTTCATTGGCATGAAGAACGCATCGCCCAGGAGACAGCCCAAGAAAAAGTCTCCGAAGAATAAAACAGCTTGAAACAAAGGGTGTATTGTTTGTTTTGGCTGTCTACCTTGGTCAATCCCGATCTATTTTTTGTATGCTTTGGATCAAAGCTCTTCAAGACTAGGGAAAGAAAGAGGGTATGATTTTTCATTTTGATACTGTCAACTACTAAGTTAAGTTTATGTTGATTAATCGAGTTTGAGAAAAAAAAATTATGATTTTGCTTTCGGCTTTTAATGCTCTACTGATGAGAGGATAACAATTGAACACAAAGATTTACAGTGGTTTAAACTTCGAACAAGTTTTATATCCATTATCTTAGCTCTTATTAAATATTTTTAATCAACTTCAATAAATCAACGTCTACTTTTCTGGGATAAGTAGTTAACCTTTACAAATACACAATTTATCTAAAGATTGAATAGCAGGACTCTCTTTTTAGAAAAAGTTTTTTTTGACAATAATAAATTTTTTTCACAAAAATAATATTATCTAATTATACACAAATTCTTCAACTCAAAATAAAAAAAATACAATAAAATTTATTAAAGTTAAGTACAACGTATAGCAATGAGGAGCAACTCAAAACAAAAAAAAATACAATAAAATTTATTAAAGTTAAGACAACGTATAGCAATGAGGAGCAAATAGTTTGAATTTATTGTTTGGATTTTGCTTTAAGGTTCAATAATAGTTGGAGCTTTTGGTACTTATATTTATATTTTTTCATTGACTTTTAATCGAGGTTGAAATTATAAATATACTCGTTAAGAAACAATCTTTCCATCATAAATACATTTTTTCAACCTATTGTATCGATACATAATCTCTATCAAAATGGTCTTAAAAAAGAAAGAGTCATTGTGTATAATAAATAGTGCTGTATTGATACACATATCAAATGTATCAAAACAGTAAGTCTTAAAATAAGAGGAGTATCGAAACAATAATGAGTTGTATCGAAACGTTTTAAAATTGTCAAAATCTGTATCGAAACACCTTTGAAGTATATCGGTACAATATAACTAAATTTTTAAAATTTAGTTCCCTAAAATTGACAATCAACAGTCATATTATTTAATGTTCGAACTTTAAAAATTTAATCTTGTATATCGAAATACCTTAATAAAAATTCTTATTTAAAAGTCAACCATATCAAAACAACTAAACATTGTATCTTGTATCGTGTCAAAAAAGGCTTCAGGTGTATCCAAACATTTGTGTGATTTTGAACGTTTTAGATTTGAAAAATTATGAGAAAAATTATGGGGGTTAATTTTTGATTTAAAGAAAATTTTAACTTTTTAAAATTCTTGTCAAATTTGATTTATTCAGATACTTAAAATTTTATTTAATTTACACATTGATTTTTTAAAAATTGTTATATCAAAATCAAATATAGATTTTAAATACTTTTTAGGTAAAGCTTGAGATCTACTATATTTTACTCTTCTCATGATTAATAAATTTCTTTCCGGTCTTATTTTTCAACTTTTATTTATTTTAGATTTTATTATTTTTTTCAAAAAATTTCAAGTATGATTTTAGTCATGCTTAACTAAATTTTTATTTAGTTAAAAACTAACTATGACTCAATTTTTATTGTGAGAATCGAAAAACACCTAATGATTTTAGATAACATTGTTGATTTTCTAAAATTTTGGATTGACAATCAATTTTTTCTTTAATGATCTTGATACCTTCATTTTAAAGAGTACAAATTAACTTAAAAACTGTTTTAATTTACTGTTACGAAAAGAATTCAACTGGTAGCAAATTCAACTTTTTATAAACAAATTTAATGGTGATCTGTTAGGAGATTTAAAATCGAATTCGATTCTATGTGAGATACTATAACTCAAATCAAAAAATTTCGATACTTAATTTAACAAAGCATCGTAATTATCAAATGTCTTAACTTCAAAGATAAAAAATGAGTGTAGGCATAATCATGCCTAATGTGTGCACTCCACAAATAACATATCAATACTTTATAAAATTAATATGGCAGTGTTTTTAAAATTTCTTTGTGGTGCACAAAGTTTCAGCATATGTATGCTTTTAATAAACCTGTTACCATCATTTTCTTATATCAAATACTTAAAACGTATTGATAATTTATTATGTGTGATCACATTTTATTCAAATAATTAAATACACTGATAGATATTTTAAATACGGGCTTAAATTTATATTAAAACATATTATATCCTATAACTAATAGCCACCGACTCGTTTTTACGATACCCAATTTACTATCCTATGCTCGAGATACTTTTTAATGTGATAATTGATCAATTAAATTTAAAAAATCTATCAATAGTTAATCTTTTTAGTCTTAATTTAAACTCTCAAAGTCGTAATTCAAATCACTTTAGAGTACCAAAACATATTTGCACTCACCGAAAAGCTTTCGCTCACTGGCTGAAGCTATATTGATAGTTGAAATCAACGAAAAATCAATTTGAGGCTTTCGAATGTGATTTCGATAAATGTGTTTTATCCTTTTTGAGAAAAGAGGGATAATATCAAAAAAATTTTCAACTTTAAAATTTGGGTATAATTTTTTTTTTTGAAGGTGTTGTGTTAATCTCGAGATGCATTATTCAATGTAGCGATTACATCAATCAGAACAAATTTACTTTAAAGATAGTGACCATACCACAATATAACTAATGATTTTTGATTAACTTTATTTCATCTGGTCAATACTAATAGTTTCATTTCACGATTGTTTTTTCGATAAATACTTTGAATATGTGTTAAAGTATTTTTTGATAGAAATTCATAATGATTTAAAGGTGTCAAAATTACAAGACTTAGACTTTTATTTCTAGATCTTGGACTATATGTTATTTTGTGAAATTCGATAAGTTTTCTATATGTATTTATGTTCATGATGTGCTACTAACATGTCTAGATTGTTTGATAATGATTTGAAATGGTTTTTTAACTTAATAAAAATTCAAATCTATAATTTTTATAGTTAAAATCGATATTAAATAATCTAGTATCAGTATTGATTAAAAATAGTATATGTATTGAAAGCTAGTTATCAATATTAATCAAAGAAAGAATCGATATTGATTATCAATACTTATAGTAATTTGAAATTTAACGTAATTCATTGAGTATTGATATTGACCATGGTATAGTATTGAATTGAGCTTTGATGTTTGAAATGAAGTCATACTTTATAATCTTTATATTTTAGTCCTAAAACTTTAATTTTGTAATTATATAAGTAGTAGATGTTCAAATAAGTTGAGTTTTTACATGTGTGTAAATAAGATGAGTTTTATGATGGTGTCTTTAAATGTATTTGGATCACTAAAATTTTTAATGTTTGCAATTTAATCTCTAGACTCGCATAATTTACAAATGAAAATATTAGAAGAGTTCCTATTGGGGGTGATATTTCATACATTGTATATCTTGAGCACATAGACTGATTATTTAATTATATTTGATTTTTTTGACAACTTGACTTAGTGTTGCATGTGAAATTATGGTTTTACCCTCAAATACCATATAAATTTACTTGGTGTTTGTATGTCAGGACCAGAGCTTGTGGAGAAATTATATCATGAACTCTTTTTATTATTATCATCCGTGGTTTCAATTAACCAGATTCATTCATCTCATACTTTTTTAAAGTGAATCTTTACCTCTTTCCTACTTGTAATAAGTGATTGGGTAGTTATCAGGTAATTACTTAAAGATAAACAGACCTAATTACATGGATCACAGATGACCTCATGATATAATCTCTCCTAATTGCGAGCATTATTCTTTTTTATGTCGAATTGGAAATTTGTAAATTTTAACACATCGACTGTATTAAAAACAAATTACTTCGATGATCAATATAATATTGGATATTCGTGTCTATGTGTCTATGCCAAATAACAAGTGTTCTTTTTTTTTCAAGCTACTATGGGGTGAGCAAATGAATAGGACCAGTGGCTTACCAGTTGCTATTTCCCGACTCATTGAAGATGCACTCAATATCTTCTCTTATCTCTCCACCCTCTCTTCTAAAAGAAATAAGACACTTAGCACACGATAATAAGACATCATATGCATATAATAATTTGTATGGATCATCATTGTCATTTCTTCACTCCCCCAAGCATAAATTTCATAAGAGACCATGAATTAAGTTGGCCTAACATGATCCAACTCCAAAACAAGTTACAATATAGAATTCTCAACCATCAACTAGGAATTATCACATTGAATTCCTTCTAGGTTCTCTAAAAACTCTGTCCGAATTAGAAATTTCATATGCAAATTTTAGATAGGCAATGAGAAAGAGAAAGGGGCACTCAAAATCATATAGACAGTGCAGAGAATCATTGCAGCTATCAGTTAACCAATTGGCTGATAACAAAATGGGATGCTCAATCTTTCAATGGTATATTCACAGATTAGTCAAGGCCAAAACCGGGGGGAAGACTAAACAATAGTTGAGATTGTCCAAGAACTCATAAAATGAAGAAAAACGCACTATGCTGCCGGGGGCCTAAGCTCATGATCTTCAGACGTATCCCGTGCTGATGGAGGTAAATATTGCCACATTGGGACCAAACCATAACTGGGGAAAATTGCCATTTTGTTTGCTGCAGGATGATAACCTGCTGGGTGAGCAGGAAGATATCCAGATGGTGAGACAGTCATTGTTTTCAGCTGATGCTCTATCTTTTCTTTATTTGCCTTCAGTATAAGCTTCTCTTCACGAATCTCATTCTTCTCAGCCTGTCTTATTGGAAAGTTAATGAAGGAAAATGGGAAAGAAACAGAAAATATAATTTACGGTGCATTCTGAAACAATGGGATAAATCATTCATCAATAAGATTGATATCTATACATGTTACGGGTAATTCTGCTTCCTCGATTAATTCCAATACTATGGAGTTTACTATGCCTATCCAAAAGCTCAATTGCTAACAGATTTCTTTTGTTTGCTAATTTGGTTACAGACCAACCTGTTTTTACAGGACAATAGTGGGAGAAACAGATTTGGCACCGGCGTTAAGAAACCAAATTCCGACAAACGGATTTATATGCTAGATAACTCCATGGTAATGTCATTCATAAGTTGCATACAAATGCAAATTACCAAATCTACAATGAGACATGGAATTAAATAGGATTCCAGCTCCACCAAATGGAATCACAATTCACAAATGAGCACAACTATTCACTTCTCATTTTTCATCTATATATCTCAACAATACTTGTCATATCAAACAGTAAACTGAACCGAATGGTATGATAAACCAACATTAAAGTAAGAAATATACACTGTACATGGTTCAAAAGGTACAAAACAAGTTAAAGATCTGAAAGAATAGTACTTCACTGAACATTTGAGCAGATTATATAACCAAAATGATGTGAACGTATAGTTTTACATAAGGAGAATTATTTATCTATACATACATGTATATATAACTAACCTTTAAACTTTTTATTTCCTCCAATAGATTTTCATTTGTTTCTTTGAGCTCCTGAGTCTCAGTTCTTAGTTGAGTCAAAACTCTAATTGCATCATCCAGTATCGTGGATTTGTCGGTCCTGGCAGGTCTCCCAGGTTCCAAAATAGAGCTTAGATCCGCAAACCTACAAGAGAATAGCAAAATCTGATTTGTTTTACCTTCAGGCTGATTAGTGTGCTTTAAAAGCATAGCTTGAACGAGCTAGCTTATATCTTACCTTCTTGAGAAAGAGGTGGAAATGAAGTATACAGCTAATAATCAAATCAAAAAAGCCTCACCATTTTTAACAATGAAAAGAAAGCAACAATAAACAAAAAACAATACTTGCTTAGAAAACATAACAGGATAATATAGAAGGTTAGAAACTTTTATTGAAGAATCTAATGGAAGAAAATACATGCCTTTCATTCAATTTCTCCCGCCTTAATTTCTCACGGCAAGCTTTGGTCCCTGGCCTGCTGCATGATCCACTGCGACCCCTAAATATACTATCAATTTAAGACTTATAACAATAAATCAAACAAAATCGAATAAAAGCTTGAAAAGAAAACCGTAATTTTTTACTGCAATAGAACTCAAATTCAATAACAAGTAAACAGAAAAAAGTTAAATAAAATGGGTTTTTCTTGTTCTAACTCTAAGAATCACTTATCAATCCAAAGAAACAATGTCATTTCGATTAATGCACTCTGTATCATATTCAACAACTAGAAACCCCAAAACCGCTAAGAAAATAGATAAATACTGAAATATGAATTGAAACACTACCTCTTCCTCGAGAAATCTCCATCGACGGATTCCTTTTCTTGAAGCACAACATTTTCAGATGGGAATTCAATCTCTCTACCACTACTGAAACAATAAGAGCAACAAGAAATGAATCGAATTTAATTCTCAAGAAAAAATGCCACAATTAATTCATAAGATACAAAAAAAAAAACTAGATTGAATCGAAATTTAAAAAAAGCGGAAGAAAATAGGAACCTGAAATTAGGCAAAAATATATCCGGAGACGTATTTTCTTCAATGAAACTATAATCCAGAAAATCCCAATCTTCCATTGAATACAGTTTTTTCACCAATCTTTTTTCAAAAAATCAATACTATTTTCCTGGAGAATCCTCCTGAAATATGTATATATACGGCGTCGACGTGTATAGATAGGAAATTTTGGGAATTGGACTCTTCTTTTTCTTTAGGTCAAAGAGAGAAAACTTACATCAAATGAGAAAAGAACACGTGGCTAAGAAGATTTTAGTGTCTGTGCCCTTATAATGACAATTATGGTTCCTATTAATATGCATATTCGACCAATTAAATATAATCCTTTTTGAGTTATAAATTAATTACTTTTTAAATTTAAAATCAGAGGATTTTATCTCTCCTTTATCTAATTATGATTTTCACTTAATGGGACTTTTAAGTTGAATAAAATTATCTTTTTATCAAATTCGATTATATATATAATTTTTTTCTTAAAACAATTAAAAATTATAAAATAAAATTTACTTAAATTAGCATTACATAAAATTATTTGAATATTAAATAAAAATTCAGAAAACGTATTATAGACTCAAATATAAAATAAGACGTGATATTACTCAAAACTATTTTAATTTATGGTGGTAAACAGCGTGAGTTGGGAAAAGCTTAGTAATAAAAAACTATCAGATGATATTGAATACAACAAACAAGTATAAGATTAATTAAAACTGATATGATAAACCGTTATCAACATGTTTCAAATACGAAACATAATTCATATTGTTGTTATCTTTGAAGGTGTTGAAGTTATTTTTGATTTAAACACCCGAATACAGACAAGATGTCTAACTTAAATAATCATAGGGGAATTGAGTTAGATATCTATATAGTTTGATTATTTAATCAACAGATTACCAGGTTACCTTAGGTCCATAAAAAAATTACCTTAATCGAAGAGTTGAAACCTACCCAAGAAACGACCTTAGGTCCGTAAAGAATTACTAGTGTTGAACCTACAAACACTTCATATCATATCGTAAAAGTACTTTAAATCAGATAGTTTTGTGAAGACATACAACAAAAATAATATATATTTTCAAAATATCAAAAATCAAAGAGCATGTTTTCTAGATCAAACATGAAGGTGTAAGATATATGATAATTGTGACTTGTATGATTTTTTATTTATTTATTTATTTATATAATCACACTCTTTAACCGATAATTTTTTTAAAAAATTATAAAAAAATCTAAAACTAAAAAGATAATTTGCATTTGTAATAATTATAGAGTATAAATTTTTTACAAATTATATGATTTTAATTTGATTATTTTTATTTATTTGAGAATGTAAAAACAATTAAAAGATACGATATTAAAACTCATTTATGTGAGTGAATAATTTTAAAATTTAACCTTTTTATTGTATAATAAAAAAGTCAAATTATGGTTTTTCATTTTTAATATCAAATTGGTCCATGCAATTTTAATGTGTTTTTTAATATTATTTTTTTTTATCAAAAGTATCAATTCATTAGAGAATTGTATAAGAGAAAAATCTCTATAAACTTGGTTAAATACTTTTTTTAATCAATTACAATGTTACGGTAGTATTTGTTTTAAAGTATACTCTCAACCTTTAGACATTGATCGTTCAAACATTGTGCTGTCATTACTAGCGCTTAAACCCGTGACCTCTAAGAACAACAACCGTTTCCTTAACCACTGAGGTTAGATAGTTCGTGCCCTGATTAAATACCTACATAATCTTAAATAGTGAAAAATAGTACTCAAGAAGATTATCACAAAGAAAAACAACTATAGAATCATGAAAAATAAGACAAAATTTAAAACATCCAAAATTAGCCAATCCATCACTCTTTCATTATCCACATTCACTAATCTCATAAAAATCATACGAATTTGATAAAATATTTGATTATCAAATCATTACATAATAATTTTGCAAGCTAATCTGCAACTTGATTAGCCTCTTGATAAATATACACAAAATGAATCATCCAATCTTTCCGAAGAAGAGTATGTACATATTAAATTAACAGATACGAAAGCAATAGTGTCATCCTGTAACATTTGTACTATAACCATGTTATCAAGCTCTGTTCTTAACCTTTGAATTCTAAGACGCCAAACATGATCGAGGACTTCATACATCCCCAAAGATTCGTATCCAATATAAAACATGAACCCAATAATTTTGAGAAACCAATAATCTAGTCGCCATTGTCATCTCTAATCATTCCTCCACAAGAAAGCAATATTCCCAGGATACACACAAGCTTCAAATAAGGTTAAAGTTTAAAATTCAATTTTTAAGTAAGAGACATGAAAGAAGACAAATAAAGAGGTAGAAAATGTTTAGCCGTGGATAGAAAATAAGTACTCCAAATAACATCCAAGGTCTAAAACAACCATAAACACAAAGGTTCTACTAATATAATTATGCAATCTTATGTCAGTATTTTTAGACAAATAAATACTATTTTTCTCAATACTAACATTGTGATCAGATGCTGCATAGAAAGACTAGATTTCTTAATCACATGAAATTGATCCAATGTTGTTTCAACAAAAAGTATTGTATCATCCGCGAAAAATAGGTATGAAATACTTTGCCCATGTCATAAGAGTTTAATCATCTTTCATTATTTTCCCTAAATAGATTTATATATCTCTTGTGTTAATCTCTTCATACACATTACAAATAATTATGGTGAAAGGGGATCCCTTCACGAATACTCGACTCGGCTTAAAACCCCGAAACAAAGTATCATTTCACAACACTTGAGTTGAAGTTGTTCACATAAAAAACATAATAGGGTAACCTACACAAATAGTCACCATACTATGAGGTTGGTATCGAAATGACCACCATATTTAAAAAGCGTTAAATTTACCAGTCAACTACACAAAATAAGTATGACATACTTGGCCCATGTCATGAGAGTTTAATCGTCTTTTATTGTTTTTCCTGGACAGATTTATATATCTCTTGTGTTAATCTCTTCATGCACGTTACAAATAAGTACGGTGAAAGGGGATCCCTTCATGAATACCCGACTCGGCTTAAAAACCCGAAACAAAGTATCATTCCACAACACTTGAATTGAAGTTGTTCACATACAAAACATAATAGGGTAAATGTAAAACTAAAATTGATTTTGATATAACAATTATGTTAAAAGACTTATTTTGTAATAAATTTTTAAGTTGCAAAGTCAAAATTAAGTTTCAAGTCAAACCAAGAACTTTAAAATAAATTTTCTAAGTGTTTTTAGACGAAAGTATCGATACCATTAGAACCGGTATTGATATCGACCTGTATTTTTAAAGCATTGTTCTTGAAACTAAGAATAGGTATCGAAACATGGTTTGATACCAATACCTCACTGCCAATGCCTGTTTCGAACAAAGTATCGAACCACTTTTTATGTTTTAATTATTTTAAAATTATTTAAAATTATGACTCATGTTTCGATACTGGTATCGATACCCCTTTAATTCCCAATGGCTCTTTTAGCATTTAATGAGTCGACCATTGGTGGCAGTTAAAACTTTAAAAGATGGTTAAGCTGTTTCGGAACATGGTTCGATACCACCCATTACAGTGTAGTAATGGTATCGAAACATGGTTTGATACACCCTTATTAAATGCACAACGTCTCTTTCTTTTTATAGGTTGTTTCGAAACAGGTTCTTCGTGTTTCGATACCGATTGCTGCAGAGTGCATTTATGGTGGGAAGATGAGGTCCTAATGTCTTTATTTCAATTCCCAACAACCACAACGGTTATAAATCAATGAGGAGATATAAAATGAAGCAATTCAAGCAGCATTAACAACTATTGAACCTCAAGCATCATCCAAGCACAAAAATCCAACTCCAAAGGTTTCATTGCATATCTTTACTCCCAACTCTTGTAATTTCAATTTGATTCTTTATAATTGAGTTTGGGGAGAGTTTGTTTATAATTGGGGTAATATTTATCTTGTAAGAGATTTCAATTTGCCTTTCTTTCATCTTTTTAATCTTGTAAGGTTGAATCAATTCTTGGGTAGAAGAATTGATTCGAATTGTAACGGTGTTCTCTTAAACTAAGAAAAAGGTTGAATTCTTAGTGAATTGGTTTCAAAATCCTTAGTGGGAGCTAAGGTAGTGGATGTAGAGCTTGTTCCGAAGCTTGAACCACTATAAATCTTGTGTTCTTCATTTTTCCATTTTTCACCCAAAATTCTTTCACCAAATTTTTTAATTGCCAATTCACCCCCCCTCTTTGTCATTTCCATAGATCGATCAACTCAACAATTGGTATCAGAGCTAAATCTTTGAAGGGATTAACATCCACCAAAGAAGATCCAAAGATAGTTGACCATATCCTCAAGTCAAATCCAATGGCCTCCACTTCCGGAAGTTGGAACGAGTTTCACTCCATCATAAAGCCACCCTTCTTCAATGGTGACAACTACCCTTATTGGAAGAACCGAATGAGGTTGTTCATCAACTCCAACGATTATGTTCTTTTGGACATAATAGAAGATGACCCCTCAATTTCAATGAAGCAAGAAGGAGAGAGGCAAGTGCCCAAAAAGAGAAATGAAATGACCGATGAAGAAAGAAGGAGGATGTCTACCAATGATAAAGCTTTGCGCATTCTCTTTTGTGATCTTGGTCCCGAAATCTACTCCAAGATGTCATCTTGCACAAGTGCCAAAGAAGTATGAGACTCTTTGGAGACTACATATGAGGGCACCAACGATGTCAAAGAGACTAAAATTGGTCTTCTCAATCTTAACTATGAGAACTTCAAGATGGACCCGGATGAAGACACCACCAAGATGTTTGATCATTTTTCCGTCATTGTGAATGGTCTCAAGGGCTTTGGTGAGATCATACCGGAGGATAAGCTTGTTCGGAAGCTCATCTACTCTCTTCCCGAGTCTTGGGATAACAAGAGAACGGCTATCTTAGAAGCAAAAGACTTGAAGACTCTCAAGCTTGATGCTCTTGTGGGATCTCTTCTCACCCATGAAATCATGAAGAAAAGAAGAGAAGATGAAAAGAAGAAGGAAGATGTTAAGCTAGAGAAAAGACAAGTTGAAAAGAAAAAGTAAGGGATTGCACTTAAATCTTCATCTTTCCAAGAAGAGGTGGATTCAAGTGAAGAAGAAGAGCTAGAAGAATTTGTTATGGTAGCCAAAAGATTCACTAGGCTTATGAGGGCAAACCAGAATAGGAGATTCCAAAGAAAGAAGGAATTCAAAGGAAAAGGCAAAGAAGATGAGAAATATCAAATCATTTGCTATGAATGCAAGAAGCTCGGTCACATTAGGACCGATTGCCCAAAATTAAAAAGGAAGGGCTTTGACAAGAAGAAGAAGCAAAAGGCTCATGTTGCCACTTGGAGTGATGAGGAGTCATCATCCAATGAGGATAACGAAGTAGCCAACCTTTGTCTCATGGCTGTCAGGGCTTTGTCTCATGGCTCATGTCTCATGGCTCTTGTAATGATTTATCTTATGATGAAATTTATGATGCTTATGATGAATTACAAGATTTTATGATGAGTTGGTTTTGAAATTTAAAGAATCGGTTTTGAAAAACAAGAAAATCATTCTGATTTAAAAGAGAAAAACGATTCTTTGACAAAAACGATTTTGGATTTTGAAGAAAAGGTTGTTACTTTAAATGATGATTTAAAGTTCTTTCAAAATGAAAATGTGGATTTAAACAACCTTATTTCTAGATTGAGTGACAATCACCATAAAGTGGTGAATGAGCTCAAAGAACAAATCAAAGTGGTTGGTAGTTCAACTTTTGAAAAAGGAAGCTCTTCAAAACCCAACCATGTGAAAAAGAATTTTTATGGCCACAAACAAAAAGGTTTTTAAAGGCATAATAGACATAGAAAGATTAGGAGTGTATGGGTTCCTAAGGAACTTATTATTTTTAATAATTTTCATGTCATTGCATCTTGGATTCTTAAGGGAACCAAGATTTTGGGAACTAACTCTCATGGACCCAAAATGATTTGGGTACCAAAAATCAAAAACTAAATCTTTGTTTGTAGGTTGAGCATTGCTTCAAGGCCAAAGCTTCAAGTCAAAACATGTGGTACCTTGATAGTGGATGCTAAGGCATATGACCGGAGACAAAGGACGATTTAAGGAGTTAGAGCTCAAAAGTGGTAGAGTAGTGACTTTTGGTGACAACTCCAAAGGCCAAATTGAGGGTATTGGCTCTATTGGTAATCACTCCTCAATTCCCATTGAAATTGTCTTGCTTGTTAATGGTCTTAAGCATAATTTGTTGAGCATTAGTCAATTGTGTGATAAAGGTTTTTATGTCTCTTTTGATAAACATGGTTGTAAAATAATAGACATAGAATCCAATAGAACAATGCTCATAGGTCATCGCATAGGAAATATTTATATGGTGCATCTAGATGACATTAACCTATCTCATGCATGTTTAGTTGCTAGTGATGAAAATGATGCTTGGTTATGGCATAGGAAACTAAGACATGCTAGCATAAGTGTTTTAGAGAAACTAGCCTCCCAAAATCTAGTTAGAGGTTTACCTAAGCTCAAGTTCTCCTTAGATAAAATTTGTGATGCATGTGCTAAGGGTAAACAAAAGAGAGTTTCTTTTAAGTCCATTAATGATGTTTCTACAAGTAGAGTTTTACAATTGATTCATATGGATATTTTTGGGCCTATTAAAACTACTAGTTTAGGTGGAAAATCATATGCATTTGTTATTGTTGATGATTACTCTAGATACACATGAGTTCTATTTTTAAGTACCAAGGATGAAGCCTTAGAAAAATTCATCACATTTTCAAATATTTCTCAAAATGATCTTGATCAAAGAATTTCTCATATTAGAAGTGATCATGGAACCGAATTTCAAAATTTAGGTTTTGAGAATTTTTGTAATGAAAATGGGATTAGCCATAATTTTTCGGCTCCTCGCACTCCTCAACAAAATGGGGTAGTTGAGAGGAAAAATAGAACTTTAGAAGAAATGGCTAGAACCATTCTTTGTGAAAACAATTTACCTAAGTATTTTTGGGTGGAAGCCACAAACACTTCTTGTTACATTATAAATCGTGTAATGATTAGGCCAATTTTGAAGAAAACTCCTTATGAGATTTTAAAATCCAAAAAGCCTAACATTAGTTATTTTCACCCTTTTGGGTGCAAATGTTTTGTTTTAAACAATTGAAAAGGTAATTTAGATAAATTTGATGCAAAAAGTGATGAAGCTATTTTCTTGGATATTCTCAAAATTCAAATGCTTATGGAGTTTTTAACAAAAGAACCTTAGTTGTAGAAGAGTCTATACATGTGATTTTCGATGATAACCTCCTTCCTAGGAATGATTCTTGTGATGATGATGAAGTAGGAATCATTGAAACCATTGATGATGGACAAACATCAAAGGTGGATGGGGTTCCAATCAATGAGGAAACACAAGATCCTCCAATAGAAGCTTTAGGAGATGTAAAGCTTGAAGAAAGGGAAGTGAGCTACCTAAGGGAGTTCAACTATGTCAAAAGTAGTGAAATCTTGGGTGATCCATCCAAGGGGATAACTACTCGTTCTTCTCTTAGATTAATGAACCATATTTCATTTATCTCATGCATAGAGCCTAAGAATATCAATGAAGCTTTAGATGGTGACTTTTGGATATTGGCTATGCAAGAAGAGTTAAATCAATTTGAGAGAAGCAATGTTTGGACATTAGTTGATAGGCCTAGTAACAAATCCACTATAGGAACTAAATGGGTTTTTAGAAATAAACTAGATGAGAGTGGTAACATTGTAAGAAATAAAGCTAGATTAGTTGCTCAAGGTTACACTCAAGAAGATGGAATAGATTTTGATGAAACTTATACACCCGTAGCTAGAATGGAAGCTATTAAGATGTTACTTGCATTTGCATGTTATCATGATTTCAAGCATTTTCAAATGGATGTCAAAAGTGCTTTTTTAAATGGTTTTATAAATTAAGAAGTGTATGTTGAACAACCACCGGGTTTTGAGGATCCAAAATTTTCAAACCATGTGTTTAAATTTACAAAAGCTTTATATGGTTTGAAACAAGCTCCTAGAGTTTGGTATGAAAGACTTTCAAATTTCTTAATTGAAAAAGGCTTTGAAAAAGGAAAGATGGACACTACACTTTTTATAAAAAGGTTTAAAAATGACATCTTAGTAGTTCACATTTATGTTGATGATATTATTTTTGGATCTACTAATGAATGTTTTTGTCAAGAGTTTTTTAAGCTAATGCAAGGTGAATTAGAGATGATCATGATGGGGGAGCTCTCATTCTTTTTGGGACTCCAAATCAAGCGAAGGGAGGATGACACTTTCATCAATCAAGCTAAATACATCAAGGATATGCTCAAGAAATTTAGCTTGGAGAATGTGAAACCTCAAGACACTCCTATGAGCTCATCAACTAAGCTTGACAAAGATGAAGGAGGTAAGTGTGTTGATTCTAAATTATATAGATCAATGATAGGATCTTTGCTTTACCTTACCGCAAGTAGACCGGATATTATGTTTAGTGTTTACTTGTGGGCTAGGTTTCAAGCTAGTCCTAGAGAATCACACTTAGTAGCCATTAAGAGAAATTTTAGGTACCTTAGAGACACACCTTGTTTAGGTCTTTGGTATCCTAAAGACTCTACCTTTAATCTACATGCTTATTCGGATGCGGATTATGGAGGTTGTAAGATAGATATGAACATTACTTCCGGAACATGTCAATTCCTAGGTAGTATGCTCATATCTTGGTTCTCTAAGAAACAAAATAGTGTAGCTTTATCTACCACTGAAGCAGAGTACATATCCTTAGGGAGTTGTTGTGCTCAAGTCCTTTGGATAAAGCAACAACTCTTAGATTATGGCATTAAGGTATAAATCATACCTCTAAAATGTGATAATACTAGTGTCATATGTCTTACTAAGAACCCCATTCAACACTCTAGAACCAAACACATAGAAATTAGACATCACTTTATTAGAGATCATGTGTCTAAAAATGATGTTGTTTTAGAGTTTGTTGACACCTTAAATCAATTAGTGGATATCTTCGCTAAACCTTTAGACAAAGAGTGTTTTTGGACACTTAGGAGAGAGTTAGGTCTAACTAGCCTATCTTGACCTCTTATATGTTATTTTTATGCAAAATTTGCTTGAACGTTGTTTTGCATCTTATTGTGTCTATGCATGTTGCTAGGGGGAGTATGAACTTGTTTATGCACTATAATAATGTCATAACATCATTTGCATGCTTTTAGGGACTTTAGAGACTCATTTCTAGTACTTTAGAAGCCTAAAATGCAAAGTTCAGCTAAGTGGTATCGATACAGCTAAAACCTGTTTCGATACCTGTTCATCGTGTTCATCTAGGTAACTTATGGTAAGAACTGGTATCGATACCGGGTTCGATACCATGGTTTCGATACTGGCATCGAAACAGGCTGTTTCGATACCTGTTTCGAAACATGCGGCGACAGAATGCTATTAAAACACCTAAACCTAATTTTTTACCAAATTAAAACATACCCAAACTCTTCCTTTCAAACCCTAGCCGACCTTCCTTATAAAATCCTCTCAAATCCATCAATTCTTACCACAAAGCAACGTTTTTCTTTGGGGGGTTTCACTCTCACATCAAATCCAAGATCATATCAACAATCGGTGTTTCAATAACCACAAATTCCTCATAATCCATAATCAAGGTAATTTTCGAAAAACCTTATTTTTATTGATTTTTAGAATGTTAAAAATTAGATTTTGAATGATTTATTGATGATTATTGTATGGGTTTTCATAACCCTACAAAAAAATTTCAAAATCAAATTTTTTTCATTCGAATATAAATTAATTTTCTCGTATTAGTTTTCACTGGTTTTTCAAGTAATTTTCAAATTTCTCAAATACCTTGAATTATAGATTAATAGGATTGAATTAGGTTGATAGAGCATACATGTTTTTATATACCTAATCTTAAATTGTTTTTAATCCTAGATCATGACACCAAAGAAACGTTCTCGCACCGAGGCCGAAAGTTCGTCATCTTCTCGTGCTTCTAGAGTTAATTTACCAGTGGTTTTCGACAAGAGTTTGAATGGTCCTGGTAGGATTAACAACTTCAATACTTTCCACAACTACACGCTTAAGAAGGAGCGGTGTGTGGATGTGCAATTCATGACCTCTTACAAGTTTCCATTCCGCTACTACGACCAAATTATTGATTGGAAATTTTTGCCTTTTCTCACCTACTCCGGCAAGTTTTATCCAACCCTTGTTGTTATTTTTTATGCTAATGCTTCGTGCATTCTCTCGAAAGATAGGAGCAAAGTGGTTGCGATTGAATCCTATCTCATGGGCAAAACTTTTAGAATCAATGTCGGTACCTTTGCCGATGCCTTCGGTCTTGAAGATGTGGGTATTGATGATAAGGACTCTCTTGGTGCTTTCACCGGTTCAGTTATGTCTCTTGACGTCCATGATCGGTTTTTACATCTCATTATCTCTTGGTAGATTCGTCCATCAAACGGTAAGTACCCTCGGATTCGTCAAGTGGACAGTTTTTGGTTAAAGTGCTTTCGTGAAGCTCGAGACCTAACCTAGCCCAAATTGTCTTCTCTGATATTGTATGACATATCAACAACCGTGCCACTCCCCTTGTCAAATCCTTTCCCTATGCTTGTGTGCTAAGTTATATCTTTGTACATTTGGGAATTGATTGTTCCTACAACAAGGTGGAATCGGTCAAATAACCTATAGGCGAGACTTCTCTCAACCGTTCCCATTTTCAGTATGCCTCTCATGGTGAATGAGTTTGAGGTGCTGATCCTCCTCCTCCTCCCGTTGATCCGAAGCCTTTCCAACAAGTTGCTCCGAACATCAAGCTTATGGCTTTTCTCACTTCGAGATTTGATAGTTTGGATGCTCGTTTTGATACCTTGGATGGAAGGTTTGATTCCTTGACCACTCAATTCAATTCTCGTTTCGATGCCATAGAAACGAGGTTGACGGGTTTGGAAAACCAAAACACTTCCATGCGGATCTCCATTGAAGCTCTTCGATATATGCAAACCTCTTCCAATAAAGATGGAGATGACAACGAGGAAGATGGTGAGGATGGTGATGATGATGATGATGATGGACTCGAGTGATTCTCAGCTTTTTATCTTTAGCTTTGCTTTGGCTTTTTAGGACTAGCTATGTTTTTCTTAAGTTTTTTGTTGCATTTTCATATTAGACTTTTATGCACCTATGTTATTTCTTTTATGCTTTGAACTATTATGTTGGATTTTGGATATGTTTGCTTAATGATATTTGCTTATTTGATATAATGCTTGCTTTCATATTCTTTATGCCTTATATTGATTTTGATCTAACAAAAAGGAGGAGAAATATGTTTTTAAGTTTAAGTTTCTCAAGTTTCTCTTTTAAGAGACCATCTTTAATTTTTAAAGCTATACAACTATTAAGGGGGAGTGTTCAAAGTTTTCAAAGTTTTTGAACCCAATTTTTTTGATTTCAAACTTAAAAATTTATAATGGTTTTGTTATATCAAAAAGGGGGAGATTGTAAAACTAAAATTGATTTTGATATAACAATTATGTTAAAAAACTTATTTTGTAATAAATTTTTAAGTTGCAAAGTCAAAATTAAGTTTCAAGTCAAATCAAGAACTTTGAAATAAATTTTCTAAGTGTTTTTAGACGAGAGTATCGATACCATTAGAACTGGTATCGATACCGACCTGCATTTTTAAAACATTGTTCTTGAAACTAAGAATAGGTATCGAAACATAGTTCGATACCAACACCTCACCGCCAATGCCTGTTGCGAACCAAGTATCGAACCACTTTTTATGTTTTTAATTATTTTAAAATTATTTAAAATTATGAATCATGGTATTTTAGCATTTAATGAGTCGACCGTTGGTGGCAGTTAAAACTTTAAAAGATGGTTAAGCTATTTCGGAACATGGTTCGATACCACCCATTACAGTGTAGTAATGGTATCAAAACATGGTTCGATACACCCTTATTAAATGCACAACGTCTCTTTCTTTTTATAGGCTGTTTCGAAACAGGTTCTTCGTGTTTCGATACCGGTTGCTGCAGAGTGCATTTATGGTGGGAAGATGAGGTCCTAACGTCTTTATTTTAATTCCCAACAACCACAACGGTTAGAAATCAATGAGGAGGTATAAAATGAAGCAATTCAAGTAGCATTAACAACTATTGAACCCCAAGCATCATCCAAGCACAAAAATCCAACTTCAAAGCTTTCATTGCATATCTTTACTCCCAACTCTTGTAATTTCAATTTGATTCTTTGTAATTGAGTTTGGGGAGAGTTTGTTTGTAATTGGGGCAATATTTATCTTGTGAGAGGTTTCAATTTGCTTTTCTTTCATCTTTTTAATCTTGTGAGGTTGAATCAATTCTTGGGTAGAAGAATTGATTCGAATTGTAATGGTTATCCCTTAAACCGAGAAAGAGGTTGAATTCTTAGTGAATTGGTTTCAAAATCCTTAGTGAGAGCTAAGGTAGTGGATGTAGAGCTTGTTCCGAAGCTTGAACCACTATAAATCTTGTGTTCTTCATTTTTCCTTTTTTCACCGAAAATTCTTCCACCAAATTTTTTAATTGCCAATTCACCCCCTCTTGGCCATTTCCATAGATCGATCAACTCAACAGTAAACTACACAAATAGTCACCATACTATGAGGTTGGTATCGAAATGGCCACCATATTTTAAAAAGCGTCAAATTTACCAGTCAACTATTAAAATGGTATCAATATAGTTACCGACAGTTAACAATTAATGGACTGATGACGTGACAGTTAAAAATAAAATGAAATAATTATTCATACATTTTTTAAATTTAATCTTAATTTTATTATAATAAAATAATATAATTATTTAATTAGGTGGTGACACGTGTAACCACTTAACTGAAGGAGAAAAACAAAGCTAAACAAGATGCTTACTAAAGGACTTGAAGATAAGCTCCCTACATGAAAGACAAGAAACTTAACCACTAAACCAAGCACATTCAATTGATATAAAACATTAACATTTTGTATATATTTATTTTTTCTAATATTTATTCATTTGTATTCACATATATAATTTTATATTTATTTATTTTTAATTTAATTAAAAATAATAATTTAATTATTATATAATAAATTAAAATTTTGAAATTAATAAAATTTTATTTATAATCACTAAACCCTAAATCCTAAATACTAATCCTCAAATGTTAAACTCTAAATTCATTTAAAAATTTAAATTATAATAAAAATTTATTTAATAAATCCTAAAATCTAACTCCTCAACTACAAACTCTAAACCCTTATTTAGAGATTTTTTAAAAATAATAACTTTAAAAATAAATTTTAGACAATAAGACGTCACTTCATTAGTGTAATTAACGATGATTAAAATTAGAGTTCAACTTTTGCTCAGTTGATCAACGATTAAAAGTGAGAGCTTCCGCCGCCTGCTGCATTCTCTTCCAACCCTAGTTGTCTCTCTCTACCAACTCTGTACCGTCCACTGTCCACAAGCTTTATATTTTTTAGTCAACGATCAATAATCATTTAGATATTAGTTGTTGATAAATTTTTTATATAAATTTTATCAATTTTTTATTAAAATTTATAAAAAAATCATCATTATATCATATCAAAAAATAAAATAATTGGATTAAACAATCCAAAAATTCTTATAACCAAAAACAATAAAAAAAAAGATTTTTATGGAGATAAACATACCAACAAAATTCATAGGCTTCTTAAATCTTCTTATCTCTGTCCAAATGAGACGCATAAGGAAGGAAGAAGGAGTTGTACGCGACCCAAACTGTCATACAAAAAGTATCACTACCTAGGAGTGATTTTATCGGCAAACAAACCATCAACCGAGTAAGGATATAACTTTCCAAGTGGCATGTAATACATATTTTTTTTAAAGAATTTTTGTCAATATAATATACATTTAATCTTTGTGATATAACTTTTGTTAGTATAATACAAACTATCAACCGAAAGAGGATATAAATTTTTAACTGATAATTAAAGTTTAATTTTTTTAGTAAGAATTTTTGTTAGTATAATACATATTTTTCGTTCTTGCAGCATATGTTTTTTTTAATCTTTGTGACATTTTTTTGTGGTTTGTTTAATCTTTTATAGTATGATTCAACATACTTTAATGATCGTTTGTTGTTCATAAAAAGATTTTACTCGTCACTAGTTTAAAATTATGATTTTGTCGATGGTCATGCAAAGTTAGATCCCCACTTAGTTGACAGTAATTGTTTGATATAATCTATTCTGGGCAGTAAAATATTTTGTCTAATAGTTTGAATCGCTTACCATCCCTTTTATTTGTTACATATCTCGATTGGATAAAAACAAATAGAATCAAAAACTTATAAATTTTAATTATATGTTTATTTTCACTCTTCTTTGTTTTTATAGATTGTAATAAAAATTTTGTGGTTATATTAAAAAAAATGAGGGCTTAGTTATTGTTGATAGGGTCTAAAGTATACCTAAACCACAAATATAATAAAAAAAACATTTTCATCATTTATTGAAAATATTTTTTTATTTACTATATTTTTTTATTTTCTTAAAAAGGAAATGATAAAAATATTAATAATCTTTAGAACATGTCGTTAAAAAGCTCTTATTTGATACTTTCTTCTCTAATTAAAAATAATTTAACTCAAAATCTTAGATTCAAACTTTAAACTCTAAACTCTTTTCGAATAGGGCTTAAGATTTAAGAGTTAAAATCTAAGATTAAATTATTTTTAATTAAAAATAGGGTCAAATAAAAGTTACGTATAAATAATGAGAGTTAACTTTATTATTTTTTTTCAAATTAGAATTAAATTATTTAAATATGTTCATGTTGATGACTATATAAGTTATTATAAAAAAATTATTTTAACTGTTTACATCTTATTTAGACCGATGTTAACGAGTGATTTCAAATTAAAACAAAACAAAAATTTTAATAATAGCATTGAAGCAATTAGTAATTTAATTATCAGATCAAATAATTGATTAAATGATCATTTATGAACTTTACCTTAAATATTATAAACTATATAATTAAATTCAAACATATGAAAAAGTGAAAACTTTTGAAAATAGAAGAAAGTAAAAAGGTTCTAAACTCCATAGCCATCACCTTGACCATCCAGATACATTGGACACAAAACTAAGTTCTAATCAAAGTTATTTGTTAGCAACTGACAGCAATTCTCAGCCATGTGTTTAATTTTAAGACCAGAAGCTGTTGCCAAACACAAAATGGCTTCTCTTCTGTTTTTATACATATAAAATGTTGTTTCCAGTTTTCCACTCACATGATCCATGCATAAAAAAAGGGGTTTCATTACATGCTAACGAGATTTAGTTTTGGCCATGGAGGGTAATTGTAAAGGCAAGGAAGGCGGCGATACAACTCGATACCGGGGAGTACGAAGACGGCCTTGGGGGAAGTTTGCGGCAGAGATTCGCGACTCGAACAGGCACGGTGCTCGTGTTTGGCTGGGCACTTATAAGACAGCTGAGGAAGCTGCTCGAGCTTACGATAGAGCGGCATATGCCATGAGGGGTCAGTTAGCAATCCTGAACTTCCCGGAGGAGTATCCCATGGGTAATGGCGGCTCTAATTATGCTTATTATGGTTCTTCGTCATCGTCTTCCTCGATGGGGGAAGGCAAACAAGTTTTCGAAATCGAATATTTTGACGATAAATTACTCGAAGAGCTTCTCGAAAATGAAGAGAAAAGGAGCAAGAGAATCTGAAAGGGTACCTGGAAATGCATTATCACTATCTAAATCGTGTAGTAAATAACCTAATCGTGGCTCTTTGGCAGTATTTTATGTCAACAAACGCCACTGTGTAGAACCATTTTGCTGCATTTTTATTGAAGAAACGATGATAATATAAGCATAACAATTTCAACAAATTTGTTCATTGATTTACTACTACTATCAGTTTTTCTAGTTTTATTGTCATGAACATCTCATTGAGATGAATGAGTTAGGGCTTAAACCTAATATCAACTTACGGTAATCAGGATTTAAATTACGATTACGTTTTATCACTGTTGTGGACAGTAATAAATGTATTGCAGCAACTATAGATAACTACTTTTCATAATAATAATTACAGACGATATTCCTACCGCTATATCGATGGAACGTAAGAAGAACCAGAGTGATAATGAGTGTGCTTTTGAATTGTGATGTTCCTTTGGATTAGTCCTTGTCTAATAGGTAAAACTTTGTGTTGGAATCATTTGGTGATTCTTTACACAAATTAGACCTTTGGCTCCTGAGAATCAATGGCAATGGCATTGGCATTGGCATATATAACAAATCAACACTTTTCTAAAACAAAACAACATCACGTGTAAACATCTCCATTTGTATTCTGTGTCAAACCTCTGTGGATTTGTTTTTTATGTAAGTGGATGAAAAATATCCTCTATCCCCGTATAAATTTCAATATTAAAAAGTTAAATTATATATTCTAATCTTAAATTTTAAATATTAAACTCTAAATGTTAAATTATATCTATAAACTTTAAATTTTAACCCTAAATTTTATTTTTAGTGTTAGACACAGGCACATGAAAAATGATTTCTATTCTTTTCTTTGCATCTTTTGCACCGTCTTTGCTCTTTCCCCTTGAGTGAAAGATAACAAGATTCTTAAAGTACATTATTTTTTTTCTTTATATTTTTAGAGACCATCTTCTGTTGCTGGAAATACTTGGACAAATAGACAAAGCAATCTGACAACAAGTATATATAATTTAGAGATAAAATGAATAGTTCCTTACTTTTAGCACAAATCTTTTATCAATCCTATCCAAATTCGGAATAAGTATTAGATATATGCTCTTGTCTGCTAAGAATATAACCCATATCGAAAAATGTTAAATGAAAATATAAATATATTCAAATTTAACTACTTTCACAAATATACAGTTTTAAAAAATACTTTTACAAATATAATTATATTTAAATTACGAAAAATTATTAGGTGAACCTTATTCGCCATATATTCATGGTCCCAACCAATCAGATTTGTCCATTTCAGTTTTTTTAAGGTGAATCGTCACCTCTTTCGTATATGTAACTAGTGGGTGAGTAGTTATTAGATAGTTATTTAAAGATGAACGATCTTAATTACTTGAACCATAGATGACGTAGTGAATAGAATTTACCTAATAATCTCTTAAACTGCATCTTTAGTTACTAAGCTTATATGTTCAATTTTATCACTAGATTTCCTGTTATTTTTTATGTCACTACGTCAGTAAATCAATAATATTGTGTTGACATGGTTATTATCATTTTTGGTTTTTATATAAAATTATCATTTTTTTATCATTGTTGTCGGTCAATCATCGCTCATCCTAAAAATACCACATTATTAGACTGCTAATGATTTCATGGTATAGTGACGAGGAGAATTTGAAAAATTATTGATAAAATTAACATTTTGGGGTTTAGTGACCAAAACAATACTGTTTAAAAATTCAATGACTAATGGTATATTTTACCCTAAAATTAATACCATGGGCATCGTATCCACAACTAATCTAAATCCTTATTCTTTTCGTTATACGATTAAATTGCAATGTTATTTAGAAAACATGATTAATTTCAGCACAAGAAAGAATAAAACTGTAGTCAAAAGAGGATCCGAAATCTCTTTTGTAAAATTAGCAATCTCATTGGAATCTCTAGTTTTGTCGTCTCTTTCATAAACCTTGCTAGCATTAAGTACTGTTGTTTAACTATTAGAGCATGAATGCAAATAGTTTGTGGATAATCGTATTTTTATTAGTATTTTCACTTTAAATCAGCGATTTTAGGGTTTAGGGTTTAAAGTTAGGGTTGTAATTAGGGTTTAGGGAATTAAAAGTATGATGTATTTTTTAGGATGTAGGGTTAAGGGTTTAGGATATATAAAAATAAAATTAGAGTTTAGAATTTAAGAATTTTCAATAAAAAACATAAAAAAACACGATTAAAAGATAAAAGTTTTCTACTCGTAGAACATGATCCCTTAACAAATTTCATGCAAGAACAGCTAATAAGAAATTATGCATTTCCAAAATTGCTTGAGACCATCTAGCGATATTGTAACGTACAAAAATACTCTCTTCAGTGTTATTTTTTACGTCCTAAAACTAAAAACAATTAAATTTTAAGTTCTAATTCTAAATTTTAAATCTTAAATCCTATATCATAGACCTAAATTATACCTTATCTAAATTCCCTAAATACTAATCATAAACACTAACTTAAAACCCAAACCCTAAACCTAATTTTTAGTATTAAGCTTAATAGAGTTATTAAAATAGATGATTTTCAAAAACAACTGCATTGGGTCGCTGAATATAATAGATCTTCAACTATAACATGGTAATTTCAACGTTTTAACCTGCATTTTCTTTGTTTCATGCTCAATTGGTTAGAGTATTAAATTAGGTTAAACAATTCAACCACACAGTAGAAAAGTTGCTGAAACCACTTGCCTCATTCAAGAACTGATAAAACTGGTGTAAAAATATCTGTTATTGAACATATATCATAATCAAGAGGCAGAATCTCATACTTGTAAGCTTAATAGTATACTGGAAACTGGGGAAATGAAAGAGAACTGAAAGCAAGACCAAAGTGCAGTGAACATTTTAAAAATCTTTCAATCTTTCGATCTTTTCTTCTTAATCTTCTCCTCTTCAGCTTCAAGTAGTTCCTCCAATACCTTGTCATCTAAATACTCAAACTCGAAAACCTGTTTTTGTTGTCCACCGGACGATGAACTTCCTTTGTCGAAGCTCTTATTGGCACTAACAGGTGAGGAACATGAAGGAGGATATGGATATGGATATGGAGAGTATGATCTCCCTTTGAGTAAAGGATAGTACTCATGTGGGAAGTTCAAGATAGCCATATGACCTCGCAGATTAAACGCGGCTCGATCATAGGCTCGAGCCGCCTCTTCTGCGGTGTCAAATGTCCCTAGCCATAACCGTGCACCTTGCCTTGATGAGTCTCGAATCTCAGATGCATATTTTCCCCATGGCCTTCTCCTCACTCCCCTATATTTCACTTCTTCTTTTGATTTTTCTTCTTTTTCCTTGCTTTTGCTTGAATCCTCCATGCTAGTTTCCCTAATTCAGACTAACCCTAAAATTGGACTGTAGTTTGGTTTTAGGTTTCAAATATGATGGTAAATTTTCAAGCATGGCTTCTAAGTTCAATTAATTGGTAAAGATATTTATAGTAGAAAAAATGATCTCATCCATGATTCCGTAAATGAAATAAGGAATGACAAATATATATTTTATTTTGGTCTAAGACATATCAATATTTTAATATAAATAAATGGTGAATTTGTTTTATTCAGACAAATCAGATCTAACATATGTACACCTGAAGAACGTGTCTTGACCACCAAAATTTGATCTCTCCTGTGCAACGAAGGTTCTTGGTATTAAGGACTGAATACAAAAGTTCAAATTGTATTTGAGATGCATGTAATATAGTTTTCTTGTTAATTTAATATTTTATATCCGATTTATCAGTCGACTAATTTGAATCGAATTTTGTAGATGTCTAAAATAATACAACTCTCCAAACATTATCTTTTTTCATTTATAATATTAAAATTCGAACTATTGACCTTCTTAAGGGAATACAGATCTTTTGTCTCCTAACACTAAGAGTGATTTCTTTCATGCTTCCCGTTAAAAAATCTTAAAAAAATAAATTCTAAATCATAATCCAACGCCTTATAAAATACACCCTATCCCTAATTTTCTAAACCCTAACCACAACCTCTAACCTTGAACACTAAACTCTAAATCTGTTAATTTAAAATGAAAATACCAATAAGACACAATTAAAGGTATACAATTTCAACCCTTGTTAAGGGGAATATAACACTTCTCTTCCCATATCCATCCTTGATTCTTTATTTCCTTACTAAAATTAAAATCATTTTTAAAATGTAATTTTTTTTGTTTGAGCGAATCCCAATCAAGTTGCTGTTCCTGTTGTTTGAGGAACTTTTATGACTTTGAAGATAGATTTGTAAGACAAGTCTGGATGCTCCATATCATATCAGAATTGATTATAGATATCTTGCACTAGGCACTGCTAGACTTTGATTTTCCATTAATATCACTTTTATGAATGCCTAGGTCAAATAAATATTTTTATTTTTTAACTGATTAGGGTATTTCTTTTTCATAATTTTTCACTTCTTTTTGATATAAAAATTTAGGTGATAAATTAATTGATTGACATATATATCAATCAAAATATCATTTGTGTTTTTTATCAAATATTCTTTCATTGAAAAAAAAAACATACAAATTGTAGGACGTATCTTATTAAAAATATTTTAAATTTAACTAGAGAAAGAAGAATATAACACGCCGATAAAAATAAAGATAGCGTCGTTTCTAGTTAAAATATTCATTTTATAGTGATTTATGTTCGGGATTCGGGATTCGGGATTCTCTCTCTTAATAATGTCTTCTCTAAGATTCGAACTCGGATCCTCTCCCTAAAATTTTATATTAGCATCAGACACTGGCATCCCTATACATGTTTATAAGGACATTTTAAGACAGTAGTCCAAACTCTGCATAGGACCAGATAATACTTGCACTGGATGACTAAATGAGGTCAATTTGGATTTGCAATTATTTGCAAAATCAATTTGGATTAGACCTGTTAAATACAGATTCCGATTGATTTTGGGTCGAATCAATTTAAATCATTATTATTAAAAATATTTTGAGTTTGAGTGATTTATAATTCGAGTTATTTAAATTTAAAGTTTATATTTTCTGATCGTGTCTCAAATCAATTTGAACTCTACTCGCTTTAGATTTAGGTTTTTTCAAATTAGTGTCAATTATGGTCCAATATAGTCTAGATTCAAATTATATTACGTTTTAATTTAGATTAACTGGATGTAATTTCAATTTTTGAGTCATATTTGATAAGTATACTTTGTATGCAAAACATGAGTCCAAATGCATCTTCCACTAGGGCACAACTCCTTTTCGCCCGTTTAAGAATTTCCCTTTTATGGGTCAAAAAGTGATTTTTGTTTATTTCATATTAACTTTTAAGTATTTAATTCAGCTGCTTGAATTTTTATTACTAAATTTGATTTAAATTTAAATTTATAATCAGGAAAAATGTGTATTTTTTTCATAAAAAGAAATTTATTTTGATACTTTGTTTGACAAAAAACTTTTAAATTTTAAACTCAAAGTTTTACATCGTAAATTTAATCCTTAAATTTTAAACAATAAACCCTAAATTTTTAAAAATAAAATACTAAATTATAAATTTTAGTCATAAATTCTAAACATGCTCATAAATTTTAAACCCTAAATCATAAATATTAAATAAAACTCATAAACTTTAAAATTAATAACCATAATTAGGGTTTAGGCAACCTAAGTAACCCTATTTCCCCTTCATTAAATACCACCCTTTTTATTTACCCAATGGCAATGCAATGTAAGATTGAAAGTCCAAATTCCCTTTTCATTTGTTAGTCTCACCAAATAACACAAATGAATCAGTAGATCCGTCCATGTTCAGTTAACAATTTTGGTAGGGATAGGAATAATGACATTGGTTACAATGTATTTAAAAATATATATTTATCGAACTCAATAAATGATTTTAGAGAAAAAATAATATTAATTTAAAAAAAATTAAGTTTGAGTATATTTATTTACAAAATGTGAATTTTTATTATTATTAATTTTTAAATAAATACATATTGTATTATAACCATCTTAAGACTAGAAACAATGATTTAAATTTATTGATATAAAAAAATAACTATATATATTGTAAGAATAAAAATAATTTTATTATCATCTAAATTCTCATTTTTCTAATATTATTAGTGGGTCTTGTTTCCACGTGTCATTTTTCTATTGGGTGGCATAAAGTATTCCCCCCTTAGTCTTCCAACAGCTTTGATTTGTTGTTGACTCTAATGACCGAAGCCTTTCCCAAGCTTTGACTCTATAAAGCGTTCCTCACACTCTGCTCGTCATAAAAGGTGGCCAACACAGAAAGAATTTGGCTTATTCGTACGTGCAGTTTCGTCTTTCTATATTATTTTTTTAATGATTTTCAAAATCATTTATATTTTCTCTTTATATTAATAATTAAAATATAGTCTCGTGTGGATGCAATTTCAAATCAAGTAGGGTATGGTACAACAACTGAGCAACCAAATAATTCACATATGATAAGGATATTGGGTCAAAATAAAATTATAAAGATTTGAAAATTAATTTTAATAATTCTTATTAATGTTTATGTATGTATGTATTTATTAATGTTTAATTTTTATGTATTGTATGTATTTATTTGTAATTAAGAATGTAAAACGATTTTGAATATTTGTTTAATGCGGACCTCTAAATTCGTCATAAGTGAGGCTAGTACCAATACGGTGGTGGTGGTGGTTCGGACGCTTACCTTCGGGTTTAGGTGCTTTAAAATAAATGTGCATGTTCAATTAAAAATAATTCGATCTCACTTTAGCCCGAAAAATTTAATATTAATAAAACGGTAATTAAATAAAGTACAAATTTTTAAACGGTGTGGGTGTGTTAATCTTTCCTTATCCGTAACCGGCTCCTGAACCCTAATTTTTAAAATCTCTGATTTTATGGTATCCGATCTACCAAAACAATTGGTGGCGATTCTAATTTTATATTAAAGATTTTTAAAAGAAAACCCAACGTAAAAGACATTAATTTCAAAATCACACTCAAAATATTTTCTAATCTCGAAAAAGAATTACTAAAGATACTTAAGTGATTTTTTTTAGATCATTAGACGTGCAAAACTGCCTACGTTGTTTTAGTGGTTGTACTGCTCAAGTTATTTTTGTTGTTGTTGTTGCAATGCCACCGTGAGCTCTTCAGCAATGTTAACTGAGTGGGTAATTAGTTCGATCTAATAGAGAGGCCCAGGCCAGGAACACAATCAGTGAAGCATAATTTATTAACTTCACCCAAATTGTGAGCCATTGGACCCAAGCTAAGCCTAACCCTTACCGAGCCATTGACCGAACTGTGGTGAGACACTGATCGAGTCATAGATTATTGACCAAGCTCGTTGACTGTTATCGACTATTGATCAACGTGGAATTTTTTGGTAAAACCTTAACTCTAACATTTTTTGATATCTTAATTCCAAATCCGAATTTAATATGAAAGTCTCGTTTTTATTGTGTGTAAGTTATTTGAACTTAGTATTTTTAAGGGAAATTAATTATTGGATTGCTAATTGTGGTTGTTTTTTGTGTTCAAGTACGATTGTCTCCTTTGTATTAATTATCGGATAAATATTTTATTTGTCAACCTAAAATATTACCCAAAACTTGTTTGAATCGGTTGATAACGTATAAATAAAAAAATAGATAATATTTTATATTAGTTACATTTTAAGGCTGCGTTTAGCATTTCCTTCTAAATCGGTTTTTGGACTAAAAGCTAGTTTAGAACGCAGAAATAATACTAAACAGTTAATTTTTATAGAAAAAACTGCGTTTGAAAAAGTACTTTTCAAAGCAAATGTAAAAACTAAAATTTTTAGCTTTTGCGGTTGGAAAAATGATTTTAAGAGTCAGATTACAATTTTAACCTTTATTTACTATATTTTATTATAATTTAGTTTTTACAAATAGATAATTATATTTAACATAAATTAATTTTTTTAATTTAAAAATTATATATATTCATATCAAATTTGTAAAAAAAAAACACTTTTGAAAAGCACTTTTCAAAAATAATTTATATTTATTTATTAATATTTTTATATTTTATCATAATTTAAGTTAATATTATAATATGAAAGAATTTGATTATCATTTAAATATATATTTTTTAACCTATAACATAATATTTAAAATAGTCATTTATTTTTTCAAAAAGCACTTTTTGACTGCAATACTAAACACATATCTCAAACCAAAAATTCTAAAAGAACTTTTTCACTACACTTTTTCACCGCACTTTTTAAAAACAATGTTAAACTGACCCTAAATGTTATACTTAAGATTCAATTTGATAATTTTTAAATTATTTAAATCGATATTATATGAATAACGTACATAGTGGGACTCTTGAATATTTTATTGTGCTTTATTTTAATTTATTGTTAAATATTTTATAATTGGCAATATATTTTTTTCTTTTGGAAAATTTTTCTAAGTACAATGATATTTTATTTTGATTTATTTTAATTCTTAACATCAATATGTTTTCTTATTAAATATTTGTTATTATCCAAGTATTAAGTGAAACGCGTGGAAGCTGTCAATTCATACTAGTGTTAAAACTAGATGCAAATAGTTTGAGTGGCGGATCCAGAAATTTATTTGAGGTGGGCACATATGAAATTTTAAAATCTCAGGATGGGCACAAAGCTTAAATATTACAAAAATTTAAGGACTAATCCATAAAAATTTAGAAAATTAAGGGTAAATGTATGAACTTCAAAAAGTTCAGGGTGGGCACAAGCCCACCCTGTTCAAAGGGTGGATCCGCCACTGAATAGGTTAAGTTGTATGTCACGCCCCATTATTTCACTCAGTCGGAATACATGATTTTAGACGCTTTACGATGTTACTCGATTGGATTTACGTATAAATAAGCTTTCAAACCAGCTTTTTTGAGTATTCTTACTCGATAAAGACTCGGACAAACCCTCAAAGCTTCAATAATGTGAAAGCTTTAACACAAGAAATTAAATATTCTTAACCATTATAAGAGGCAACAAGAACAAAGAACAATTAAAATAACAAGTGAAGTAGAGTAAATGGCTTAGAGTGTTTATTACTCATCAAATGAGAATGGATGATACAAATAAGAGTATGAGGCTCTCTATTTATAGTCAAACTCACACTCGATCAATGGTAAAATCAATTTAATCAGAATTAACCCAATTAAATATAAAATCTCCTAATGTAAGGAAATTTTATTCAATCCTATATAATTACATCAATATAAGGAAATTTTATTCAATCTTATATAATTACATCAATTAGTGAAAAACTTTCTTCGAAAAAATGCTCTCTCTCGATATAATAAGATTAGCCTTCAATATTATCTAATTTGTTATCACTTGTCATATCTGAAAAGACTTTCTAACACTCTTTTAAGTGTTGGATCAAATCTAATAGTCTTAGCAAGCTCAACGAAACCTCTATAATGGGCACTTGCACTTCTATCACATACTAAAGGTACAGGATATGACATTCTCCTCATTAAACATAGCAACGTTCTCCTCGCTTCACTAGAATGATTTTGGTTCATATTAAATGTTATTATAATGATATTTTTAAAAATTAAGTTTTTCTTTTTTTTGAAATTAAAAAAATGAAATTTAAAGAAAAGCTTAAATAATTAAAGCATTACGTTATCCCTAATGATTAGAACAGATCAAGACATTGTGTCTTGGGTCAAGGATTTGGTAGCAGTGCAGCCCATGGTTCATTGGGGCAATACCAAACATAAAGAATGAAGAGAGTCACTACATGAGAATAGTATATGAACTAGAAGGAAAATGTTTGCGGAAATGGGTAATAATCCGTTCATACATTAAATTTTAAACTCTAAACTTTTAATTTTAAATATTAAACTATAAATTTTAAAATCTTAAATTTTAAACCTTAAAAATAATATTATAAGGGAGAAATATGAAACAAAAATTTTAAGAGTAAAAATATACATTCGTACTTAGCATTTATCTTTTTTTACTTTATTATAAATTTTACAACCAAACAAATCGATTTAGTACCACTATCTTCATTTTTTTAATATATAAATTTTGTTGGGGTGAGTCACATAATGTCTCTCATATTTATGGATGACAACGGATTAGATTTGGATCGGATCTAGTTAGATCCAGATTCAGATCTATTTTTATATCATGGATCTAGATCTGTCTCAGATCCGTAAATCTAAAAAATTGAGACCCAGACTTAGATCCAATGGACGGATCAGGATTCAAAACGGGTCTAAAATGGATTTATTAAAAAATATTATTTGACATATTTTTTAACATAATAAAACTGTCATTAATTAATTTCACATCACAACTTCGATGAAAAAAAATAATTTTAATTAACTAGTATCATAATAAAAAACGATAAACTAAAATCTTAAAAAAATTCAACAATTACATAAATATCTTTTGAATATCATAAACATTAAGAAATGTAGATCATAAAATATTTCATTGTCGCAAACCGAGTACCGTACTTCTACTTCTTAGAGTGCTAGTCTTTATCACTACTTAAATCATAAACATCCTAAAACAAACAAGAAACAACCGATCAAAGAAAAAAAAATTGTTTTATGAAAATAATATTTGTGAAATTTAAATATTAATATTAAATTTATATAATATAATAACTTTCTTATATAACATGTGAATGATATTCACCATATTCGCATCATCATCACAATCTTCATTAACAGTAGAACAAGCATGTATTCCTTCAAAAAGTTTCTTTATTATAAATAAATAAAAATTACAATGTGAAATATAAAACATACTTTTATATATTTATATATATTTTAAAAACAAAGGTAAGTTTTTTAATAAATAGGTTCGGGTCTTAATGTCAGATCGAAATCTAGATCCGTACTTTAATTAGAATATCTAGATTCGACCCAGATCCATCGAGTCTAAAATTTAAGAATTCAAACCCTATAAAACGGATATGGATCTATGATTCGGGTCGGGTCTAAGATCCATTGCTATCCCTACTCATATCATTTATATTCCAAAAACTTTTTAGCATTTACCTATGCTTATGGTAAACATACTATGAAGTAGGGGTAAGTATTCGATCAAATCGAATCAAATTGAGTAAATTTTTTTTTGAGTTATTCGAGTTTACGAGTTATATTTTACCGTTTAAACTTTATTTGAAATTTTTCGATTCAAGTTGAGTTTAAATAAATTTGAGTCGAGTTTTCGAGTTCTTATAAAAAATTTAATTTTAATCATTTACAATGTTATAATATAATTTAATTCCAGTTTAAACGATTTTCTATAATATACAAGATATGTATGTATATATTTTTTTCATATATGACCATATTTCTTCATATTTTCATATCAATATATATAATAAAAAATTGAGAGGCTCATCTCAAACTTAAAAATAAATTTTAATTATTAAAAATTTTGAGTTATTCGAATTTACATTTTATAACTCAAATTTTATTTGAAATTTTTTTGAATCGAGTTTATAAAATTTTGAGTCGAGTCAAAACGGATCGAATATTTTCAGGTCGAGTTATTCAATTTTTTTAAATCGAATCGAGTTTTGTCCACCCTTACTTTTAAGAGAATAATTAAAATCCTTATGTATATTCAATGTATACAACCATTAACGTGGGTATAATTTTGAGCAATTGAATATCTACTTTGATTCTTTTGTAAAAAAATAATATATACTTTGATTCATATCGCGTCAATTAAAAAAAGGGTAAACTACCCATTAACCACCCAACTAATTGGGGATACCTATTTTGGTCACCCAACTAACGAACTCGTCAATCAGGTCACCCAACTTTGAAACCCTACCTATTTGGGTCATCGCCGTTAAAATCCTGACAAAAAAGTTAACGGTGGTGACGTGGCTGTTACTTAAAATCTGTAAAATTACACATTTAATCCCTGTAATTTAATAAATATATAATAAATATTTAATAAAAATAAATCAAAAAATAAAATGAACCATCCAATCGGGTGATGATTAAATTAAAATAATAAATAAATTACAGGGATTAAATGTGTAATTTTACAGATTTTGAGTAACAGCCATGTCACCACCACGTCACCACCGTTAACTTTTCTATTAGAATTTTAACGAAGGTGACCCAAATAGGTAGGGTTTCAAAGTTTGGTGACCTGATTGACGAGTTCGTTAGTTGGGTGATCAAAATAGGTATCCCCAATTAGTTGGGTGATCACTGAGATAGTTTACCCTAAAAACAACAAAAAATTTGATCAACTTTCGTAGATTTTTGAAATTTTTTCATGATATCATTGTTATCTATTTATTTATAAACATATAATAATAAAGCTAAAAAAATAATTTTTAAGAGATACAAATATTAAAATTATAATAATTTTAATTTAATATATAATACGATAAATATATTTTAGTTTTATACAATTGCATATAAAAATACTTTTTAATTTTAATTTACTTTTACAAACATTAACACTTTATTAACTTCGCAACAAGTTAGGCCAAGTTATTGTTTTTTTTTAATTATTGGTATTTAACTTATTAATTGATTAATTTGGATCGAGAATTGTAAAGGTATATTATGGAAACAATCGTTCTAACTTAATTTATTTCATTTACTATGGCAGAATTTGAGCCCCGACCTAGCTTTTCTAGATTTATTGTCTCATCCCACTAGACCAACTAGTTGTTGATTAAATCTAAATATTGTAGTTTGTATCTATAAGTTACTCGACATGAATACAACTAAAATTGTATGTGTATAGTTTGAAAATAAAATTTGAACATGTGGAGTGGTTTAGTGATAAAGTGTGATGTATTTTATCCAGGTGACCTGAATTTGAACATTATGTGTGTTAGATATGTATTTATTAAAGGGTATAAAAAAATTGAATAGATAATACCTTATAATCACACCAGCGTTTTACAAAATAAAATTTTAAATAAATAGTCAAATATATTATTAAATTTGAAATTTTTACAACGGGAAACGAATATTGCTGCACACTATAATATACCACTATTTTTTTAATTTTGTATAATTACATATTTTATGCTTATTATCTTTATATATTATCAATTTAGTCATCATTATTTACCCGTTCAATCAATTCAATCCTAATTCAAAATAGTTCAATTAATTTAAGGATCTTGTAATTAAAAATCTATCAATTTACTTTTATTTTTAATATAAATCTTATCAGAACGTTTCGATCAAAGACGGAGCTATGATCAAACATTAAAATAAGTAATTGTTTATTAAGTCTTTAAATTTAAAATTTGAGAATGATAAAAATCTTATATTATTAATATTTAAATTAAAAAAAACTTAAATACAATTATATTAAAAAATAGTTAAAAGAAATAAGAACTCCTCCCATATTCAACATAGTTATATCTCTGGTCTCAACCTAACTACCAATTGCAAATCAATATGTTGTAACTCAACCTTACCCTACCAACATGAGGTCTCAACCTAACTACCAATTGCAAATCAATATGTTGTAACTCAACCTTACCCTACCAACATGACATCACCTAAACAATTAGGTACGAAACCACTCACAGAGACGGAGCTACGTTACATTTCATTTAGGTGGGGTAATTGCCCTCACCCTGATTTTTTTTTTTTCTGCTTTTGTTCTCTTATTTAAATTCTTTTAATAATTGTTTTTTTTTTATGAATTTGCCTCCCTACTTCTAAACATTTATGTTTTGCCCTCTTAACCTCAAATCCTGACTCTGTCCCTGACCACTCAGATACAATAATTATCTTGACCCTAAACTTACTTCTCCAAATAGATTAGTAAGTAGTTAGCTGATTATAAAATTATATTAAAATTAAGATTAAATTAATAAATTGATTAAATAAGTAAATAATAATAATTAAAATTAAAAAATAATAGTGTCCAACAATATATAGTATTAGTGTTGTATAGTTGTATTAGGGTACGAGGTTAATAAAGTTTATTATAATAGTATGAGAATCTTTTATATAAAAATATACCTTAAATTAAATTTTGTACATGAATGAATTTAAAATTTATTCGATATTAATTAACGGATATTTTTTTAGTCTGATTATAAAATAATTTCTGTTCTATCCTTTCAACTGTTTCCAAGTCAATACTTTCACTTCCCTACACTTATTTTTCATGTCTGGCCCTCCACCACCAAAAGTCCTCCAATTAATGACATAATTTCCACTTTGAATGAAAGACTTTGCTGTTCAAATTGGCTAGTCCATGAAGTGATTTTTCTTTAGAATTGTGAAAAGAAATCTCCTTCACCTCCAGCATTCATGAACAAGTCATACCAAAACTCCATTGAATCATCATCAACATTTTGATGAACACCCGTGGCATCATCGATCGAAAACGAATGAACTTGAGGCAGATATTCATCAGAGGCTGCTTCGGAGTTTGACGGCGGAGTACTCGAATTATCGGACCAGAAACTGTCGTCGATTTCGGGGAAACATTCCCAAGAATCAACCATGTTTTCAGCCTTGATGTTGTCAACTCCACTATGGTCAGTTGTGTCTGTAATGGAGGAAGCTTCAGTTGATGATGATGGGACCTCATCGATCCATTGGGGTACGACGGACGGCTCGGATTTGATCTTGTTCTTGGACTTGGAGTTCTTGATGTTGGCTGGTTTGGTCTGGTGCTGGTTCAGTCTCTTCTTCAAGTGAGTGTGCCATACATTTTTTATCTCATTGTCTGTTCTTCCAGGTAATTTAGCTGCTATGGCTGACCACCTGAATGTTTAGGAAAATCAAAAATATATTATTTTATAAACAGATTAAATAATAAATTACATTGAAAAATATTATATATGCAAACAATTAATAATGAAAAATTGAAAATGATGTTTCAGACCACTTGCACTAACTTTAGTACTCAAAATAGATCAATCTATTCCATAAAGGAAAAAGCTAAGAGAAGTACTTTCACCATTTAATTTCTAAAAAAATAAAAAATTGGGTCATTTTTTTTCTTATTATTTAAAAATTAAATTCCATTTGGAGTTAAATTACTGAAATTAGAAACAACAGGACTAGATTTCGAAAGTTTTAAAGATTGGAGGGGTTAGGGAACAATTAGCCATACCTATTCCCTAACATTTCATGCAGTTGAATGATGGTTTCTTCTTCTTCCCCAGTGAAATTTCCCCTCTTAATATCAGGCCTTAAATAGTTTATCCATCGTAATCTGCAACTCTTCCCGCATCTTAGAAGACCTACAACAACAACAACAAATCATTTAGATAATCTTTCTCGGAAAAAGAAAATTTTCCCAGGAAAAAACTAAGAAAAGAAACCCAGAAATGGGAAATGAAGGAAATTTTACCAGCTTGTTTTGGTAAGGCTCTCCAATTATCATGTCCATGTTTATGAATAAATGAGACTAAAATCTTGTCTTCTTCAGGAGTCCATGGACCCTTCTTCAACCCCATTTTGTCACAGCAAGGAGCTCTCACCATTTCTTCTGTTAGTTTGAAGATGAATCACTGCAACTCTTTGTTTTCAATGAAGATTGAAGCACTCAACTTAGGATTTTCTCGGCCACTCTCGGTGAGCTATTTATGTTCACAGGGTTTGCTTGGAAAGTTAAGACTTTGAAAGTATCAATATTCAACCCAGTAGAGGTGGGCAATTTCCAGGAAAATGTATTTTTTCCATGATTTATTTTCTCTGACACACAGAAAAATTCCAAAAAAGTGTGTATTGGAAGAACACAAAGGTGTCAGGTATTTATCCTATTAAACACTTATTCGTTAATTAAATAATATTTAAGCAGGGGTGAGAATATGACGTTTTCTTACAAATGAAAAGGATAGTTCAAGAAAATGAAAAAAAATATAACACGCGTCAAATACTGCTCAACATTACTAATGTTAAACATTGTTAAACACAATTAAATTAATTAATAAAAGAGTGATAAATTTAACATATAATTAATAATTATATGATTAGTCTTTTAGATTTTTATTCTTTATAAATTAATTTAATAATATTTAGCGGTGTTTGACGCCTGTTGTAGACTCATCCAAAAAATATATGCAATGGTGATATAAAATTTTTGCTTTTACAAATATTCTAGTTTTAAGCTTCAAAATCTTAATTATTAAATTAATTTAATAATATTCAGCGGTGTTTGACGCCTATTATAGACTTATTTAAAAAATATATACAATGGTGATATAAAATTCTTGCTTTTACAAATATTCTAGTTTTAAGCTTCAAAATCTTAATTTAGAGTTTAGAATTAATAGTTTTAAAAATTAAAGATTATAGTTAAAATTTAAGGATTAATATTAAAATTTAAGGATAATATGTTAAAATTTTAAATTTTAGTATATAAATTTAGAGTTTAAAAATTCATAGATTATAACGTAAGTCTTACAAGTTTGATAAGCAAAGTAAAAATACCCTTGAAATTTATTTACTACCATTATAGTTTACCTAAATAATAATAATAATAATAATAATAATAATAATAATAATAATAATAATAATAATAATAATAATAATAATAATAATAATACCTTGTACCTTGCCCATGAAGTGTTTTTATTAATTATTTTTTAATCCAATTGGTCGAATTGAAACATTTGTAAACAGCAAATAAGACAAGCCGTGTTTAAAACACGTGGTTGGACTAATTTGAACTATTGGGTACATCGTTTAGTTCTATGAAAATTAAATTTTTGATTTCAGAAAATTAAGAAAATAATTTCACAAGAAAGATACTTTAAAAGTGTTTTATTCCAAAGCGACATGTTGGAATAATGGATATTTAAAAGAATTTTTAAATTATAAACATCATTTAATGGAAATAGTTATTCAAAAAAAAAAATTGTCTTATGTTGAATACCTTGAAGAGTATATTTATGTGGTGTTGGTTTAATAATGAGAGAGGCTATCTAAATACATTGAATATCAAGATGGATAATTTAATTATAGTTATTTAAATATATTAATTATAATTATATTTATTCCGAAAAATGGAATTTTAGAAAATATTTTTTAAATTATTTATTTTTAACTCATTGATTAATTAATTCCAATGAGGTATTGTAGAAATTTATTTTGAGAGTGGTTCTATCAATTCAATTGTTCTATTAACAATATCAAAATTTGAACCCATAACTTTATTTAAGAATTATAGTGTCTCATCTCATTGAAATCAACTAATTATTAATTTAAAATTTAAATTTTTTTAATGATTCGGAGCGGTCGGATTTTAAAACTTAAAAATCGGATCAGGTCGAATTTTTTTCATCCTAAATCCGGGTCGAATTAGGTGAAGGGTGGAGGATATGATTTTTCAGATCGAGTACGGATGGGTTAAAAATCCGACCCGACCCGTACTAATCCTAAAGATTTCACCTAAACTAAAATAATTAAAGATAAGTAATTTTAGATTTTGGCAAAATGAATTAAATTAGTAAAGTATACAATAAGAAGACAATATTAACTTAATTTTAAAAAATAAATAAAATAATAATAAAAAGGACTTTAATAAAAAAATTTAAAAGAGTGTATCCTTTTTAAAATAGAATCAATATGAGTGACTCGAACCAAATTTGTAAAGAAAGCTCATTAGAACTTTAAAGTGAGAATAAAATTAGAAGTATAAGGGGCTGAAAATTATTCTTTAATGTGGAATGAAGTCCCTTTAGCACGAACCATATAATATTTTTAGATTTGAAAAAATAGTTAAATCATAAATATGACTTTTATTTAGATTAAAAAAATAGTTAAATCATATAATATTTTTAAATAACCCGATATTCGACTAATCAATATCTTATTTTTTTGAATTAAATATATATTATTATATTATTAATAAAAAATTGAATATTCGAAAGAATAAATCAAATCATATTTGATATCCGATAACGAACATTTGTTGTCGTCCCATTTTTTCCGTGGCATACCCTTAAGGCGAGCCGGAGAACATAAAAAAGTTTGAGTGCCAATTTGTCACTTCTCTCTTTATTAGATTTTATTTCTTGAAGTGTTATTTATTATATTTTAAAAAGATATATATTTTAATACTTTTTTAATATAATTAGTGTTTCAATTAGTTTTTAAAATGATTACATTTTGGTGCTGCAGTCTCGTGCTTTAGATTATGGGTGGGTAATATCGGGTACTCGACTAATTTGAATAAAATTGATCTCGGTCTCGGTAATCATCGGTTCCTGAAAATTAAAACTAGTCCCGTTTATATCGAGTCCTAAATTTTAAGAATCGGTCTCGTTATTGGTGAAAACCGGTTTCAATACCAGGTACCCGTCAATTAATTTATTCTTAAAAAAAATAATAATTAAAAAAAAATCAATCACCAATAATAATATTAAATAATAAAATTAGAATATTGTAGACTTTAAAATTAAAGTTTTAAAACTAGTCATACTCATGATATTCATACATAAAGAGGAAGTTTGAAAGAAAATCAATACCGGATATTTGGTATTGATCCTGGTTCTATTGAGTGTCCACCGGGTATCAGATTCAAAAAATCAAGATCCAGTTTTGGTCCTGGGACCTAAATTTTGGATCTAATCCCAATCTCACTGAAACTAATACCAGATAAAAATCTAACAATCTTATCAGATCCGAGATCAAAACCGGGTAATCAGATTTTTTACACACCCCTGCTATAGATCCAGTTGGTTGATGATTTGTTGACTAGGAATGGAAGTTCACATTTGTTGACTTAAGCGCGGTCATTTCAAAAGCGGTCAAAGTCAACAAAAGTGGCGATCAGGCGCATATGATTGGTGGGTCCGTACACACAAGTCAATTATCAAAAATAAAAATACCAACATTTAACTCATCGAAATAAAACAAATGATATTTATTTTAAGACATATAAATTTTATTTTATTTATAATATATATTATTAAAATAAATTAAAAATATATATATAAATAAATATTATTTTATAATTTTTTTTAAATTATTAAAAATAAATATATAAACATTAAATTTCTTTAAACCTAAGAAATACTTGATCAACATCGTTTGCTTTCGTTTATGTTAGAGTAAACTACACAAATGTTTACTAGATTATGTTAAAGTGAATTTTTTATTATTGAATTTTTAAAATCTTATAAAATATACATTAATTTTTTTTAATTTGTTACAATGTATTGTTAGTTGTTAACTGTCATTAAAAAATGATATAATCGATTTTTAATTGATTTAGTGTTTAAGAATGTTTATCTTTTTTATATCACGTAAGTTCGAGTTTCGGTATTTATATTGAGATTTTAATTATCTCTATATTACAACAACAACAAAAATAAAGAATGATATAACCCGTTAAATTAATCGGGTAATATCTCATTTGTCCTTTAAATTGTAATTAAAATTTATATTCTCAGTACTTTTCTAATATCCTTAAGCAATATTTTTGAAAAAGATTTTTTTAAATATAAGAAAATTTATAATTTATTTTTGAAATTAAAAATATAAATTTTAAATAGGATAAGATTTGTTTATACAGTGTAAAAAATTTTAAGTTTTTTAAATGTGAAGATTATCGCTTAAAAAAAGTAAGAGTTAATTTCTTTCATCTATTTCTTTTATCCAAAGATCCGAAAAATATATAAAATTATGATTGTGTGTAAGTGAATCCCAACATTTTTTAAAATTATAATTTTGAAAAAAAAAGTCTTTATAAATCTTAAAATTTTAGGTAAACTGTAATGAATGTCACTTAATTATGGATAGGATTACATTTGAGTTACTCAATTACTAAAAGTTACGTTTGGGTCACTTAATAATAGGTAAGGTTATATTTGAGTCACCCAATTAATAACTATTACATTTGATTCACTCAATTATTAGTAAGGTTACATTTGGGTCACCCTTCATATTTGAAAAAAAGATTATCAATTCTTGTATTAGATTAATTAATGATTCAAATAAAATACTCTAATGTTAACAAGAGTATATAAGTGATTAGAAGAAAAAACAACCAAATTGATGTACTTTTTTTTAAATATGAAGGGTGACTCAAATGTAACCTTACCTATAATTGAGTAACCCAAATGTAACTTTTAATAATTGAGTGACCCAAATATAACCTTACCCATAAATGAGTGACTCAAATGTAACTTTCAATAATTAGATGACCCAAATATAACTATACTAATAATTAAGTGACCTTTATTGCAGTTTACCCAAAATTTTAATAACACCATTTATATTTCTCATTACTTAACAAAGTTTAATGATCAATGTTTAAAACAAATACTCTATTTAATCATGTATTTATATGTAAAAATTTAACATATTTTAATAATTTTAAATAATATATCGTAGGTATTTATTGATAAATTTACGTTTTATATACTTTACTCTTATTTTTATCACACCATTTGATTAATTATATGTGATAAATATATTTCATTTTTTATCTTCTTTGTATATACCAAAAATTAAATTTAAAAAGAATTAAATTCCTTACGCACCTTATTTTCGTAAAAGAAGTTATGAAAGTAAATTAATCACCTTGTTTTAATTTAATTAATTAATCAAATTGATTAAATTTTCAATCTTTCAAAAAATTTATCTCTTTTATCATTACAAATTTTGGAAAGAGGATGCGTAATGCAAGATTAAAGTTTTGATATATTTATTGATATACATAATTAAGTAATTAATTTGTTGATAAAACTTCATTAAGATCTGAAATAATTCATGTAGGCTTTCAAATTTATCTCAATTTAGACTATTTTAAAAGAAACAATAATTTTTAAAGAATATTAGACCAATTCACATTGAAAACTTCATTTAACGGCGGTAAAATCAAGTTACCACACAAGTTTGTGAAAAATAAAGGAGGTTAATTTTAGAAAATTCGAGTCTAATCGTAATTTTTATAATGTGTATATATTGTTAAAGATTAAAAATATAAAAAAATTATAAATAATCACTAAACTTTGATCAATTATTCAATTTAACAACTAAACTTTCAATTATTTCATTGTTCACTATAGACATAGAATCACCTTCCACTTGAACCGGTTCCCAAGTATTTTTTAAGTGTCATTTTGATTCCAACAGCAGACGTTGAAACTTCTGCAGATTCAATCGTATGGACATCACGTAGTTAATACGCCCAACCATCAATTATTAATCCATCGTTATCCCTTGCAATTATGCCAATAACAACTTTTTCACTATGCGGAATAAAAGCTGCATCCACGTTAATTTTTACCGTTTGTCCACGAGGCTTTAACCACTTTGTTGATCTGTTACAAGGAACTACAGGCAAGCAACCTGTTAACAATCATTAAAAAATGATATGATAGTTAAAATATTTTTATATGATAATATATTTAGTCCTCCATGTTTAAAATTAAAAACAATATTAATTAAAAATAAATTTAACCCTTATTATTTACTTATTATTTTAATTTACTCATACTTTTTTGTGTTTGCGTAAAAAGTATAATTTTTTCTCGACATGTTTTTTTTTCTTGTTTTAGCCATTTTTTCCCATTAAGCTTCTGGAGCTCTAAGTATTTTTTTAGTGATTATTAAGGTTGACTTAGTCTTAAACTAATATTGTCGATTAAGACCGCATGTATCAGTTAGTCAGACTCTAACCTTATGACAATATGCAAATTATATATATTATTCTTGTTTTACTTATTTTATGGTTTTAATATTATTTTTTTAAAAAAATATTTACCCATTAATTTGTCAAATAATTAATAATAATCATGTTGATTCATTTTATACGATATTTCTTAAAAGTATAATATCTTTCTATTTAATAAAAAAATATTAAAATAAATTTTAATAAAAAAATTCTTAAAATATTCAAAAATTTTCATTCAAACAACATTTTAAACAAAAGGTAATATTCCCGGCATGTGTTCGATATTTATGGTATTTAACTAATATTAAATTTTATTATTTTCTTAATTTATCTATCTTTAAAGTTTTGTGTTAAATATTAATAAATATTTATAATTATCAAAGAAAAGTTAAAATTGGATTATTGTAACGCAAATTTATCAATTAATAATATTATTTTTATATTTTAAATTTAATTATAAAATTTGAAATATATTTTTAAAATAATATTTTAACGTTATGAATAATATCATTTGAAATAAAAAACTAGAATCTTGCCCTCTCTTTTAATTATCAAGTAGAGATAATATGTTAAAATTATCATTTTAATTAAAAAACAATGTAAGCAGTTTTAACTCATTTAATTAATTAATTAATTAATATAAATATTTTTTTTATTAAACAAAGATATTACGTTGTTATAAATTTTAGGATTTAAATTTATATAAAATAAAATAATGTAACTATTTTTAACCGTTCGATTTATTAGTAAATCTCAATATGTCTTAATATACGCATTGTTTGTTAGTCTGATTTGTTCAATATTTTTTATTTATTTATTTGGCAATGTTTTCAAGTTCAACAAGTTTGAACATTTGTAATGAAAAATATATAAATATAAAAAAAATATTATAGAGTATAATCAAACTAATAAATGATATCTATTAATTATATGATTAAAGATATTTATATTATCTTATTATATATGGGTTTGAATCTTAACATTTACGTTAAAAACGTAAAAGATATCTCTTCATGTATATAATCGAAATTAAATCGTAATATTCTAATAGAATTTATACATATTTATATAGAATGAAATTTAAACTTGAAACTTCAAAGATGAAACTGCACTCTTTAATTAATTAATTCAAGGTAAAAAGCTCGACTCAAAAAATTTTAAAATAAAGTTTGAGTTGTAAAATAAAAATTTGAATAACTCAATATTTTTATTAATTAGTAGATTGATTTTTAAGTTTGAGTTGAGTGCCTCAATTTTTTTCTTGATATATATATATATAACAAAATAAAATTATAATAAAATATATACCATATATAAAAAATATGAAAAATATATTATATATCTTATATGATAAGAGAAATACATTTAAATTAGAATCAAACTAGATTATAACATGATAAATAATTATAATTAAATTTGTACAGGAACTAAAAAAACTAGACTAGAACTCGATTCAAATTTCATAAACTCAATTCAAATTAAAAAAAAATCAAATAAAATTTAAGTTATAAAATATAACGTATTAATTCAAATAATTAAACTCGATCGAATGCTTACCCTCACACCGACTTTCTGAAGAATGAAATGACGACTACAAGGTGTGGAGCCATTTGAAACCATAATTAGTCAAATTATGAGGAATGCAAGCTGCACATAAAAGCATGCTTTTTGGGTCATGGTCAAACTATGAGGACTAATATATATTTTAATTTAAAACAATATTAATTTAGATATTAGAATGTGTACACACTTATAATGATAAAAAATAAATAAAAATCTTTTATTATTTAAAAAATTAAAATTAAACTTTAAACCCCTAACCTTTATTTTTTATATCATAAATTTTACACTCTACCTTTAATTTTTTAAACTCTAACCACAACTTTTAACTTTGAACACTAAATTCTTTAATTTAAAACAAAAACACCAATAGATGTACGATTAAGAGATGAACAATTTACCCTAAAAAATGGCAATCTCGTTTTTTTTTTCCTTCAAAGCATAAATGTTGTTAGCTATGGAAGACTTTAGATTATTTTTAAAATACAAGTGATATAAAAAAATGGTTCTATCTACATATATTGTCTGCTATGAAATAGATATTTAATGGTTTAGATTATATTTATTATGTTAGAGACATTTTCAGTGAAATAAAATAGGATTTTAGTGGTACTTTTAAACATCGTTAAATTTTTTTTTTATTAAGTAAAAAGATTATAATTTTTTTCATACTAAGATTCGAACTCATACAAAATGAAATAGGATAAATATCTTTGACCACTAGGCTAATCAGTAGATCTTTTGATAAAAACCTTTTTAATACGAAAAACATTGCCACTAATAATTATATATCTTTTTTGTCTCTTAACTTATTACTTGACTCATTGATCTATACTTACGTCTTGTTTATTTTTAAAGTTTCAGTAAGATAACTATGAAGTCGATTTGGGATATAAAATTTAAATCCTATAATAACGTTTGCCTAATTTATGTCTATAGAAATATTTTCTATAGCGGCGTTTGTTAACAAACATCTATTGTAAAGTTTGTTTAACAAGCATCTATATCGGCGTTTGTCTAACATACCTCGATAAAGTACATGTCTTATAACGATATTTGTCTAAAAATGCTACTCAAGTGCGTATTTATAGCGATATTTGCTGAAAATTGCTTAAAAAACAATAACGGTATTTTCTTAAAAAACGATGCAATATATCGGTTTATATTTTTCTTTATTCATTAAACGTCATGAAATATACAAATTTAGTAGCGTTTACTCAAAAATGAACTTCTAAAATCCATTTTGTTTTAGTAATTATTTTTAAAGAGGATTATGTTTGTTATACCGAAGAGAAATCAACGAAGAACAATGACAACGAAACAAAGAAGAAGGTAATCGCAAATAAAGAAATAAATAAGAAATATAAAGATTTACGTGAAAAAACCATACCGAAAAACTATAGATAAAGGTTGAAAACTTTTACTATGATAAAAAAAAATATTACACGTAATTGTTATATTGTATCTAAAATCTTAATATCTAATATCTATTTATAAGAATATGTTATTTAATTTAAAAAAAAATGCATAAAATAACTCTACTCAACATATTTTCCTATTTTTAATTAATGTAAAATAAAAGAAATCTACTAAAATGAATTATATTTATTTCTATTCGTCTTCTTCTCTAAATTATTAGTCCAAGTACAGTTGGTCAAACATCAAGTGTTCTACGTTGTTAAAGGGTTCCTCCTTCCCTATATAAAGAGAGGTAGGCTTTGCATTCAATACACAGTGAAATATTAACTTCAATCATTCTTGTTGGTATAATTGTTTTTTGAAAATTCTACATGGTATCTTTTGCCATAGATCCCGGTGGTTTGAGTTTCTGCATCCAAAAATGGGGTTTCGAAGGGCAGACGGAGCTGAAATCACCCTCAGCCATTACTGTCGGGGGAGTTCTTAACAAGGCAATCTCGTCGTCTTCATTAAACAACCGCTGGAAAAGCTGTGTCTTGGCATCTTCACCACTTTTTTTCACCTCCTCCACAGCCGGAGTCATGATATTCCCTTCTTCCCCGGTTTTTTTCTTGGGTCGTTTCGTTTCCTTGGCATCTTGCTCAACCTCACCGGGCCGTTTCGATGAAGAAGCTCTAACGGGAGAAGCTACAGGTTTGCTGGATCTGATTTTCTTCGCATTCATATCTTCATCGGTTTCGTCGCAATAAGCCTTACATCCGGCATGGCCATGTCAGATTCAGATTCTTCGTTTCCCAAGGCGGGCGTGATGGGTTCAGGCTTTCTCGATGGTTGGATCTTCTGGGTCAACGGGGTAGAGTTGTTTTTTAGATTGATCCTCCGCTTCTTCTTCCTTTGTAGATTCTTCTTCTTCATCATCTGAGGAAGTCTCCTCTTCTGATGAAATTGCGGCTGGTGGGACTTCAATGGGGTTTGAACGCTTTGGAACTATCGATTTTCAACAGAGAGAACGAGAGCCTGATTATGATTTTTCAATCCTTATTGTTTGTTAGTCTTTATTTTCAGAGTAGTTTCTTTTCTTTTTCTTCTTTGTTTGTCCATTGGTGATCAAAGTTCTTCAAAAGGAAGTTGGTTTTTTTTATGATCAAGAAGATTTCGGATGACAAGAAAATTGTAAAAACGAAGTGGGTTAAGAAGAACGGAAGGATGAAACACCTTCGATTCTCGATAAAACCACCAAAAGAAAAAAAAAGGTGAGTTAAGAAGAACAAAAGGATGAAGAACACCTTCGATTCTTATTAAATAGCTAAGAAATACAAGGTTTTGGTTTGAAGGAATTCTTTTATCATTAAGCGTCAATATTTGTTCAAGAATCACCAATCTGAATAGAATTGAGAAGATTGAAGAAGTAGGGTGAATATTAGAAGAATAGATTGTTAGGTAGTTAATATTTCGGTTAAGTTGTTAAAGGGTTCCTCCTTCCCTATATAAAGAGAGGTAGGCAGTGTTTTTATACACTCTAGTGATATTTTTTAGTAATTACTTCAAAATTATTTGTTCGACTCGATAAGATCACGAACAACTCATTGATTTTTTAAAATATTTTTTAGTAATTACTTCAAAATTATTTCATTCAAAAATAAATCTAAATAATAATTATTAATTTAATTTTAATACGCTAGTTTAATGTATTTATAGATTGTTACTTTATAATTTATACTTTGAAAGTGTTTTTATACACTCTAGTGATATTTTTTAGTTAAATTTTTTAATTTATATTAATATTATGCCTAATGTAATATTATTAAAAAAATTAGTTAAAAATAAGATAAGTTTTTAGTGAGTTTAACGAGCAACGAGTTGAGATGAGCAACAAAATATTTTAATGAGCATAAATCAAGTATAATTTTAACGAACTTAACAATCAATAAATCGAATCAAACAATAAAACTTTTTTACTAGAATAGTCGAACAATACCTAACTCGTGATTAACTTGTTGGATAAATAATCCTAAACACAATTATGATGGCGTCTGGGGTGGCAGGGGTTGGGCAGTTGGCTCTTAAAATAGTAAAAATATAATTTTTAGTTTTTTATTATTAATAGTAAATAAATAGTAAAATTTATGTTACTCAGAATTTTTTTTCGGAAGATATTAAGTAGTTAAATATTTTTAGTCTCATATCTTTTTATTAGATGTATGAAAAAAATTCGAAAAATTAAAATCGATTTTAAAACTCAGAAAAATAAAACCAAAAAATGGTTAACAAAAAAATTGATTTTGGTTCAGTTTTTTTTTTTTTTTTTTTTTTTTTATATAAAGAAACTAATTCGATTACAGTGTATAATTTTAAGACAAACCGAGTAGTCAAACTGACGGAATATATAATACTATATTATATATCATTTTTAATATTTTACATTAAAAATCATATTTTATTTTATTTTTTGGTCTCAAAAATATTATAATTTTATTTTATGAAATTAAGTGTTTAACTTTCTAATATTAAAAATATATATTAATATCATGTGTCATTTTTTAAAATTATATATTTTTCTAACATATTATTAAATTTTATATTTTTACTAAATAAAACAAAAAATCATTACCAAACCGAATTTTTCAATTAATCAAATAAATAATTAAACGATTGAATACTTACGATTTAAGATCGAGAATTAGGTGATTTAAATTTATCAATTAACCGAAATAATTTATTAATTATTAATCAAATACAATTTTATATAATCTTACTTCTTATATACAAAATCAATAATAATATCAATTTAACTATACTCGATCGGTATGATAGATACTTTTTAAACTTCCAAAATATCCACTCAATTATTTTTTTTAAGAATATAACTCTTGTTAGATTATTTTTAAATCTATGATATTTTGAATAATGACTTAAAGTAGAATCGTAGATAATTTGTTTTTAACGATAATTAATATTTCCAGTTAAAAGTTTTAATTTTTTAATTCGTTTGTCACGGTAAACCAACAAAAAAATATCAAGGGAAAATATTATTTCTTCATTATTTAAATCGATTTTTATTTAGTTTAAAAGATCTAAAATATTATTTTTCTCATTTCGGAGGTGAGGGCATTGACCACCCGTAATTTTTTTTCTTTGTTTATAACACAAGTAGTAGAAAACGTTTTGTAACCCTTTCGACCCAACCTAGTCACAAGGCCGACCTGAGGTGGCTATACGGGGATTATCGAAGCTAAGTCTGAAGACTCGACTCCAATAACCAATCCTATAAAACCTTTTTGAGCCCAAACGACCAAAGTATCTGCACACGGACTCTAAACCAACCTTATTGGGCTTGCCGAAAGCTAGGGATGGCATCGTGTCGGGTTTTTTGCCGCCCCGACCCCGACCCGAAAATTGATATGATATACCCGCCCCCGCCCCGCCCCGATTTTTTATAGTTTTATCCCTCCCCGAGTCCCGCCCCGATTTTTAAGAATAGTACCCGCCCCGACCCTATTAACCTCAATCCCTGTCATACTCAAAGAAACAAAATAGAAACATAAACTTTCTGGAAAATAAAAACATAAACTTTCTGGAAAATAGAAACATAAACTCAAACATCACAATCTAAAAAAAATAAAAACTTTCTGGAAATTTCAATAAAAACTTAAACTAGAAATTCTATATAATCTTTAAACTCAAACATCATAAAAGACATAAGCTGGAAATTTCAAGTAACAGTAGAAATTTAAAATACATAGACATTAACATTACATCTTCAAATATTCCTCAACAAACTAATTGAAAACACAAAAATAATATAATGAGACTAACAAATCAGACACTGCATTTTAAAACTACAATACACAGTGTGTACTGCACTGCAATTTCACTACGTTTAAATTTTTTAGGATCATACCGATTATTAGTTTAAGGCTTGCTGTAAATCAAAATTACAACACAAACAAATTAAATTAAGAGATAACATAGATTAAAAAATGGGTATTAAATTCATAAATTAAAGAATAAGATTAATTTCAGAAATTAAAACACCATGAATAAAACAAGAAAAAAACCCTAAATTTTGAAATCAAAAGTAAAAAGAAAATTTCTAAAAATTTTAAACTTACTGTTGAAGTTTGAAGGAGAAATTAAACTTGGGTGAAAACGTGGTGTCGTGGAGAATCGGAGAAGAGAGAATCCTTTGTGTATCTGTGGTGGCTGGTGAAAAAATATCGAGAGAGTTCTTCACTTCTTTTGGAATGAGTTTCGTTTGAAAAGAAAAAAACCCAAAATAAAAACTAATAATTTTTAAAATATAATAAGTAAAGTCCAAAGGGTATGATGGTAATTACATATCGGGACGGGGCGGGTTATTTTACTATAAAACCCGAACCCGCCCCGCCCCGAACCTGAAAAAATAATGTAAAACCCCGATCGGGTCGGGTCAGGTCGGGTCATACCGGGTTGGGTACGGGTAATTCTGCCATCCCTACCGAAAGCCCGAAGGCTCAAAATGACATTGGCGTATCAGTACAAGGTGAAACCGAAAGCCCTTGCATTTGGACGAATTTTTAAAGCACAAACAACTAAGGACTAACCTAACAACCACATACAAGCATACTTAACATGCATAAGACATTATAGAACTCAAGGATCAGGTTACACATGCTTGAAACTCATACACATCCATTCGAATCATGCTCAAGCGACAAGACATAGAATTCATACATAAAAGTGTTCAAACAACATCAAAGATAATATCCACATAATCATAACTTTAAAACATAAATCAACATGCTAACTCAAGGCAACCATGGCGAATATAAACCATGCATGAAATCATCCAAAACATAAGTCAACATGGGAGTCAAACAACGCTCCTAAACAACATAGCACATCCCATTGCTAGCTAATACATTACTGCAATTAAAACATACTTGAGCTAACGAGCAACACGCTTGGACGCCCTTCCTCACACCGTGCTAACTCCCGAGATAACGTTCTGCATTATCGAAAAACGAGAGTGTAAGCATAAATGCTTAGTGAGCAGAACTCAAAAACGTAACTACGACAATGCAGGGTTTAAGCTTTAATTGAAAAAAAGACTAACATCATTTCGTACATCTTACATCATAGCATCTTACAACTTACGAGAGCAATCAAAGTCCACAACATAACATAAAAACACATATACATAGCAATTAAGATAAGTATGTTGGCAAACTCGGTTATTATAAACGGATATGCGAAAACATCTTATACGCATACGAATTTATCTGACACGGCCGAATTTATCTTACACGTATACGAGTTTTGTCTGACCCGACCGAATTTATTTGACACGTATGCTAATTTTGTCTCATAGTGCACTATTCTTACATCCTATTGGTCGACCAATTATACCCGGTAAGACTCAACGAATGTCAACATCATTACCATAATATTATCTTACAAATCTTACATCTTACACCTCTTACCGGTCTTACATAGCTATCCGGCTATATTTCTTACCATACTCGAGTGGTCTTACTTACCACTTACAAGCATAACCTACAACATCTTACAGTTACCTTACAAATATCTCACATGGCATATTAACATGTCATTAATCAATAAATAATCAACACAACTCAACATAACAATTAACATGCCATCGACAACAAATAAACACAACAAACTTTCTAATTTTTACCATCTAACAAGCATACAAGATAAGTAAAATGGGTAGATCTTACTCTTGAGTTTGGATTAGCTTATCAAGCTTAATCCAAACTCCCAAAATCTTCCTTTAACCAAAACCAAGTTCAAAACATTTTTCCACTCACCACACAACTCTAACGGTAGCCAAATCGATCCCCGAACCTTCCGAATTTGTACTCGAATCACCCAGAACCAAATGTACTGCTTCAAACCAATCAAAATTAAAGTATTAACCTCATAATCAACCACAAATTCTCTTTTTTACATCGGCTCACAAATCCACAATATTTTCTCAACAATTCAATGCCAATTTCATCCCAAATATTCTCATTTTCATACTTAAGCAAAGCACAACCATTACCCTTCAATTTAAACACCTAAAACACTTCAAAACAAAACATGTCCAAAACATCACTCATATATAGTATAACTATCAACCCTTCATTTCCACACTAAACACCCCCAAAACACTCATTTTCCACCTTCAAAAATTGCCTACTGCAACCACTTCGGGAATTCCATCATCTACCTCATTTAACTACTTAAAATCCATCCTTTAACATTCTAAAAACACCTATCAATGTTATATATACCTCAAACCCTTTATTTTCAACAAAATCCAACCAAAAACTCAAGTTTTTAACCTCCAAAAATACCCATAACAAACCATTTCGAGAATACCATTAAAAACCCAACTTTTAAACATATTTTGGCACCAAAAGAAGTATAAAACCCATCCGAAAATTCCTTTTTTAAAACCCATTTTCAACATGAAACTAAAATCTCAAGGGATAAAAACAAAATACATGCTATAATAATGTGAAGAACAAGAAAACTAAGTTAAAGAATGATTTACCTTTTCAAAATCATTCCAATGAAGAAGAAAACTTGTTCTTGTAATGGGGAAAACCTTTTGGAAAAGATGAAGAGTAAAAAGGTATCTCCTTTTTGAATGAAAACCCTTTTTTTTGTTAAATTTTATATCTTCCATGGGTGTTTTGGGGGAAATCACATAAGTGGTCCCCCATTACTCCTCTTTTCTTTCAAAACCCTTTTTAAATCATTTTTACTTTAAATGGGTCCTAAAACATAAATTTTGAAAAACCAATTTGAAATTATATCCGGTCTAAACTCCTAGACTCAAAACCGGGATGTTACACGTTTTTTTTCTTTTTCTTTCAAAAGTATGTATATTTAAACTTTAAAATCTTATATTTAAAATTAAATTCTTCTATCTTAAACCTTAAATTTTAAATTTTGAATCTTAATTTATAACTATAAATTCTAAAATTAAACCCTAAACCCTAATTTCTAAAGTAAACTAAAGTTTATAATGAAGTATATTAAATATTAATTTATAGAAAATTATATTACCTATGAAGAAGTTGTTTCCTTGCTAATAAGCATACTCTTCCTTGCCAATAAACATTAAACTAAATTCTCTTTGATACACACTCTTGTATTATATCATGAATATGTTAGTTATGGAAGATATAAGGTTATTTTAAGAATTACATTTTCGAATTGGGCAAATTTAGATAGTGTCTTAACGATGAAAATTACAGATTAAAATTTAATTTAAAAATCATAACCCTTAAAAATATTTAAAATTAATCCTTTAATTTTTCAAACTACTAATCTCTTTTATGCAAACACAATTTTTTTAAGACATATTTCGATCCCTCACTAATTGGTTTAGTCTCTCAAGATACAATAACGAATAATCTTTAATAGCAACACTACTATAAGGATCATGAATAGAACCTTTGCCTTTGCCCATCATCGAAAACAATACACACTTTGAACATTTTCCACATCATGCAAGTGTACACTAAATCCAATAAGATTAAATTTGAATCAATTTACACACAAGGTACAATTTTTATTTAAGTCATTTAATGACCAATAAATTGGTAAGAGTATATAAACACTTTTCATACTATTTATTTTAGGTATAAAGATAATTTTAACCCTTAACGTTTATAATTTTTATTATTTTGGCTTTCATTCTTTTTTGGGGATAAATTTAACCCTCAACCTATGTCTTTTTGACAAATATCTTATTTTTTAACTAACATAATGATTAGACTGTTAAAAATTTAACGATATTGACATATCATATATATGTGATAATATATTTTAAATAACATGACATCTAGACTTATTCTATATATATAACATGTCATTATAATTAAATTTTTTACGATAATGAAAAATATATACATGTAAAATATAATTTTATTCTAACATAAAATATAAAACAATTAAAAATCAAATCAAATCAAATATTAAAAATTAATTAAATTTAAAATAAAAGGTTACTAAGCATTTTCAAACCTTAAATATCATTCTCTCTCTATATATGATATATCATCATCGTTAATTTTTTAACTATCTAATCATTATGCTAGTTAAAAAATGAGATATTTGTCAAAAAGATATATGTTATGGGCTAAATTTATCCTAAACAAAGAATAAGGGCCAAAATGATAAAAATCATAAACGTTAAGGGTTAAAATTATCTTTATGCCTTTATTTTATCAATGTGGGATTAAAGGGTTTTCACTTTCTTACTCAATTTATAACTATCATACTTTGAACATCAATTTCTCATTCATCACTCAACCAATTTAAACCTATAAAATATAGTTGTAAATGTTTCATGAAATAGAACAAAACCCATAGAATTATTATTTAATTTAATCTTTATTATTTCGTAATATGACTCAAAATTATGAATATTATTTTAATTAATATAAGATTAACTTTATCATTTAATTATTTTATTATATATTTTCTCAGTCAAAATTGGATTTGATTTATTTTTAATAAAAAATGTTTTAGTTTCTACAAAAGAAAATCTAGTATTAATGCAGAATATATATATAAGATGAGTTTATTATGTGCGTCGAACACTGCTAAACATTATTAATGTTGAATATCGATGAATATCGCTAAATTGATTAATAAAGATTAAGAATATCAAGGACATAATGTATTAATTGAAATATCATTTTAGATAATTTATAATTATGTGCTTAACATTTTTAATTTTTATTAATTAATTTAATAATATTCAATATTAATGATATTCAATTGTGCTAGATGTATGTTTAAGGTTTTTAAAGCCTATAAATATTTTCTTATGTAATATAAATGATTTTGTTATTAATAAATATTTTTTTTTCAAAATTCTGTTGAGAGTTTTTTTATTGTTCAAGATTTTTATCTTGATCTTGCTCAAAGGCTAAAAATCTAAGTAGTTTGTAATTTAAATTTATGGAGACCTAAATTATTATTATCGAGGGCATTTACTTATCATTCTTTAGTTCGATTTCTGTTTGATTAAATATTTGACAAAAAATTTTAGTTTTAAGAACCAAGTTATAAATAGATAAATTATCAAGTATTTAAATTTAAAATTGATTAAATAGCTTCTTGTCCCAAGGGAACTGCAATCTTGATTATACTTATCACATATTTTCACTAATTTATTATAAAATTAAATTATACTTATCACACATAAAAATAAAATTTAAAATTCTAATCGATTTTTTAAAAATAATTGTGATATGCAAAGAAAATTTTCTGGCATTTCCTTCTATCTCCCAGAATCAAGTCCAGATACAATATCAGATTCAGAAACAGTATTCTAATTATACAATGTAACAAATGTGGAAAAAAAAAATAAGATTCACTCTTAAAAAAATAATATGAAAAATATAAAAATTAATCGATTATATTTTAATAGATAAAGACTATAAATTACATGATAAAATCGGTTCATAGAATAATTTCTCGAGAAAATACAAGTAATTCTCAAAAGAGAACGAAACAGAACAGAAGCACCTGAATTCTGTTCATGTCTGTCTATAACACGTTGCGGAGAGAAACAACTTATGTGTCAACCATTGAGGCCATCATCAGCCATGCAAGCCCATGTCAAGACATTTTCACATGCATGTAAACCAAACACACTAACCCAATTACCCAAGCCCTCCGCCACGTCCCATACTCAGTCCCTGTTTCTTACTCTATAAATACCACCTACAATCCTCTACCCTCTTCACCAAATCATCTAGAATGGCTTACTCATCTTTGCTCTCTTTTAGCATTTGCTTTCTTGTGTTCTTCCATGGCTGCTTTGCTCATATACAAATGGTGACTAATCACCACCAACAGAAAGAGCAGCCGCAGCACCGCTTGAGTCGTCAATCTCAATGCCAACTCCAGAACTTGAATGCTCTTCAGCCTAAGCACCGGTTCAGGTCTGAGGCTGGTGAGACTGAGTTCTGGGATCAAAATGAGGAACAGTTCCAGTGCGCTGGGGTTGCATTCCTTCGCCATAAAATCCAACGCAGAGGACTTTTGTTGCCTTCGTTTACCAATGCTCCTATGCTTATGTATATCGTACAAGGTCGAATACATTAATTCTCTTCCACAGTGTTGTAGTTTTTTTGTTAGTCGTGTTGCTGACATTGTTGATTATGTTTACAGGGGAGGGTATTCAAGGCGCGGTCTTCCCAGGTTGTGCCGAGACATTCCAGTCACTGTCGCAACATAGATCAGGACATAGGCAACAAAGGTCCTCTCCAGATCAGCACCAGAAGATCAGAAAGTTCAAAGAAGGTGATGTGATTGCTTTGCCTGCTGGTGTATCTCACTGGATTTACAACAACGGACCATCTCAGCTTGTCCTCGTCGCACTTGTTGATGTTGGCAGCAATGACAACCAGCTCGATGAAAACTTCAGGGTGAGAATTGAGACAAAGCTACGGTGTTTATTACAATTTAAGTTTAACTTGAATTGAATTAATGACTAACTAGTAGAAATAATGAAAAAAAATATTCACTTCTGTTTGATTTTTGGGTTGAATAGAAATTCTTCTTGGCTGGTAACCCACAAGAAGGACTGGTAAGAGGAGGCCAAAGGCAAGAACGAAGCCAACAATGGCAAAGCAGAAGCTACAGAGGGCGACACCAAGAGGAGGATGAGGATGAGCGCCAACGTCAAGAGAGTGGCGGAAACAATCTACTGAGTGGCTTTGATGAGAATCTGTTAGCGGAGGTTTTCAACATTGACAGCAGGCTAGCAAGGAAGCTGCAAAACGAAAGAGACAACAGGGGAGCCATTGTTAGAGTGGAGCATGAAATCCAATCCCCAGAAACAGCCGAGGAAGAACAGAGGGAACAAGGAAGCCAAGAGGAGGAGGAAGACGAAGACGAAGAAGGAGAGAGATCCCAAGAAGAAAGAGAAGAGAGAAGAAGGGAAAGAAGCAGAAGCAGAGGAGAAAGAGGGTCACGAAACGGCTTAGAAGAGACATTCTGCACAATGAGGCTAAAACACAGGACCGATTCTTCCTTTGCTGATATTTTCAACCCACGAGGTGGTCGCATCACCACCGTTAACGGCTTCAACCTCCCCATCCTCAACTGGCTCCAACTCAGCGCCGAGAGAGGAGTGCTTTACAATGTACTTTGCACTCTGCACTTTATCATCATATACATTTATTTGACTCTCACAATTCACAAGCACATGATAACTAACGTGGTTAATTTGATTACATTTTCCAGAATGCCCTGTATGCGCCTCACTGGAACATCAATGCCCACAGCATAGTTTACATCACCAGAGGCAACGGAAGGATCCAAATCGTGTCCGAAAATGGAGAGGCGATATTCGATGATCAGGTCCAGGAAGGTCAGGTGATAACCGTGCCACAGAATCATGCAGTGCTGAAGAAAGCAGGCAGGCAAGGGTTTGAGTGGATAGCATTCAAGACAAACGCCAATGCCAAGATTAGCCAGCTTGCTGGCCGTGTATCCGTCTTGCGAGGTCTTCCGCTGGACGTGCTGGCCAACTCCTTTGGTATATCTCGAGAGGAGGCCACCAAGTTGAAGCTCAACAGGCAGGAGGTGTCTGTGTTTAGCCCAAGGAGAGGGTCTCAGGAGTAAAGCAACTAAGCTAAGCTAGCTGTATTTGCAAGAACAATAAAACCCAGATGATAATAAACCAATGTCCTTAGTTAGAAGGCATGGGAGTGTAGTTTATCCAACTTGCATGTATTTTATATATATGCGGGAAAATGTAAGTTTGTATGCGAGCTAAGTGAACTAATAAAATAATTCAGGTCTTCTTTTTTCCAGAAATCCCAATCAAAGACAACCAGAAATCTTTATTTTGACATCTTTTTATGATCCGAGAAAACTCAAATTCCAAATTCAGCACATCAACAAAAAAAGTATAATTTTAATGTAGAAAATGAAATAGTTCATCGATGAATATCATGGTGTTGTTCTCAACCCTTTCTATGTCTCTTTTGCTTGAAAAAACATCTCTATGAAGCAATACAACGAGTAAAACCATCAAAAGAACACCACAAATTCCCACTCCAACAATTGTCCTTTTCCTTTCAGTCTTTCCAAGCTACGCTTCAGGAGGTGGCTCAGGCTGAGATAATATAGGCAGTTGATTAACGGGAATAAAAATCGTATTTCATTGCCATTGATGTCATTTACATCCTGAATTGGAACTCCAAATCTTGAGGCCACTAATGACAAGTTGTCATAAGGCTGAAACATCTAAGAAACAAGGTAATTCACTCCAGCTTGAGCCTTTGTTTCATTTGGACACTTGCAGAAGACTAGGAAGACAATCTCATCACCTATTCGAAGTCGGATAGGGATGGAACCCGGATTGAAAACTTCAACAGATTGGTAAATGGTAAGGTTTTGGAAATCTGTAATCGACACGAGGTAGAAAGTGTCAACTCCTTTGATTGTGTAGGTGATTTTAGCCGCCAAGAGGTTACTAATGGAGTTGCAGGAACATGTTATGGGGATAAAGAGGGACTGATGAGGGATGAGAGGTGAGGAAGGGGAGAAAATATTACTCGGCTGTGATATCATTAACCGACTGACATGGAAAAGATCATCGATGTTAGCCAGGTCGAGGAAGTTGGGAGAAGTGGCTTGGTATAAAATGTAAGTTTGGCATAGATATGTGGTTTGGTTGGCTCTGCAAGTGTAGCCTATGGTGCTTGGTTGTGCTCGGGAACAATGGAAGATAAATAAGAGAAGGAACCAAGAGAAAGAGACATGGTGGTGGGATTTCATTCTAATTTCTTTTCCCTGTTTGTTGTTCTGGTTTAGAGCCTTTAACCCTTAGCTGGTTGGGTTTATAAAGAGATCTAAGTGCAACTGAAAACACTCTATTCTTCATGCTTTACGAGACTTTCGTTATGTACAAGTGATATGGAAGCAGCTTCTCCCTTTCAACTATCATAGTTACTTTTTTACCATGCTTCTTTATGATTAGATACAATCGAACTTGGCTAACCAAAAAGTTAACTCTGACTCGAACTCACATTGAAATTTATTATTCACATCTAAGTATGGGCAAAATTCGAATCGATTCGAAGAAACTGTTTTTTTTTTAAATTTTGAGTTATTCGAGTTGTTCGATTTCTCGAATAACTCGAGTGAATTTCAAGCTTGAGTCGGTTTTGAATTTTGGAAGTTCGAATATTCGAAAAACCGAAATTTAATTTTGAAATTTTACATTTTGGTCACTATTTTATAACTTTTTCAATTGAACTCTAATTTAGTCACATGTTTTTTTAAAATTCATTTTTTGAGACGAACATGAGATTAAGAATAAAACCTATTAATAAAATTAGTATTCCTTTGGACCTAAAACTTTTAAAAAATTACTATTAGGTCTCTAAAGTTTTGAAATTTTATTGTTTAGCCATTGAATGATAAATATTGAAGGAAAATTATTGTTTAGGTCTCTATGTGATAATAATTTTCCTTCATGTGTAAGCTAAAAAAGACTCAAATCTATATAGTACTAACTGTTAAAAATTTTAGTTAAGTCCCTAAATTTTGGTAAGTTCATATTTTTGTTCTTGAATTTTGAAAAGTTTACAATATAATCTCAATTGTTTGAAATCGAAATGTATGTATATTATGATTTCTTATGATAGACAATTTTCTTTGATTTTATGAATGTTTTATATTTATTTGTCCTTGATTTCAAGATTGATTTTTTTGAATTATTTTTTAGTAACACTTTCCATCCGATTTTTAATGACATCGTACTTTAATGAAGTAACATATTACCTATAAAAATATCATTATAAATTATATATATATATATGACAATTGATTTATTAAATTATATTAAAAAATCTTATTAACACATGCAAAAAATATGAAGTCCTTATCACTTTGAACTATATTATAAATAGTTATAATTAAATTTGTATAAAAATTCGAAACTCGACTCGACTCGAAAAAATTTCAAATAAAGTTTGAATGATAAAATAGGACGTGTTAACTCAAAAACTCAAAATTTTTTGACTCGATCGAATACTCAACCAATCACATCCGCATTGTCAAATCTGTAAGTATTACCCAAACCTTACAACAATTATGGATGATTCTAATTGTTCGAATAGTATGCCAAAATGGTTTTAAACGTCTACAAATTAAGTTAGATAATAAAGAGACAATCAAACGCATAAATAATTTAAATGCAAACTCTGATTCGAACTCGTTCATACACACTATTACTTACTTTTACAAATTAGGATGGATAGTTGATTTCAAATGGATTTTCCCTCGAAAAAAATCAATCTACAAGTTAGCCAAGCTTGATAACTTAATTAACTACAATAAATATATCTTCAATGCCCCTCTATCTACTTTAGATTTGAATATGATGCTTTTATTGTAAAACTTTAGTTCTATTCCATCTTTTTCAATTAAAAAAAATCCTATGAGTTCAAAATCTATTCTAAGCAAATTATCCATAAAAATTATTTTAAAAATGTATAATCACGTATTTTGTACTTATTTTATTTGTATTCTACTAATTTAGTCCCTATCATTTATCATTTCAATCCTAATTTAAAATAATTCAACTAATTTAATTTTTGATATTAAAAAATCTATTAGTTTGATCATAATTTTAATATAATTTAATAATTTAATTCGGTCTATAATATTTAAGAATTTTATCATTTTAATCAGAAAGTATATATTCAAAAAAATTCAAAAATAAAAGAAAATTCAAAAAAAATCCAAAAAAAATTAAGGATCATGTAGGTTTACGAGTTTGTCCTCGAATGAAACGAGGCTTATATTTTTGAAAAATATTATTATTATTATTATTATTATTTATTAAAAAAATCGAAGTCTCCTTATTATAATTAAGAAGGAAGAAAAAAACTCATTTTTTGAGATTATTAGGACGAGATCTTAAGAATAGGCTTCTACATATGACCAAAATGAGATACGTCATCATCAATGCTTAGAGATTGAACTTTAGGGACTAAAATGGTAAATATCTGTAAGTTAGCGTTTTAATCGAACAAATGTTTTACTTTGTGACAATATAGAAACGAAACCATAACTAAGTGACCAATGGAAGAATTTGCCCTAAAATAAGCGTTCAGTTATAAATAATTACTATTTGATAAAAAGTGTAAAATTTAACTTATATCACTCAATTATTAATAAATTACAAATAGATTATTATATTTTAAAAATATACAAATAACATATTAGGGGACAATCCTTCGCTTCAAATATAAATCATTTTGGAATGCTGTTAGCAAAGAAAATAAAATATAAAGAAATTAGAGAAATCAGATCGAGCAAGGAAAAAGAGGAAGGCGGCGTCACTCTACGGCGAGAGAGATCGAAAAGCCATAAGAAAAACGGAGAACGGGGGGAGCTGCCTCAATCGCGATCCGAAACGAAATCAAAATTCTTAACCTTCTGCAGGTATTTCTTGTACTTGGCTTTACTCCTGTTACGCTTTGATCAATCCTGTCTTTTCGCTTACCAATAGAAGAATTATGCAAAATGAAACCTCAATTTTGTGTGATTTTTCTTGCTTATTTTCAATTCCCATGTTTGTTTTTCTGTTTCCGGCACCAAACACGTTTTGGGTTCTTTCTAATTTATGCGGGGCGTTAGCCCTTTTGCTTTGGGAAGAACCCTGATTGAGGAAAGAACATAGCAGTTTTATTATGTTTATGTTTGAACCTTTTGATTAATGTCTCAAATTCAAATATCTTTGTTTGGCGATCATTTTGTATATGCACGACTGATTCCATTTTCTCAATGGACTTTGGGTTTTTGTATTCGTGATCGTTGGAGCTTACCTAATTGATTTCCACATTGTTTTGTTGATGATCTTTCAATCTATGTTGTTTTATTTGTTGTTTAATCGTGTCCTATACATATTTGAACATGGAGAGAAAAGTACAATGTCCATGGAAATTCTGTAAGCCACACAATTCTGAAAACAGACTGATAGAAAAAGATAATTGAATTCATTTCTCTAGTCCTATTTTATCTTCTTTTTTTGTCAATTTAGTGTTATTTTCTTGTAATAAATTTGCTTGCTCTAATAATTTCCCATTTCTAGTGGTGAAGCTAGGGATGAGTGTTGCTGCCATTGAGACCAACCAATAATGAATAGATAGCTATAGAATGTGGTGCTGGTTGTGAACCTAAATATTGGAGTAATCAGTTTGTGCTTTTAATCAGAAAAATATGAGATTTAAGCTACAATATGGATAAGAGTATTTGCACGAAGATAGAAAATAAACTTTGGTTTTTTCCCTTTCTTTCTTTCTTTTATCAGATTATAGTTTGTCATGGCAAAATGTGTTTTTTTGAACTGGAAATATATGGAAAAAGTCAAACCAAAATTTCATATTAGAGACAGACAAGGGAATATGATCCATTGGTTTACTCGACTGTATGGGACTCATTGTTTCAAAGTAGCCGGTTAACAGGAAGGATATTTTGCTGATGTACACATACACTGATGATTGATGAAAAAACTGTTCATTGATTGTTTCTCTGATAATTAGTTTTGTATATCTCAATTATTTAAAATTTTCTACAAAACAGGGCATAGAGATGGGAAGGAGGAGTAAAACTGAAGTGAATTTTCAACGGTTACTTGCAGCTGCACCCCAACAAAAGAATCATTCTAAACTCATACATGTATGTCTGCTCGTGTTTCAACTCTAATTATTAACTATATAGTATCCGATGCCAATTTTTCTTCCTCATAGCTCTCTGACTGGTTTTCTTCCTTGGAATTATTTTTTAATTTTCCTTCTATCTATATTTATTCCCTTTTGAATTTAGGAATGATGGAAAGAATTTGACTCTTTTATTCCCTTTGCAGTATGTTGCTACTTTGCGAGAGCTTTTAGAACAGTTAGCTGAAGAGAGAACACCTGAAGGTTTACCCAGGTTGATTCCTTATTCTCCTTTATGCCTTATTTTGATTCAGCCTTTCAGGTGCTACATGGATTTAACTTTTAATTTGTTACAGAACACAATAATATAAGCAAAAAGATTTTTTTGGCTAGTTGATTCCTATGTACTTCTCTCATGCAACTAATTTAATTGTTTTGTTTCCATTACAGCTTGTTAACTTTCAATCTTAATTTGTTTATCCCCCAGATTTTCAAGTGCCGTGGTCAATGACTATTCAAAAAAGATTGAGGATATTGCTTCAGAATTAAGTTCCCCACTGGTGTGTTTATAGGTTATTTAAGGATGATCTTATAATGATTCAAAAAATACCTGGGTTTGTTAGGGAACCCAAAAATGATAGCATGGGACTTGTAAATATGTAGGCAATAAAGTTTTTCCTTCCATGGTTATGTCAGTGTGTATACCTTTTGCTTGTCTGCATGTGCATGCTTGTTTCACGTGTGTCCTCCGACTCCTGATTCTAATTAATAGAGGTTGTAATTGTTTACCATTATTTTATATGGCTAATTTGTAGCCTGAGATTAAGGTATCTGAAGAGCCTGCCACAACAAATTCTTTTAAGCAGAATCCTAAATCTGATTCAGAAAGCCACATGCCTTCCTCTCCAGGATTACGAAGGAGAGTTGTGTAAGTGAATCTTAAGTAATGAGGATGATTGCAATTCATATTAGCTCTTGAATTTCATCATAAATATGGTTTTGATTGCTTTGAGCCATTGAACAGGCCTACCTCAAACATCAAAGATAGAACTCATGACACCAATGAGGCTGATACATCTGCCCCTGTCAAACTTGATGCAGCAGCTGAAGCGCACATACAGAAGCACAGGTATTGCTAATACGTAATGGATGCTTAGAGTCTAAATTATGCTTTGTACCAGACACAATATATCTCTCTGCTGGAGGAAACTGAAAATATGATGTCAGTCAAATAGCTCATCTCACGATTACACTTGTTATGTCAAAGATATGTTAAGAGTAGGAATGATTATCAGCTTGAAATTGAATATATCCCATGTTTATTTAATTTTTTTATGGCTGTTAATTTATATTCTTCCCTGAAACAGAAAGCTTCAAGAGGATTTAACCGATGAGATGGTTGGATTGGCACGGCAACTTAAAGAGCGTAGTCTCATGATGAGCCAGTCCTTGGAGAACACTGAAAAGGTAAAGTTCCATGATTTCTATTTGATTTTCTACGCTTCATATTTGTCAATATTTTATTTGTTGGAGAATATGATGAGCTCAGAGTCAAATTTCTCCTCTGAAGCTGTTAAATTGTTTATATCTCCACGCAGCATCTCCTTGACTCCTTTGTTATAACTCTTCCATTGTATCTTAGTATATAAGCATCTATAGAATACTTGATCAAGTGTTGAGTGCTAAACCTGAGGTTGCCAAGTTCACACATCTCTTCAATCCATTTTGTTCAGCTAATGGAGCATTTGCAATTTCATGTTTTTTCTGATGCCCTTGCATATATATATGTATTTTATGTGTGAGAAAGACATTCATCTTACTTTTGTTGTTCGTTTACCACTGTGTCTGGTATTCTAGACTAATTATGGCGTACTGCAGATACTTGATTCCACTGAGCATGCTATTGAGCAGAGTCTTGCTACCACTGGACATACTAATGTCCGTGCAATGAAGATATATTCTGAAACCTCTAAGACTTCATGTTTCCAATGGCTTCTGATTTTAGCCATGACATGTGTTTTCATCATGGTTGTGCTTCTGATTCGTGTAACATAAAATAGTTGCCGGACACGTTTAGCTCCTCTTCATGCTCTGCCATGAGGTAAACCCATGTAGGTTTTATTGACTATATATGTAGAATTGAGGTTGAGTACTGGCGGTTACACCATACTGTAGCTTGTTGACATTCAATTTTTTCTATTAAATATGTATTCTTTTTTATATCATTGTACTCGACGTTGCCATTGGTGACCAGTAAATTAATGTTCGTTGGTCTTTTTAGTGCATTTTGGAGTGAGTTCTGCATGCATGCGAATTGATTCCGGTTTAGAGGGGAATGGTTTTAGCGAGGGAGAATTGAAATAGGTGTCACAACATGCGTTTATGAAAAATGAAAATTGAACCTAGTCTTTAAAATTATTTCATGCTATACAGGTTGAACATTTGATTGAGTCGAATCGAGTCAAGAAAAATTGAGAAATAATTTTTTCTATATAACGAGTGTGTGTGTATCTTCATATTCTTTTTCACAAGTGTGAGTGGGATTTGTAAAGTTATTTTCAAAGAAAAATTTTTGAGGATAAAGTATTGATGATAGTGTAAAGGGTGTCAAAAATATGAAGAAAAAATTTAAAGATATATAGTTGAAAGACTAAATTAAATAAAAAAAGGATTAAATTATAAAAATATTTAATTTAAAAATATGAATTGAAGTTATATAGATATTATATAGTGATAGTGGAATGTACAGTTTAAATTTGATCAACAACGACTTAAAACGAAGGAAAATTGAAGAAATAGAAAATCATTTAAAGTTAAGGGTTAAATTATAAAAATATAAAAATTATTTTTAAAAAACATGAATCGAAGATGAATAGATATCATATAGGAGTATGTGATTTACATTGATTTAAAATACACTTAAAACGAATGAAGAATCCAAGAAATTAAAAAAAATCATACAAAGTTAAAAGGTTAAATTAAAAAAATTAAATAAGTATTTTAAATGGTTTAAGAATATATGATTCAAATTTTATCAAAATAAACTTAAAATAAATAATAAACTAAAGAAAAAAAAGAAAATTTAAGAACTAAATCATAAAAATTATAAAATTTGATTTTTAGTTTTCCTTGACTTGACTAGAACGCAAAATTTTTATGAATTATCCTATTCAAATTAACAAAATCTTTTCTATAGTATTTTTCTCGTTCCTAATAAACATGTCTGAATCCACGAAGAGCAATGTTAAACTAATTTTATTAAACAAATAAATGGAATGGAGTGCATTGAATGAACTTAGTTTAAAGATTTAAAATTAAAGAAAATAATTATAAATAAATAAGAATTTAACAATAATGAGATATTTAGTGAAGGTAACTCGAGCATTTTTTTTATTTTGGATAGAGATCTATCAATTTTATTAAACGATGATATATTTGAAATTATAATGGAAATTCATAACTTAATAAACAAAACTAGCATTAAGATCATCAAAGGAGCATAAAAAAATATAAGAACCTAATTTAAAGACTCAAAACATAAAAAATATATAAACATTATCAAAAACGACGATGATAGGTAAAACTTTCAATAAACAACATAAAAATACATATTACAATGAAGATACGTTGACAATAAAGACATTACCATAACTTAATCACGATAAGGAATAATAGATGTAATCATATATCCAAATCTAGTTCGAGAGTCTAAAATAGGGAGATCAACAACAAAATAAAAAAAAACGTCATCTTGATCAGTTATTGACACACCCCAAAACACTCCCACCATTTATTTTTTTTTAAACCAGAAAAACCAATATATTACTTAGCCAAAAATGGCATCTTCAACAACAATGTCTTCAATACAAGAAGGAACCTCAACCGAAAAATAAAAAGGATGAACTAAAGAAAGAGCCCATTTAGCTAACTCATGAGCCACTCTATTAGCAGTCCTACTAACATGTGAAACTGACATATCAAAATTAGCATGCAAAAGAACATGAGCATCACTCAGATAAGAAGCCGCTAAAGATCTATCCAATGTCCTTGAATTTAGTTTGTTCACTATAGCTATCGAATCTTCCTCAATCTGTACCTTTCTCCAGCAATTATCAGTAGCCAACTTTATACCTTCAGCAAATGCACAAGATTCTGCAGACTCAACAGAATGAGCACCTTGTAGTTTGAACGCCACACCATCAATCATGAGTCCAAATTTATCCCTAGCCACCACTCCAACTGCTGCTTGTCCAGAAGAATCCACAAAAGCAGCATCCACATTAATCTTAATACAGTCATCAAGAGGCCGAAACCAAACATTAGCTTTACTACAAGGAACTTGTTTGGAAGTCCCCTCATATGCCTTTACAAATTCTGAAGAAAGAAGCCGAGAATTATCAATAATCATACGAGCAGTTAATAAAACCCCATTATGCACCCAATGATTTCTTCTGTTCCATATGTTCCAAAGAAGAACAATAAAAAAAGTAAACTGCAAAGAATCCAGAGAGCGTAAAGCTAATTCAAACCATTCCTTACAATCAACCACAGACTCTTGAGGAAGAACAGAAATTAAGCCACTTAAGTCAAAAATATCCTCAAGCAAACTACAATCTCTTAAAGCATGCATCACAGACTCCACTTCTCTATTACACAGCTTACAAAACCCGTCACTAATATTAGCAACTGCCAGTTTTTGACCCGTTGGCAAAGCATCATGAGCAACTCGCCAAGCAAAAATTTTAATTTTAGGGAGAGTAGAAAGCTTAGAGAAAGCTTTCCAAATCGGTGAAGTATCTTTTTCAAGACCCTTCTGATCTTGCAGCCACTTATGAGCAGTTCTGGTGACATATTCCTTCGAAGGATGATGACCCCAAACTAAAACATCACAATCAACCGCAGCTATAGGACATTTAAGAATAGAAACAACATCATCTCTATTAAAAACATGCAACACTCTTCTTTCATCCCACTCATTACTCCCCTGTCTCATAAATTCTTTACATTTAATAGGACTAACGACATCCATATAAGAACCCTGAAGAATAACTGGAAGATCAGCTCCCCATCTTTCAGAAAACATATTCACCTCACTATCTCTACCAATTCTCCAATGAAAACCCTCTTTCAAGCTCTCTTTTGCTCTAAAAATACTCCTCCATATAAATGAAGGCCTATCACCCAGATTAACCTCTAAAACTTTTTTCTCAGGGAAATATTTTGCTGAGAGAATCTTAAAACACAAAGACTCAGTATTAACCATCAACCTCCATACCTGCTTTCCCAGTAAAGCAATATTAAATAAGTGTAGATCCCTCAATCCTAAACCACCATCTCTTTTTGGTCTACATATTTTCTTCCAAGCCACATGATTCCATCCCCTTTCCCCTGCTCTCCCAGACCACCAAAAACATCTCATAGCAGAAATAATAGCATCAACAATATAATCAGGAAGTAAAAAACAAGACATAGCATAGGTAGGCAAAGCCTGGGCAACAGCTTTAAGCAAGATCTCCCTACCACCAAAAGATAACAAATTTTTAGTCCATCCTCCAATCCTCTTATCAACCTTTTCTCCAATAAAGCCTAAAGAATCTGTTTTATTCTTCCCCACAATTAAAGGCAACCCCAAATAAGTCCTTACATCCAACTCCTCTCTCATACACAAAATATTGAGAATACTTTGCTTACTATCCCTAGACATCCCATTACTAAAGTAAACATAAGATTTCTCTATATTTACTTTTTGACCTGATGCTTCCTCATAAATAGCCAAAATGTCCATCAAGCATCTAGCTTTAACACAATTCTTAATAAACAACAAACAGTCATCAGCATAAAGAAGATGATTCACCCTAGGACCATATCTACTCGCCTTAACACCTTTAATATCACCATTAACTTGCTTTTTTAACAAGAGAGCAGAGAGACCTTGAGTACAGAACAAAAAAAGAAAAGGAGACAAAGGATCTCCTTGTCTTAAACCTCTCTCAGGCCTAAAGAACTCAGAAACCATTCCATTAATTCTAAAGCAGTAGGAAACAGAGGAAATACAGTTCATCACCAGGTCAACCCAACTTTGCGAAAAACCCATTTTCACCATAACATCAAATAAAAAACCCCACTCTACCCTATCATAAGCTTTCTCCATATCTAGCTTAATAGCAACACCTTTGTTAGGACTGTTTTTACAACCTTTAAGATAATGTAAAAGTTCGTGTGCAACTATAAAGTTATCAGAAATAAGCCTTCCTAGGACAAAAGCACATTGATTCTCAGCAATACACACATACATAATACTCTTCATCCTATTCACCAACACCTTAGAACATGTCTTATAAACAACCGAACACAAACTTATAGGCCTAAATTGCTTAATCAAAACAGGGTTATTAACTTTAGGAATAAGAACCAAGACTGTTTTATTAACCTCACTCATATTAACCCTACCATTAAGCAAATCTAAACACAAAGAAAGAAAATCCAAACCAATGATATGCCAAAAAAAACGAAAAAAAGAAGCAGGCATACCATCAAAACTTGGGGCTTTACTAGGATGAATTTGAAGAAATGCATTTTTGACTTCCTCCACCGTGAATCCAGCACAGAGCTTCAGATTCATCTCAGGTGTTATGCATGTCTCGATAGCATCCAGGATCTGACTCGAAGAAGCCCTTCTATTGGATCGATAGAGATTGGAAAAGAACTCCTTAGCCACCTCAAAAACACTTTCAATCCCTTCTTTCCATTCCCCCCTATCATTTTCCACTCCTTTAATATAATTCATTTTCCTTCTTCCATTGGCTCTAGCATGAAAAAAAGCAGTGTTTCTATCTCCCTCCTTAAGCCACTGAACTCTCGACCTTTGCTTCCAGAATTGTTCATCCTTTTCCAAAATCAATTTAAGTTCTTTTTTTGACTCCCTCAATTCAGCAAGATATATTTCATCTATTCGTTGATTCATAAGATATTCAATTCTATTCTCAAGAAATTTTCTCCTTCCCAATTTCACCCTTCTCCTTTCCTTCTGCCAACTACTCAACTTTGATCCAAGCAAACTCAATTTATCCAATATACTCCCTGAATTAGAAACCCAAGTATCCTTTATCAGCTCCCCACATTCTGTTTCTTTGGCCCAACAATTATCAAACCTAAAATAGTCTCCTTTTTTTCCAAAATGTCTCATAGGACCTTTAGTATCCAGCAAAATAAAGCAGTGATCAGATTCAAGAACAAATTCAGATGTTACCTCACATTTTCCATATTTTTGCAGCCAAGGAATATCAGCCACAAATCTGTCCAACCTCTCTTTAACATGGTTTTCCATATTTTCACCACTTTGCCAAATAAACCATCCCCTACTAGGCTTTATATCCCAGAGATTATTCCTACCCAAAGCATCTCTAAAATTCTCCATATCAACTCTTGACTTCCTTCTACCCCCAGCCTTCTCATTTAAATTTAAGATATCATTCCAATCCCCTCCTATTAACCAAGGAAGAGAGGACTGAGTCCTCAAGTTATCCAACAACATCCAGTCAACATGCTTCCTAGCCCTATCATATGTACCATAAAAACCAGTAAATCTGAACTTCTCAAAACCAAAAACCACCTCCACATCTATATGAGACTTGGAAAAGGAAAGTAAATTAACCCGAATATCATCTCTCCATAACAATAACAAGCCAACACAGTTCTCCCCTCTCTCAACCTCTACACAACCAGCCATCCCCAAACTCCTTCTAACATTCTCCACCTTATTTTTATATAGCTTCGTTTCACTAACAAAAACCAAAGAAATACCCCTATTGGCCACTAAACCTTTAAGCTTACGAACTGTCTCAGAGTTGGCCAACCCTCGACAGTTCCAACAAAGGATTTTCATGGCTCCCGGCGGGGCTGACCAGCAGCCTCCACCGATAAAAACAGTTTGGAAACAACCTTTTGTCCATTTTCCTCCTCACCAACAGAACTGCTACCACTGACCTTACTTTTCTTCCTCGCAAAAGGAGTAAGAGACTCATTTTTCCCCTGAAACCCTCTTTTTGAAATCTTACACCTACTATTAGCAACCACCACAGCTTTCAACCGATCAGGCGGGGGAATAAAGCTCCTCTCACTATTTTCCACATTAACTGGAATCTTTCCAAAATTCTCTCCGACCCCTCCCACATTAACAAAATTTTTCCTTCCAACTATACTCGAATCACAACCCTTTTTAAAATAAAAAATCCCAGATCTTTTAAAAACCTGATTATTTATCCTTTCCCTTTCATTAGCAAATTTCAACCATTCCCCGAATTGAAAAGAAACCTCATCCCCTTCAGGCACCGCAACACAATCCCCAACCTCATGACCAATAATACCACACCAAAAATAAAATTTAGGGAGCCTTTCATACCTAGCCATACATATCCTTGGCCTCCCATTACTAAGCTTACCCACAATAACACAACGTTTCAAAGGTTTCGAACTATCAATCTCAACCCTAACCCTCAAAAAATTTCCCTGACTACCTCCATTTCCCCTTAAATCAACAGCCAAGGTCGACCCAAAAGAATCCCCAATACTTTCCCCAACCTCCAGATTAATACATCCTAATGGAATATTAAAAATTCTAATCAAAATCGGTAAAGGTGAGAAATCATACTCCAAAGGACTAAGTCTTCCATCAAACAATTTTAAGGCTAAAAGCTCACCATCAAACAGCCAAGGACACCTATTCATAACAGAATCCAGGAACTCACGCTTTTTGAATTTAAACAAAAAGAAATTAGAACAAATAATAGACGCATCCTCCAAAGGCGTATCCTTCCATACAGCAAAAAAGACTCTTACCAATTTATCGCCATCGACCTCCTTCTTTGAAACAAGCTTGCCCACTGCCCACTTATCAGCCCCCGACCTCTCATCCATATTGCCACCCATCTGTTCACCCAAATCCACCATTTCCTCTTCAGAAAATCTTAGACTCTGCAACAAATTACTAACCTCTTCCGCCATAAAAAAAACAGAAAAAAAGAGAAATTGCTCAAATTTTGATACTCAAGACCAAAGAAGCTCTCCCCCCTTATGAGTAGCCACCATAAAATAACTCCAAACACCCCCTGAAATAAACCCTTCAAAATAATTTTTCTTAACAAAATTACCGTAATGCCCCTTCAAAATAAACACATCACCCCATCTGGCCCCACTTCCCCTTTTCTCAGCTACTACCAACCAAAAATCGTTATAACCTCTTATTCTTTCATCATATCCACCTGGAGAAAACAACAAACAAACAACTTCCTTCAGAAACAACCAAAACAAAAAACCCCACAGATCTCTATTACACGTCATCATCATCAACCTCTGACCATCCTCCTCCTCCTTCCTCCCACCATTTAGATTTAAATATCAAGGACGATACGAATCATCTTGTTTTAATTGTTAAGAGAACGGTATTTGTTCCTAAAAATCACATGTTCGAACATCAATAGCACAGTGATTGAACAATCAATGTATAATGATTTAGAGTATACTCTAAAACATATACCATTAAATCATTGTAGCTAAGTCAATAAAAACATAAAGAACGCATCTTTCATAACTTTCTCTATTTATTGTAATTAAAATATCGAAAATTGTGATATCTAGTAAAAAAAAATACATAAATGTCAGAATTTATACTATAATTTTCATCTCAAATTGCCAAAAACTGATTTGGTACGAAGTAGGTTAATTTTATATTACTTATTTCGTCCGACAGTAGCAAGGATGAAATTAAGTGGAGGTGAGGTAGGGTAATTTCTCCGACTTTAGAAGATTTTTTTATATTTGTTTTTTTATTTATTTTTTATGAATTTATCCTTTATTTAGGTTAATCTTAAATACCGACTCCGCCACTGCGAAAAAGTTTGTGTTGGAATCCCCTTGCTCTCCCACGTCAACTGTTTTGATTTTGCCAGGGACTGTTGCTTGATAGACTTGTGGTTTCAGGTTTTGATATTTTTCCAATTGGAGTCAGTGAAGGGCATTGTAGTCATTTAACAAACGTACTGTCAATCAATGGAAACCAAGAACAGATAAAGTTTGAGCAACAAAATCATGTTATTCCCTCATATTTTTATCCCACTACCTGTAACATGTCTCCATCTGGACTCTCTTTCAAGATTTTTAGATCTTAGCATATTTCATATTCAGATGTTTCTTTGGTGGTATAAGTATAAATTATTGATTATAATATATATATATTATCAAAAAATTAAAAAATATATACATTAATATTATCTTATAATCACTTTAATACTAAAATAACTAAACATAATTCATGAGTATTTAAATTTGATTCTCACATTATCTCAGTTTTACAAGTACCTTGATTTTAGATTTGGGGTACGATTAAACTTTAGCAGTTTGAGTAATTGTTTTGAATTTAAGAATAGTTATAAAATTTTTAGTTTAGGGTTTAAATGTATGCTTTATAATTTAAAACTTAAATCTTTAATTATATTACTCTAATTTTAATCCGTAAATTTTAATCATAAATTTTAAATTTTAATTTTCATCCCTAAATTATAAATTTTTACATTAAAACCTTAAATTATAAAATTAAGACACTTATAAAAACAAAAAGTTTTTACTTCCTATATATAATAATAATCTTTTGTCCCTGTATGTATTACTACCGATTGTTATTGTATCTTGTTCTTTTAATCATTCAAGTATTATATCAGTCTTAAAAGGAAAATTCTACAACGGGCGTCGAACACCGTTGAACACCACTAATGTTGAACATTGTTGAACACCATTAAATTAATTAACAAAAATTTAAAATCTCAAGGACTCAGTATGTAATTAATGAAAGTGTGATAAACTCAACATATTATTAATAATTATATGATTAATACTTTAGATTTTTACTCTTTATAAATTAATTTAATAATATTCAGCGGTGTTCAACATTAACAATGTTCAACGGTGTTCGACACCCGTTGTAGACTCATCCGTCTTAAAATGACTTCTATTTTGATTAAAATTTCGATATGTTTTGATTAGATTCAGTTAATATAGATACATGTATAACTTTTATTGGTTTGGAACAAGATTTTAATATTTAATATTTTTTTAGTTTTTATTTTAATTTTTGTATAATTATATTTAAAATTATAATTATTTAATTAAATTAGTAAACATAAATAATGATTTTAACTTATATTTTTCATATAAAAATATTTATTTATATAAAATAAAAAATAAACAACGTCAAAACAAAGTCTTTTACTCGCAAGTTGTAACTTCAAAACTAGGGTTGAGTATGGTTAACGGTAAAATTAAAAATCAAATTGAACCGAGGTATTATAGTTCATAAATTTACGAATTAAATTTGATTTTTTAATTGATTTTAAATTATTCTTATAAGGTAAAAATATATATTTTATACTTAAAATACTATACATGTATTTTTATTTTTTATTTTTTACTTAAAAATAAATTTTAATAAATATTTATGAAAAATATCTCAAAACTTTTACCTTTTAATGTTTAAAAATCATAAAATAAATCTATTTTGTCAAGATAAAATATAAATTTTTTAAAAATTAACGTCAATATAAAAAAAACCGAAAACCGAAATTAACCGAACAAAAAATCAATAATTATTAAAATAACTTATCAAATTAAACCGAATGCACTCCTATTCAAAACCATCTGCAAGTATTTAGACTTCTTTCCCTTTCCACAATAAGACAAGTTATTTGGATTTACCAATTTACCAGTGCCAGTTTCAGTCAGTGATGGAACTGAGAGTTCACTTCCCCCATTCTTGTCTGGGAAAAACACACAACACTTACAGTTAAACATGACAAAACACTGACATAACTTTCAAATGTTTCTGTTCATTTTAAACAAATAAAATTTTTTGGGGAAAACCCACCATATTAGTACACATCATAAGCCTTTCAAGTTTTCTAGGATGGACCAAACCAAGAGAGAAAGAAAAAGAAAAAGAAAGGAACTGTTTGAGACCCCAGGTGCTGCTGAATTGCCCTAAATGCCTGACAGAACTGTTCTTCTATCCTCTAGAGTATTATTGAGGTTTTCCTTCAATCCTTGCACTCTTTGTACTTTTAAAAGCTATTCCCTTTACTTTGAATTTCATGAATTTAGTCATGCTATTTTTCTGATTTGTAATTTAAGCTTTGTTTGATAACATTGTTAATTGATTTTCTATCAAATGTAATTTGGAGTTTAATTTCTAAAATTAGATAATTCATTAAGTGGTTTTAGTAGTAAAGGATGGGTTGTCCTCCAGATGATTCGGGTTCAAGTAATGCAACCTGCAAGCAGGGACAGAGCTAGGATCAAGTATTAGGAGAGATAAAGGTCTATTAAGCTTTTAAATCTAAAAATTAGGAGAGACAAAAATCTTATTTTACTATTATTTAAACTAAGAGGAACTTTAATTGTAATAATACCAAAAAAATCTAGGAGGGACAAGAGCCCCTCCCAAGTTATATATAGCTCCGTTCCTGCCTGCAAGTGTGTGCGTGAGTTTATCTAAATATAAAACCGAACTAATATTATAATCAGATTTAGAATATTCAAAATATTTTTAAATTAAACATGTGAATATTAAAATGTCACACATTCAAATTCAATGAAAGCCGGATCAATTATCTAGAAGATAGACTAAATTTCTAGATTTAAGAACAATTGGACTAAAATTTAAAAGTTTTGAAGAATATAAGGGCTGGGAGAACAATTAAACCTATCATTTATTATCTTCATGAATCATCTTCTTCCAACTCTTATATTTACAAACCCACCTCTTAATGTCTCACTTTCATGGCATTCTTACATCCCTGCTGAAAAATCCCCACTTATTTTCCAAGACTTTTGGGTCTGTTCTGTTTCAGTTCTACACTGATCTTGGTATTTGAATCCACTCTTTCTCTTTCGTTCTTCAGGTTTATCTAAATTCTGAAAAACCATTTCCCGATCTTACATGGATTCTCTTCAGAGTTTTGAAAAAACAAATTTCACTGCAACTCTTTCCATGTCCACCAACAACAACACAAATCCCTCACCGGTTTCGGACACCGTCTCCTTATCCTCACCTCCCTCTTCTTCCTCGACCCTCAGCCGCTACGAGAACCAAAAACGCCGTGACTGGAACACTTTCGGGCAATACCTCCGCAACCACCGCCCTCCTCTTTCCCTTTCCCGCTGCAGCGGCGCCCATGTCCTGGAATTCCTCCGCTACCTTGACCAGTTCGGGAAAACCAAAGTCCATACTCCCCTTTGCCCTTTCTTTGGTCACCCTAACCCTCCAGCTCCATGCCCTTGCCCCCTCCGCCAAGCTTGGGGAAGCCTCGATGCTCTAATCGGACGCCTCCGAGCCGCTTTTGAAGAACACGGCGGCAAGCCTGAAGCAAACCCTTTTGGAGCTAGAGCTGTGAGGCTCTACCTACGTGAAGTTCGTGATTCTCAGTCTAAAGCCAGAGGCATAAGTTACGAGAAGAAGAAAAGAAAGCGACCCCCTCAGGTTCCGCAGCAGCCACCACTTAATGGAAATCGAATTCAGTAAGTTCAAAATAAGCACGAAAAAAATGAAAACAGAAGTGATCAGATCATCAACCAGCTGCATGGGTTTATTTTCCAATATTATTCTATCTTAATTACTTTAATATGCACTATGGGATCGTATTGTCTGTCTTAACAAGTATTGCTCGCTTTATCAATGGATATTACTACAGTCTTTGTATTTGCTAATGGTAGTGCAACAGTATTTTTACTATTTCTTGTGGCAATTAAGATCTATGCGACTTAACATCTCAATTTGTCATTGATAAGCCATTTATGACAACTCACAGATTTGCATATCAAAGGTCTGTCTGTGTCTTTTCTTGTAGCTTCCCTCTCTCCCATGGAAACTGGCAAATCAATCTGCAGTGACTAAAAATGGTTCGAAAAGAATGATGTTTCAGTTGTTTCAAAAAGAAACATTTCTATTTTGGTATTATTTATGTTCTTTCCTTCTTTCCATCAATAGTTAATGGACATCTTAGGGTCTTAGAAATCTGGGAAGGGGAAGGTTTCATTTCATGTTTCGGACAGCTAAAATCCCATTAGTTCACAAGAAGATTGATGCATGCTGGAAGTAGATTAAGGTAATTTTCAGAGATATGAGGCTTGTAATAATGGGGACGGATGTCTTGTATAGTCTAAAGCTATTTGGGTGATTTAGATATATTGGGCAAATCCATCTCCCATTCTCCATATCTGTCATATCTGTCCCCCCAAGGGGGAGATATTTATTTTATCAAGTGGAAGTCCATCGTCACATGAACCCTAATAAACAGTGAAATCTTGTTAGATGTGATCTTCGTTGAACCAAAACTTGATTAAATCATAATAATAACCCTAGCTAGTAGCTACTCTTGCCGTGAACTAATACAATCTAGCTACTTGGCAACTTGCTTCCTTGGACCAGTTCTTGATTGCTTTTCCGGGCGTAAATGAACTAACTGTAAACGAGTAAGGTTTTGGTTATGTTTATTTATTTAATTATTTATTAAGGTATTTATATTTGTTTGTTTAGCGTTCGTAAATATGTACGTTTATTGTTCGTGATTTTGTTTATATATTTGTTAAAATGGTGAAATTCCACCGTTAGTCCTTAAGCTTCCTAATATAAACTCTAAGATTCACATTATTTTTAATTTAGTCTTCACCTTCATCAATATTTAAAATATAAAAAAATAAGCAAAATAAACGAATTTGTTTATGAATATAAATGAATCAAACATACTATTATTCGTGTTCATTCATTTATCAAATAATCATAAAAAAATTATTTATATTTATTTTTTAACTTAATAAAACGTTTGCTTTCTTTGTTAAGTTTCATGAATCCTTATTGCTTTTTTTTTTTTCTCTTTTCTTATATATGTCAAAGGATTTTATACTATTTATTGACAGTTGGATTTACTATACCTATCAAAGTTGAAACTTTATGAGACTATTATTTTACTAGACCTTGACATCATTATATGAAATATTTAAGATTCTGCTGGGACCAAATCTGATTGCTTTTTGTATTTTGTGATGCATATTTTCATAATATAGAAAATAGAATTAAACCAGAATTATATATGTAATCACTGAAATCCTTGGAAGGAGAAATAGTTGCTCATTGAATGGTTAATTTGGTTCTCTGATTTGTAAAGTACATTTGTTTTTAAAAGAATTATAATTAAAAGATTTATTAATTAATTCAGTGATTAAAAATGTATATGTCATTTTATTTATGTAAATTTAAATTTTAATATCTAATTTAAAAAATATAATTTTTTATTTAATTAATGAAATTATGATAATTTATTAATTTTTTTAAATTAACTAATAATGATTACAATAATATTTTTTTTAAAATCAATTAGGCAAGTTACGTTATTTCTTGTTATATTATAGGAAAAGATCTTACAGTCTACGATATTACACTATTGAAAATACGACTCTTATAAGATCTTTTTTATTATAGGAAATTCTTTTATCACAGTCTACGATATAAAATAAAAAATACAAATAATTTTAAATATTAATATTATTTTTTAAAATATTCGGTAAATAATTTATTTATTTATTTATATATTTCATTTAATAAATAGCTAAATATAAAATCTGTGTGGTTAAAACGATCGATACCTCAGTTTTGCTTGTAGGTGTGGGATATGCGGCGAGGATCGTGAGGATATTGGTCACATTCTACGTAGGTGTCTGGGGGATTTCATGTTTTGGTGCTCTATGATCCGTACTTTAGCATCAGCAGGAATTTTTTATCCTACCGATCAATGATTGAGTATATGCCGATCTTCCCAACTCTGGCAGGTTTGCAATGAATGGTTCGAATTGGGATCTCTTCTTCATTGCCCCGATGTGGAGTTTGTGGCTTTGTCGGAACGAACAGATTTTTTATCCCCAGGTTGTGCGAAGGGAATCAGTCCTGCAGAGGAGTCTACGCTTACAACAGGAAAGCATTGGTGCGGCCTTGGCAGCAGATGCTAGCAGATATATCCGCCTCTTGGCCTTGTGTTCCATAATCCCGCCGCCATTGTTTATGATTCAACTTCACCTCGAGCTGCTTGATCTCACCTTGCATCTGTTTCCTCAAAGCTACAAGCTCCACTTGAAAGACATCAACTTTCTGATCCACCCTTTGATTTCATCGAGTGTAGTCTAGATGTTTTTCTTCGTCTCATCATTCTTGTTCTCCAAATCGTTGAAGAAATCTATGGCATCATCAAGGGACTTCTCCACCTTATTTACAACGTTGACACTAAATTTTCACCTTTTTATCTGTATTTTTATTTTTATTATATTAGTCACATATTTAATATAGTGTTTTTTAACTCAATAAAATAATGATCCATTTAAATTTAAGGGTAAATTACACGGATAGTCACAATACTATGGGGTTGGTATCGAAATGGCCACAATGCTTTAAAAAGCGTCAAATACACCGGTGAACTATTAATTTGGTATTAAAATAGTCACCGACCGTTAAAAACCAAATGGACCGATGACGTGACCGTTAAAATTAAAATGGAATAATTACACATAATAAAATAATATAATTAATGATCCATTTAAATTTAAGGATAAATTACATGGATAGTCACAATACTATGGGGTTGGTATCGAAATGGCCACAATGCTTTAAAAAGCGTCAAATACACCGGTGAACTATTAATTTGGTATTAAAATAGTCACCGACCGTTAAAAACCAAATGGACCGATGACGTGACCGTTAAAATTAAAATGGAATAATTACACATAATAAAATAATATAATTACTTAACGAGGTGGTTCGTGTCACCACCTGATTAAAGAAGAAAACAAAATACACGAGGAATGCTGTTAAAGGAAATTGAACTTAGGACCTTATGAACTCTCACCCAAGGACCAAACCACTACAACAAGACAACTTACTTAACATAAAACCCTTCAATATATATATGGCATACTGTTTTTTATATTTATTCACACAAAATCTTAAATTTATTTTTTTATTTAAAAATAATAAATCCTATATTGTAAACCCTAAACCTAAATTTAATTTAAAATTTTTAAACCCTAAATCCTAAAGTCATTTAAAATTTTAAATTATATTTAAAATTTTATTTAAAAATACTAAACCCTAAATCTTAACCTTTAACCCTTAAATTTAATTTAAAATTTTAAACCATAAACCCTAAAACTTAAACCTTAATTTTATATGTGATAAATTAAAATATTTAAATTATAATAAAAATTTATTTAAAAAACCCTAAACACTAAAGTCATTTAAAATTTTAAATTATATTTAAAAATTTATTTAAAAATACAAATCATAAACCTTAAACTCTAAACTTTAAATCAAAAACACTAAACTGTAAACCCTAAACCCTAAATCTTAAACCTTAAAATTTTAAATTAAATTTATGATTTTGTGTGAATAATTCTTAAACCCTAAAATTTTAAATTAAATTTAGGATGTAGGGTTTAGTATTTTTAAATAAATTTTAAATATAATTTAAAATTTTAAATTACTTTAGAGTTTAGGGTTTGTTAAATAAATTGTTATTATAATTTAAATATTTTAATTTATTATATATAATAATTTAAGTAATATTTTAATTAAATTAAAAATTAAATTTATGATTTTGTATGAATAAATATAGAAAACGGTATACAATATATATATATGTTAAAGGGATAAATGATAGAAGAATTGACTTGGTGTATTGGTTTTGCTTTTGGAAGAGTTCCTAAGGTCCCAGGTTCAAGTCCCCTTAACAGCATCATCCCTTGTGAATTTTGTTTTCTCCTTTAATCTAGTGGTGACATGTGTTACCACCTAATTGGAGGCGAAAAATAAATTTAATAAATTAAAAATATATAAATAATATCATCCAACATGTCACCACCTAATTAAATAATTATATTATTTTATTATATTAAATTAGGACTAAATTAAAAAATGTATGAATAGTAGGGAGTAAATGTGTAATTATTTCATTTTAATTTTAACGGTCACGTCATCAGTCCGTTTGGCTTTTAACAGTCGGTGGCTATTTTAATACCAAATTAATAGCTCACCGGTGTATTTGACGTTTTTTAAAACATTGTGGCCATTTCGATACCAACCCTATAGTATTATGGCTATCCATGTAATTTACCTAAATTTAAATAAGACCTATTAAGTTAAAATAAACGCATTTGACCCGAATAATAAAACTCTTAACTATTTATTTTTATTTTATGTGCAGTTAAATTGGATTCAACGATCGAGATTAGATTCAAAAGAATGACACCCAACGTGGGCCTCACATCTCATCTCCTTCTCCACTCCAATCTTCCCCCAAATCACCAGCAAAATGAAATAGGGAAATATGGTTGTTGCGCGTTTCAAATAGAGAAAGAATAAGTAGTTCGAATATGGAAGAAAAAGGAAAGAAAAATCAGCCTTAAATTTTCTTAGATTCGAACCAAAATTAGGATGAAATAAGATTCAAGTTATTTCCAACTTTGTATCAAATTGAAGGGGAAATAATTAACCAGAAATCAAATTTTATTTATTTTGAATTTCTTATACTTTTTAAAGAAATTTCACTATAAAATCCTGTATCCATCACCTTTGTAACACACAACTGAGGCATAATTGTTTGCACAAAAAATTTCACACCAAAATTTGTATGAAGTTAATTCGAATTAGAGTTTGAATATAGTGTTGAAAGTTTTCTGAGATTTTATTTATTTATGTTGGATGTGTATGTTAAAAAAATATAGATTTTACCTCTTCAAAGTTTGATACACATCATTATTGTCAAAGTTTTAGTAAAGATTTATCAGATTTATTCAATCTAAATTAGAGTTTTTTATTCGATATTTGATAAAATTGAGAGGAATTTTTTTTCACCGCTGGTAACGACAACGACGCCAATGGAGGGCGGCTGATACGATGATTTGTCCTCGGAGTTCTTCATTCTTGAAAAACACCAAGAACTTTTGAAATAATTTTTAAAGATTGGGTTTTGATTATTTTTGAGTTCTTGGTATTATTATCCGTTATAACGTATATTATCTATTATTAATTTTAATAAAAATCTTAGGATTAGATATTTAAATGTAGAGACTTTTTATAAGAAAATAAAAAATACTTTTCACTTCAATTAATAAAATACACTTAATACAACTTTAACTTTAATTGGTAAAGTTTTCTTTGTTTTTCTTTATTAAAAAGTGAAACTTAATTATTGTGATGTCTTACCAAAGGGAGGTAACGGGTTAGCGCTAGAAATGTTGGCGGTGATTAAAGTTTACTCTCCTAGCGATAGGACTACTAAAATAGAATCAAATTCATAAATGGATAATAATTTAAAATGTATACAAACTTGTAAATTTTGACTTTAAAATATTTTGTAATCGGTTAGGTACCAATTTTAGGGTGTTTTGGGTGTTAACTCTTTCCTATGCGTAACAAACTCTCGAATTCATTTTCTTGTTCTCGTAGACCAAAAATTTTTGTTTTAATAAAACAAAATAATTTTATTAAAATGACATATTTTTAAAGTGATCCGGTCAAACCTTGATTTTTTTTTTAAAAACATAATGACGATTCCGTTGTTTTAGTTTTTTTTTAAAGAAAAACATCTAATCACTTTAAAAAGGGGTTACAATAGCTTGGCAACTCCGCTTGAGATTTTTTTTAAAAAAATAAGCCATAAGCCGATTATAACTAGTTTTAATATCAAAAATTTGCAAGTTTATATAAAATTTAACTTAATTGTTCATTTATGAATTTGATTATATTTTACGCATTGATCCTCCCGCTAAATTAAAATTTATAAGTCTTGAAATGAGATAAAATTTATAAGTCTTGAAATGAGATAAAATTTAGAAATGTCTCAAAATCAAATGTTAAGGTTGAAATGTTTGAAAATTATAAATTTGGGAATTAAATTTGAAAATTAGGGTTTGAATTGAAAAAAGGAATTGAGAAATCTAGGATTTAGGTTAACAAATTGATTTGAAAAGAATAGGAAATTTTAAAATTAGGGAAATTAGAAATAAAATGAAATTTAAAATAGTAAAAAAGAAAATTAGGTTTTAAAAAAAATTGAAAATTGGAAAATTTGAAAAGGATTTGAAAGAATTGAGTGAAAAATAATCGGAAAGATTTAAAAATGGATTTAAAAAAATTAAAAATATTGGAAAATAATTTAAAAAATATTGGAAAACAAATGGAATTGATTTAAAAAGTTGGTATCGTCATCGGTCACTTTGGTAGACCGTGCACTGTAAAACCAGAGATACGAAATAAATTAGGTTCAAGAGTCGGTTACGACTAAAAACAGTTTTAACGTTTAAAATCGCCCAAAATTGGCACCTTTACAAATAAAAATATCGCTTAATTAATTTTGAATTTTTTGATTTAATGTGGTATTTAAATTAATATTTTTTTAAAAATTTAAATCTATTTTAATTGTATCTTTAATCGAAGATAAATGAATACACCGCCACCATTACGCCTGGTGTCGGGCCCGTTACGAACGAATAAAGAAATATCGCAATAAAATAACACATGACATAATAAAATGAAAGCATAATAAAATAAATATATACAACATAAACAATAAAGTGCATAGATATAAATACAAATAAAATACTACAACTTGACAAAAATTGAAGAAATTCGAGGACTCTATGCCCGTCACCAAGTTTGGCGCCGTTGTCTGGGACTGGCGTCCCAACTTTGCTACATACTATCTCTGCACCCTATTTCTTTTTATTTTTTTATTTTCCTTTTTAAATCGATATAATTCAGGTTGTTCTATTGTATGACTAGAGTTAATCTATAAGCAAACGAATATCCTTTTGATCCTGAAATCGAGAGAACCGCAAGAAGCCTTCGATAAAGGATACGCGAGAGGATGAATCAAGCACCTGACCAGCAGGGTAACAACGCTGGCATGAATACTGCCGCGGTAGCAAACCCTACTGCCTTTGCAGTAGTCGACCCTGATAATCTCCCTCGACAGGAACGAGTTCGTACTGTTCCTGACTACTTAGAAGAGGATTTAGATGGGCTAACACCTGCAGTGGTTATGCTAGATATCGAATGCTGAACATTTTGAGTTAAAATCGGTAATTTTCAACATTATCAATACCTTAGGACAATTTGGAGGGTCAACTAACAAAGATGCTCGATAGCATCTTAAGTATTTTTTAGAAATTTGCAACTCATTCAAGCTACCGGGAGTCTTCGTCGACGTACTAAAACTGAAATTATTCCCCTATTCACTGAGGGATAGGGCGAAATCTTGGTTAAATAACCTTTAGCCGGGATCACTTAACTCATGGACATAGTTGTGTCGAAGCTTCCTTGCCCGCTTTAGTTATACCAACATGACTGATAAGCTGAGAAACGATATCACATCTTTTAGGCAAGACGATGATGAATCCATGTATGAGGCATGAGAGAGATATAGAGAATTGTATAGAAAATTCCCAATGCACGGATTACCAGAACGGACTCAAGTATCAATATTCTATAATGCGGTGAACACACCCACTAGAATGATGTTTGATGCCTCAGCTAATGGCACGCTACTAGATCGACCACCTCATGAAAGCTTGGAGATTTTGGACAGACTCGCCAAGAATGACTATGAACACCCGACCACAAGAAGGGGAGTAACAAGGCGAGGTATGACAAACATAGACTCATCAGATTCTATACTAGCTCAGCTGTCATTATTGACAAACATGGTTAAGGATCTGCAAAAGCCTAGCCACATTCGAGAGGTAAAAACAATCACTGTTTTCTGTGAAACACGTGGTGACAATCATAACTCGAACGAATGACCGCACAAAGCTTCTATGTTTGAAATTACAATAGGAATAATATGTCCAATACTTATAATCCAGCATTAAGGAAGCACCCTAATTTTTCATGGAGTAACCCCAACAATGCACTAAACTCGCAACAACAAAATGTGCAACCTATTGAATTTCAGTAGAATATCAGACCAACCTAACAGCAGTTGCCGCAGCAGGTGATGCCGTAACAACCCACTGATGTTCGAACCCTGGAGAATACGCTAACCATGTTCATGGATTAGACTAACTCGTTTATTGCGCATACAACTAAATTTATTCAGCGAGTTGATGCGTTCATGGACAAAACTGAGACGTGTATGCAAAACAATGAAGCTGTTCTAAAATCTCTGAAAACCACAGTAGGTAAAATTGCACAACAGCTCAATACTCGACCCTTAGGAGGACTACCAAGCGATATTAAAGTCGCTAGAATTGGTTTACATGAATAGTGTAAAGCAATAACCACTAGAAGTGGACTCTAACTGAAAGACCCTGAGATACCTGCCAAGGTAGTGGGTCAAAAGTCTGAGAAAGTAATCTCTAAGGAGGTTACCGAAAACAAAATTTAGGCAAAAGAACCAGAGGAAATTCTACCGACAAAGATATCGCAGTAGAAGATGCCATAGCAACACCCCATATCAAATTTAAATGTTCTGAAAAGATTGAAGATCTGAGGTTACCACCACCATTCCCTCAAAGATTGAAGCAACAGAAGCATGAGTACTAGTTCAAGAGTCTTGAACATCCTTAAACAGGTACACATTAACATATCTTTAGTGGAGATAATCAAACAGATACCCAATTATGCTAAGTTCCTCAAGGATATCATATCCAAGAGGACAATAATTGAGGAGTTTGAGACTGCCAGCGACAGAAGGGTGTGTGGCAATGTTGCATAACAGGGCTACAATGAAAAGAAAGGATCCTGGTAGTTTCATGATACCATGTTCTATCGGAGATCAATATGTGGGAAAAGCATTGTATGACTCAGGTGTCAACATCAACTTGATGCCTAAGTCCGTTTTTCAGAAGGTAGGCATCGAGAAGGTAAAACCAACTACAGTGATGTTGTAGTTGGCAGATCGCTCTTACTTGCAACGGGAAGGAAAGATAGAAGATATTCTGGTAAGAATGGATAAATTCATATTTCCTGTTGACTTCTTAATTTTAGATTGTGAAGCAGATGAACATGCTCCAATCATATTGGGAAGGTCGTTCTTAGTCACAGGAAAAACATTGATCGATTGCGAAAAAGACAAATTGGTTATTCGAGTCAATGACCAACAAGTGAAGATCAATGTGTTCAAAGCTCTAAGGCATCCAGATGAACTAGATGAATGTCAGAGAATTGAGGTTAAATATCAATTTAACTTCAACGCAGAAACTGAATGCCTAGACCATACTCGCCAAGGCAACCGCTGTCGCGGCGACATGCCTTTTGACAAAACACACACAGGAAGAAACCACCCGATGAGGACGCTTTTCCTAGATCAAATCTTCATCCACCTAAAAAGGGGAAGATGGTTAATCTTGGAGATGCAATTAATTGCACTCCTTTAGTAACCTAATTTTCTCTTTAATCTTCATATTTTATTTTTATGTTTTAGGATTTAGATTTCAATTTTTGTAATTTAGTTTTCATAAATTTTCAATATTTTCACAGTTTCTACTATTTTAATTTCTTTTATTTAGGATCATTAAGGAAGAATAAAGGAGAATAATCAACCCAATCAATTAACAGCCCAATCCAAGCGGCAAAAAATTCCGGTCGGGAATTATGCCGCGTAGATTCAAAAATCACGTTGATTCCACTGTCAATGGTTGTTAGCAGGGGTTGTGTCTCTTGCGCGCCAAGAGCAATAATCACGCCCCCACTCCCTCAAACGCTGTGCCGCTCTCCGACTATAAATACACAGGCAACAATTACTCTCCTTCACTCTTCTTTTCATTTTATTATCGTTACTCTCTGCAATTTCCTTATCTTCTTCTCTAAAAATACGATGGCACACCGACAATAAAACCCTGTCGGAGCAGCAAACTTTAGAAGGTTCGCAACTGCAGACGTAGAAAAAGATTAAAACTGTAACTTAAAAGCTCGGCAAGTCTGGGAAGAGAAATTCTTCCATTACACCGACGCCGATGATCTCGGCATAGAAGCCTTCATAATGTCAAAGATTACCTTCCAGAGATGGAATCAATTCGCAAGGCAATCAGACCCAGCAAACATAAACTGGGTACGAGAATTCTAAGTATACAGACCTCTTCCGATCAACCCATACATCATTGCCTGCGGTAGAGTTATCCCAATAGCAGACATCACCATAAATGCATTTTTCGGGCTCTACGTCAAGGAAAATGAACATGCCGCTTTCGTCGCTGCCTTAATCGCCGCTGATTTTGAATCGATGAAGGCGAAACTCTGTATGCCAGGTGCCGAATGGAATACTGGGAAGCACCGCGGCTCGATCAGCCGTCGGGATAATTCACAACAGGGGAATTAAAGTTGGCAGGATCATAAGCGAGCAAATATTTAAATGCGCCAAAAAAGACATATATATGCTCTATTTCTCCTTTTTAATTTAAATTTATGTCGCCTCGAAAGATTTCCATCGCTGCTAACCGATCTCTGCACCCTGGTAAGAAAGAGCTGGATTCAGGAGGTGCACATGAAACGAATGCAAATGGAGTAAGTTGTCCCCTAAGCCTTCATTCCTCCTTCCGCTGAATCAGCAGCTGCCAAGGCAGCGCAACCGGCAGGCCCAACAGAGGATACAACTCTAGCACTAGAAGAAGTTCTGGAAATCCTGCAATGCATGGAGAAAAGATAGATGACCTATGTCTAGGACTTCAATAATGCAATAATTACAACAATCAAAGAAAGATTCTCGGACTGCTCAACTACATTTCCTACATGTGCAGTCGACCTATCCATGCCCCAACAGCCTCCACATGCTCCCGCTCCAACAACTACTGCCTCTGCCACTATGTAATTATTGCCTGTTGCCACCACTACTACCGCCACAACTGAACCCTTCTTATTAGACTATTTAGCTGAGTTTCTTCGAATGGACTCCACCAATAGAGGGACCACACCAGACGAATTTGATACTTTCACTTGGAGTTAATGCTCTGATGACCTAGAGTGCCCAATAAAAGTTGTCGAAGAGTTCTTCTCTGTAGCACAATCAGGACCGAAGTGAAAAGAAGCAACCTCTTCGATCAACATCGATATCGAGGAGGAGGTAAGCAACAATCCTACTCCCCTCCGAGTCAAACCGCCAGGCTCTACCAAGAAACCATATGTCAGTCCGCTGAAGGCAACAACACAACTACCACCGAAGAGCCACTGGAAGCTCCTCATCAGTAACGATTCCGAGGATTCCTTTGGATCCTCGACATTTTAAGGGTGATAGTCTTTTCTCTTTCCTTTTTGTCTCTCCTATATCGCCTGTTTTCTCTTTATCTATCTTTTCCATGCATTGAGGACAATGCATCCCTTGAGCTTGAGGGAGCGTGAGTCTATTTTGTAATTAATCTGTCATGTATTGAAATTAGTAGGATTATCTTAATATTATCTTATTTCTGTCCTTATATTTTATTGTAATTTTTTTAAGTTTGCTAATTTTATAAAGTTTGCTTCAGCAACAATATTCTATTATGTCGCCGTAGCCGAGTGTACCCTTCACTTGACTTGAAATCAGAAAGGTAACTCATTATTAGTACTTAATATTAGACTATGAGCCTGAAAAATAATCAAACACTGCTAAAACTTCGTTGATTTTAAAAGTTCTTTTCTCTTAGAAAGAAATAGAGACTTTTTAGATTTCTACTAGAGGTGCCTATCATCGTCTCTAGTGAGAGTAGTTAAACACTTGAGGTTCCCAAAACCGGCTCAAGCTGTATAAGTATGTAATTAATTATGAGATTATATAACAAGGTTGAGAAAAGAAAAAATAATTAAAAATCTAAGTCGAGAGTTTTGAGCTAAAAAAGGGGATTAGAACTTAGAAAATCAGTTTTGTCAAGGCAAAGCACACACCAACACAGACTTATAATCCAGTTCCGAGGAATTCCTGAAACTTTGAAGAGGTCGAGTTAAGAGAGAAACTCTTCCGCGGCAGGCAGAAAGGTATATTACTATATAAATTCAGACTTAAGGATTTTATTGCATTGCTTGAGGAAAAGCAATAGTTCGAGTTTGGGGTATTTGACAAGTGCATAAAAGTCCTAAGTATTATATCATTATTCCACTCGATTATTACTTGTAAAGGACAAATTTAATGACAATTAAGGATAATTCTGCATATTTTCCATTTTCCAACATCCATGCACTCACTTTATCATTTTATTTATTATTTGGTGTAAAACAACTATGGTTAATGGTTTTCTTTCTTAGACAAGAAATAACCATGTAGGTACGACTAGATAGATGAATGGATGCTGGAACAGGAGCTGAATTGCAAGGATGCACCCGCCACGGCAGTAGATCGCCCGCCGCGACAGCAGAGGAAAGATGATAATTGGTGCTCGATAGATGAAGAAAAATATGTTGAATTTAGTGGACGCTATGCAAGATAAAATGAAAGAGAAGAAATAGAGTCTAGCCATGGTCAAAGCTGACGTGGGAATTAAGGAGTTAAATTAGGAAATAGAATAGAAGAGTTGTAATTCCATAAGGACATGTATTCTTTTCCTTTTAGAACTCTTATTTTTATGAAAGTCTTTAACCTAGGCTTGACCTATATAAAGCAAAACCCTAAAGGAAAGAAAGACAAGTTAGTTCTCATAGACAAAACCTTGGCCGCTGACGAAACCCATCATGTTCTAAACTCCATCGAGGCTTAGGCATTTTGTGGAGTAGTTGGGGGAAGAAAGTTGTATCTTATTTGTCTAATATCGAGAGAGTTAGGTTCATAAAACGAGAGAATACGATCTTTGCTCATGGGCATCGACTAATCCGGCTTAAAGATAAGCCAACCAGGATTTCAACGACTAAAAGGAAGCATATAATCGGTTTCTATCCATCCTTAATTTATACCGAGAGGTATCATCAATACGTGAGTTTCAATAGTTTTCTCTCTTAGGGATAAGGAGGAATAATTTCGGATGCTCTGTCGAACTATGGAAAATTGGGTTGTCGACAAGGCATAACCCCATTAAGGCAGCTGAGGCAACCCTTCGAGCGATCTGCCGCGGCGACAATTTAACTACATGCATTAATAACTAGATAATAAGTGCAATTGAATTTCCCTCTACAAAGCAAACTGCCTAGCCTTACTTCTATCATTATTATTTCCTTTAATTATTTAGTTTTCTTTTAACTCATCATCACTCCAAATTATTTGTGTTTTTACCTTTAAGTGCAGATTTATTATCCAGTATAGGTTGCCCAGTCCCTGTGGGTTCGGCATCTAAAATACTACAACTTGACAAAAGATGAAGAAATTCGAGGACTCTGTGCCCGTCACCACTCATATTTGAAACATAATTCATGTTCATACAAATGAAGAGAAAAGGATACATCTCTTAGCCATAGTAATCTTCGGCTTAGTCATATTTTCAAGGGTGCTCGAGTATATTGATATGATTTTACTAGAATTCTTTGAGCAATTGAAAAGGAGAGTAAAATCAGTATCGACAGTACTAGTAGAGATCTTTATTTCTTTGAATGTATGTAGAAAATTAGAAGGTGTACCCTTCAGAGAATGCTAATTAATATGATTAATGACCAAATTACAAATTCATAAAAACCCATCAAATGATTTTCCCATATCAATAAAAATGAGCAGATCCTAAGACCCGTATATACAAATATGAGGGTCTCTGATTTAACCCAGTGTCACAATAGCACTATTTAACTTAACCTTTAAAAAAAAGCCAACTGAGTTAATTCGGTCATTTAATCATAACCTTTTTATATCTCTTATGCTACTCTCTCACTAAACTCTCCCCCCTAAACATGTCTCAAACCCAGAATCAATGTAAAAACAGATCTAAACTATATTTCTTAGATGATCATTCATCTGTGTTCTTTATTTTCATGAAGAACACGATGAACATCATTCTCAACCTCTTTCATAAACACTGTTTGATACTCATCAATACCTCCAATGACCTTTCCGACAAGTTCACCGACCATAATCAAGTCAAATTCTGATTGTCCTCAATCTTTCTTTGATCATCGAAAATAATTCGATCATCGTATTCGATTGATCTGTATCCCCAACTGTTATGCCCCACCATCGAAACAATTTTTGACCATTGTCCACCGTCATATCGGAACCTTAAAACTATCCATTCTTCATAATTTTTCGCCCTAAACCTAGATCTAAGACCCAATTCATCATAAACTCCTTGCTTCCCAACCTTAAATTATCTACCCAAAATGAAATCCTCTCATCTCTCTCTCTATCATTTTTAACTCTTACGAACTCTAAACATTCCTTAATAATCTCAAATAAGCTCTCTATCCTTTCTTTTGTATTTTAATCATATTGTCACGGGCCACAGGTTGAGGTCCGAGACATTGGCATCACATGGTGCGATGTGGCCTACCCAAGTAATTCCAAGAGCGATGCTGGGCTTGCGAAGACCACCAACGTTGGCCCGATCCAAGGAGAAACTTATCCATCCAAGGTGTGTGAACAAAGAAGATTCTTTCCATAGTTAGGTGGGAATATTCCCATAATTATGCTTTGTAAATGGATAAGGTTGTATCATAGCCGTCGGTGTAAATCTGTATAGACCATGGGATCGAGGGGAGTTCAACTATAAATAGAGGCCTTCCCCACCTCATTTGATGTATCAGAGTATATTGAGTTATTCCAAGTTTCCAAGGAATAAAGGCATTTTCTCTAAAATCCTCTTGAGTGTTCTTTCTTTGTTCTTAAGCATTCTTGAGCGTTCTTGAAGAGTTCTTCCTCGCTCATCTCTTTTGATTCGTTTCCGCTTAGAACGCTTCGCGTTTGTCGGTGCTTGGGAAGTTTGATCTTCCGTAAGTGGTGAGAAGGCTTACTTAGGCGTTTGTCTTGACTCACATCGTCTAAGGCCACACGTTGGGCTGGTTTAAAAGTCTAGCCACATGACAAATGGTATCAGAGCATTGTTCGAGCAGCGTTCTAGTCGTTCGAGGTACGAAATCATCGAGTTTGAGATGGCACCAAAGAGGGAGACTGTTGCTGCTGCTAGCCAGAAGGGTGTGGAAACCCAGGCTGACAATGAAAGTCGAGCTAACTCAAGGGACAAGTTGTCTACACTTGAGGACAAGGTCACCAGGCTTGAAGGATCCGTGAAGGATGTCGTGGAGCGACTCAACATGGTGGACACACGCATCGAGGAACTGGATGACCAAGGTGATAAGCTAGATGAAAAGGGAAATGCTCTCGAAGGCAAGTTTCAGGCATTGAGGGAGGAAATATTGGGACTCAAGGCGGAAGTTCTGGTTTATCAGGCTGTTATGCGGAACGATGTGTTGAATTCGACAACCACACCTAAGCCAGTGAAGGACATCCCAAAACCCAAGGAGTTCATTGGAACCAGGTCGGCGAAAGATGTCTAGAACTTCATATGGTGCATGGAGCAATACTTCCGGGGAATGAGCATCACTGATGATGCCGAGAAGGTAAACACTGCGGTAGTCTATTTGACTGATGTTGCCTTATTGTGGTGGCGAAACAAATGTTCCGAATCGAGTGACGAGATTCCAGTCGGGACATGAAAGGATTTCCAGTATGAGCTTAAGGAGCATTTTTATCCAAAGAATGCCAACGAGGAAGCTCGAGACAAACTTCACCAGTTGAAGCATGATGGCTCAATCCGGGATTACGTCAAACGATTTACTGAGCTCAAGTTGCAGATCAAAGACTTGAGTAAATCGGAAGGTTTGTATCTCTTTAAATATGTTCTTCAGCGTTGGGCAAGAATGGAGCTGAAGAGAATGGGCGTTAAAGACCTTTCAGAAGCGATGACCGCTGCTGAATCAATTGCGGAGTTTGAGATACAAAACGAGTCTTCCAAGCCCCGTGGCAAGGGCAATGATAGAGAAGACGAGGAAGAATCCAAAGAAAAGAGCGTCGAGGGAAAGCCATCCCCTAAGTCCAATCGGTACGACAAGCCATACGAGTGGAAGGATCGAGGAACCGTAAGGTGCTACCATTGTGAGGGAACTCACGTAGTGAAGGATTGTCCAAACAAGAAGAGCCGCCTCGATGCCATTGTCCATAAGGACAACGACTCAGATGGTGAACCAGCGGGTAGACTTGGTGAGATCGCCAGTGTCAAATGTGGAAAGTCGAAGGTGACGGGTCGCAAGTGTTACCGTTGTAAGGGGCCGCATATAGCGCGAGAGTGCCCTGGTCGAGTTAAGCAGTACAAGGAGGACGAGCCCGAGGGTGATGAGGCTGCAAAGCTTGGCTCGATGATTCTGAGTTCTGCCAAGAAGAATGGCAAGAAGCAGAATGGGTTGATGTTTGTTGACATCAACGTGGCGGGACGATCGAAGAGTGTTTTGGTGGATACCGGAGCAAGTGATCTGTTCATGTCCAAGAAGGCTGCAGTGGAGCTTGGTCTGAAAGTTGTGGATTCAACTGACAAGATCAAGACTGTGAATGCCAAGGAAGCTCCTGTTATCGGGATTGTGCGGAAAGTTGAGTTGCAGATTGGTGACTGGAAGTCGAAGGAACACTTCAAGGTAATCGTTATTGATGACTTTGATTTTATTTTGGGACTAAACTTCCTTGACCGTGTTGAAGTGATCATCATTCCGTGTGCCAACGTCGTGTGCATCTTGGATCTGAGACAACGATGTGTTGTACCAGTACGACGAGACATCGGACAAGGGACCAAGAAGTTGACAGCTATTCAACATGTCGAGGATGCTCCAAGCCGAGGAGTGATCGTGAAAGAGGCGACTGTTGGGGACATTTCCTTGGTGAGGCATGTGTTGCCCGAGCCTGTTGGCGTGGAAGCCGTCGAGGAGCCATCCGTGGACAAGATGGCCGATGCATCGAACTTCAAAGGGACCGAAATGTCGATGGGAGTAGCATTGCCGCGGAGCAATGGGGCGTCAAGCTTCAGTGAAGAAATCTTGTCGGAGAGAGAAAATGCTGGGTCAATGAGTGAAGTACCTCTTGAACACGGGGATAGTGATCAAGATGTGCTTGGTACGGTTGATTTTACTAGACGGTACGAGCTGAAGCGAGCAGTCCTTATGGGGGGGACAACTGAATCAAAGTCCGGTGCTCTTTATAGGGAGAGAGGTTCTTATGGGGGGACATTCAAGCCAAACTCCGAGACAGAAGCAAGCCAAGGTGCACGAAAAGCTCCAGGATCGAACTCAAAGTTGTCCGAGTGGCGCGACGAGGGCGTCGCCAAGTTTGGTGGGGGAGAATGTCACGGGCCGCAGGTTGAGGTCCGAGACATTGGCATCGCATGGTGCGATGTGGCTTGCCCAAGTAATTCCAAGAGCGATGCTGGGCTTGCGAAGACCACCAACATTGGCCCGATCCAAGGAGAACCTTATCCATCCAAGGTGTGTGAACAAAGAAGATTCTTTCCATAGTTAGGTGGGAATATTCCCATAATTATGCTTTGTAAATGGATAAGGTTGTATCATAGCCGTCGGTGTAAATCTGTATAGACCGTAGGATCGAGGGGAGTTCAACTATAAATAGAGGCCTTCCCCACGTCATTTGATGTATCAGAGTGTATTGAGTTATTCCAAGTTTCCAAGGAATAAAAGCATTTTCTCTAAAATCTTCTTGAGTGTTCTTTCTTTGTTCTTAAGCTTTCTTGAGCGTTCTTGAAGAGTTCTTCCTCGCTCATCTCTTTTGATTCGTTTCCGCTTAGAACGCTTCGCGTTTTTCGGTGCTTGGGAAGTTTAATCTTCCGTAAGTGGTGAGAATGCTTACTTAGGCATTTGTCTTGAGTCACATCGTCTAAAGCCGCAAGTTGGGCTGATTTTAAAGTCTAGCCACGTGACAATATTTTATTTCATTCATTTCTTACATCTAACTTATGATTTTTCTATTTCTTTTTTCTTAGATCTAATTTTCTATTGTGTTTACAGGAACAAAAGCAAATGACAGACAATGATGAAAAATATTACCTTCAAATCAGAGATTTTGGCAGTTCCATAGCAGTCTAGTGGTGCTCCGATCTCGTTTACAACATCACTTCGGTTTTTCAGCGTAGGGGTGTGCATTTGGTTCTGTTAATTCGGTTAACCGACCGAACCAAAATTATTTCGGTTAATTTGGTCGGTTAATTTTTGGTAACTTCGGTTAACGGTTAATTTTTTTTGATAATTCGATTATCGGTTAATTCGGTTAATTAACCGAATTAACCAAAATTATATATATTAAATATTATATATTATATATATATATTTATTTTTAGTCACTTAACTTTTAAAATATTATAAAATGTTCATTATTTTTTTATATTATAAAATAATCGCTAAATTTTTATTAAATTAGTATAAAATAAAAGTTTAGTGATTAAAAAATTATTTTAGCTTAATTTAGTGACTTATTATGTAATTTAACCAAAATTTATAATAAATTTCGGTTAATTCGGCTAATTAACCGAAATAATTTCGATTTGGTTAATTCGGTTAAAAAATTTGGTTCGGTTAACGATTAAGATTTTAAAAATTTCAGTTAATTCGGTTTTGATTAATTCGGTTCGACCACCGACCGAATTAACCGAATGCTCACCCCTATTTCAACGTCTTTTCGTCTTCGGCAAATGACTCCTTTGTATTATCCCTGTCCTACTTTATTTGTCTAGTATTAATTTTTTTAATTAAATTTTTTAAACTTTGATTTATTATAACCTTAAATCTATTATTGATAAAAAAATATATTTTTAAAACTTTTAGTTAAGTAGTTTAAAAATATATATTTTATAAAATTTAATAAATTAAAATATTTAAAATAACCATAACTAAAATTTTAAATATTAATTTTTAAAAAATCAACACTAAACAATATAAATAATACGGATGGAGTATTTTCCTTTCTGTCTCAGTTATGGTAATAACCGAAATAATAATTACCATATCATTAATTGCCTTTAATTTTTTATTTCCTCCTATTTATAGGGGAATCTTAATATGGCCACAATCCATGTGAAAAGAGGAGGACCACTGATAACGTGCCACGTGGCCATTTGGCAGGCTAAAGAAACATGTGTTTCTTTTGGGCTTCTTTTTCGATTTAGTTTGGGCCTGTAATGTTTTTTAATGGGCTTCGGTATAGAAAGATTTTAGACATCATTTTGATAATATAATAGACTTTTGTAGTGTAATTTGGACTCTACTTATTATTTAGCTATCCATATTATTTATTATCATTATTTATTTATTTTGATTTTATTTATACCGAATATATATCCTTGGATAAAATCAGGGCCCATGTACGGTCGTTTTTATTGTGTATGTCTAGAATTTCATTGGTTTTATAGAAACAGTAGTAATAGAAATAAACATTAAGACTCTGTAATCAATTATCACAATTAGTAAACAATTATAACGTTTTAACTATTATAACTCATACTCCCTCCGTCTCACTATTTTAGTTCTTTGTTGACTTTTCACGTAGTTTTAAGAAGAAAAAGTTTGTGTAAGAAAGATGATGTAAAATAGTTGAAAGGACAATTTTATCCTTAAAAGGTTAAATTTTATTTTGCTAGAAAACAAAAGAAAGGGTAAAAAGGGAAATGTACCTTGTAAAAGTTGTTGATTTTTTCAATGAGACATTTTAAGTGGGACAATTTTAAACACAAAAGGGACACCATATATGGGATAGAGGGAGTATTTTTTAAGATCATTTTTAAGAAGTTTATAATAAATTTCAAGATTAACATCATCTAATGAATATAATTTATCAAAATTTTGGGACCTTTTTTAGAGACCTGTACGGTCTCTCCTATTGCGCTTAACCAAAAACCCCACCAGATAAAATTAGAGTATATTAAAATAAACTATCTAATATGATAAGATTTTATAATTTTTTTAAAGGCTTAAAGATAATTTTCACCCTTAATGTTTATAATTTTTGTCATTTTGACCCTTAATCATTTTTGGGAATAAATTTAACCCTTGACCTATGTCTTTTTAAAAAAATAACTCATTTTTTAACTACCATGATAACTGAACCGTTAAAAAATTTAATAATGATAACATGTCATATATATGTGATAATATATTTTAAATGACATAGAATCTAACCTATTAAATATATGCATATATATAGAATATAATTTTATTTCAGAATAAAATATAAAATAATTAAAATTTAAATAAAATATTAAAAATTAATTAAACCCCAAACAAAAATTTACTAAACATTCTCAACCCTAACTAAACTAAAATATATTTATAAAACCCTAAAACTCCAATTTAGATTAAAACTAAAATACCTAAATTCTAAACTAACATAATAAAAATCCAATTGATTATTATCAAAATCCTTTATCTTTGATTCACCGGTAACAAACTATACAAAACCCTTTCTTTTCAAATTATGTTCATACCTTTTTAGATAAAATTTTAATTTTACTATAATTAAGGTTGAGAATGTTTAGTAGCCTTTTGTTTTAAATTTAATTAATTTTTAATGAATAAAAAATTATTTTTTTAATATTTTATTTGAATTTTAATTGTTTTATATTTTTAGATTGGAATAAAACTATATTTCGCTTGTATGTATTTAATATACTAGATGTTAAGTCATTTAAAATATATATATTATATATATATATATATGACATGTCATCATTATTAAATTTAACGGTTCAATTATCATGGTAATTAAAAAATGAGCTATTTGTTAAAAAGACATAGGTCAATGGCTAAATTTATCCCAGAAAAAGAATAGGGGCCAAAATGACAAAAATTATAAACGTTAAGGGTAAAAATTATCTTTATGTTTTTTTTAAATTAACAATGTAAATTTTGTAAAAAGTATAATAAATTTTAATTGCAATTTATATTATAAATTCAATAGATTTTTAATGTATTTATTAATTGATTTGATGTATTATAAACTCATAACACATATTCAATATTATTATTTTTCTTAATATAAATTAGTATTAATTGAATTGATAATTTTTTTTCTATCTACTAATAAAAAAAAATTAAAAATATTACTATAAAAATATATAAATTAGTATATGCATATTATTTTTTTTGAAATATATATATATATATATATATATATATATATATATATATTGCTTAAACATATATAGCATCCTCCAAAACAAGGTGATCAATACATACAGGAACTTCAAATGAAAAATAAAATGGGTAAGTTAAAGATAAACCCTATTGAGCTAAAGTATGAGCTATCTTGTTAGCCGTACGACTAATATGAACAACATCAATGGAAGGATTAGATTTTAGTAGATCAAGAGCCTCCATCAAAAAGCAAGCAACAACAAAATAATCAAGAGTCTCTGAATTTAGTTTATTAACAATCGCCAAAGAATCTCCTTCGACTTTAGCATTTTTTCAACCATTTTGATACCAACCGCAAACACACATGTTTCAACAGATTCCGATGTGTGAGTACCTTGAAGACTATAGGCACAACCATCTACCATTAAACCATATTTGTTTCAAGCGATCACTCCAATTGCAGCTTGTTCAAAACTCTGAATAAAAGTGGCATCCACATTAACTTTAAATTCACCATCCAAGGGGGAAGACCACCTAAGAGCCCTGCTATAAGGAATAAGGATTCTGGTCACCTCATTGGCCTACAAGAAATCTAAAGAGATAATCTGAGTTTGTCAACAATCATCTTTGCAGGAAATAGAACACCATTGTGCACAAAATGATTTCTCCTATTCCAAATACTCCATAGAAGAATAAGAAAAAAAATTAAAATGTTCCCTAGTAACCGAACATAGGACAACTTCCAACCATTGTTTATAATTATCAAAAAATCCTGAAAGGAGAAGGGAAGATAGACCACTAAACAAAAAGATCTCCTTTAGACCATAACACTCTTTCAAGGCATGTAACAAAGTCTCTTCCTCCACATTACAAATATGACACAAACCTGTACCAATTCCAACATGAGCTAACTTCGAAGCTGTAGGAACAACTTTATTTTCAATCCTCCAGCCATAAATTTTAACTTTCGGAAGAGTGGGTAATTTCGCAATAGCATACCATAAAGGAGAAGGGTCTCGCTCCCAACCATTTCGAACCATGAGCCATCTATGTTCAGATCTAGTAACATAAACCTTTGATGGATGATGACTCCAAATAAGAATATCAGAAGAAAGATCAACAATAGGACACTGCAGAATTTTAATTGCATCTTCTCTTAAAAACACTTGACTAACCTTATTCTCATCCCATTCATTTATACTAGAAAGCATGAACTCCTTACATTTTATTGGTACAACAATGTTTATGTAGGATCCTTCAAAAATAACCGGTTCATTACCTCCCCATTTATCAGTGAACATATTTACCTCACTATCAATACCAATCCTCCAGTGAAAACTCTCCTTCAAATTCTCTTTAGCTGTGAAAATACTTCTCCAAATGTAAGACGGATTGTTTTCCAAGTTTGTCAGTAGAATATTACCATATGAAAAGTATTTTGCCGAAATGACTTTAAAACACAAAAAACTTTTATTATGAATGAATCTTCATACCTGTTTTCCTAATAAAGCAATGTTAAAAAATTTTAAATCTCGAAATCCAAGTATTATAATGTAGACCTAAAACGGAGCACATTCGTTTCATCAAAGGAAAGAAATCTTATAATACATATGACTATTAATTACTCATAAATGAATAGTGAAATAACATATTGGGAATCCTATTTTTTTTTGAAATTTAAAATTTAAAATATTTTATAATAAAAAATAATAATTAATTTTATAATTATTATATAATTAATAATTATTTCACAAGCAACTTTAATCTATTGCCATGTGTTATATCCAAATAAAATTCTCCCAACAATTCTTCCATCTCTTGTTAATATCCTTAATTGTATAGTTAGTTCATAATATTTATGAAAATACTTATACCTTGTAATATTCAAATCTATGATAAAATAAATACTTAACGGAAAAATATTCGAATCTATGAAACACAAACACGTAACGTAAGAATATAGTTCAATGTTAATCATAACTGTAACATGACATAGTAATTTTTTTTTTCCGTACACATGCGATATTATAGGAAACAAACATGAAATAATGAATTTTTAACGATACACTTGAGCATATTAATGTGTTCGATCTTATCGTACTCGTATCACATACTTGCATACGAACTTCTAAAGTTAAAAAACTTCTTGTTTAAAAAAATAATTTATAGATGATTATTTCATGTATTTACAATGAAAATATTTTAAAAAACAAGTAAGATTATACAATTATTATATATTTTTAATTATATTTAAAAATATGTAATAACCATATAAACTGTAAATACTTTTCACCAAATACATTAAATAATTATTCTATTATTATGTATTTTTAATTATTTGAGTTGATTCTTCTATTTGGTTTAGATTATGGGTTCAATATTCATTAAGAGTAATTTTTATTTTCGAGATAATTTAAAAAAAAAAATTCTAACATTTATTAGTAACGTTCTAATTTAAAACCCTGAAGGAAAAAATAAATTATGGGCACGTACCCTCATTAATTTTTGTCTATTTTTAGATTTTTTCTCATTAGTACCAAATCAATAGCAGTAAATTACATGACTTTGAAAGAAACGCTGAGAATGGTAACCAGAATTTGTTTTTACCTATATAATTTGTCAGAACCAGTAACCAGAAACCGCCATCACTGTGCATTTCGTTTCTCCATCTTGGTTTCAAAGCTGTCTTCTCGAGAAAAAAATGGCAGACTTGAGGCATGGAAACATGAATGGTGACCAGAACAACCTAATTGCTTGTCGAATTTGTGATTGTATTTTCTCGACTCGTAAAGATCTATTTGATCACATCGAGCTTCATTTTTTAATTGATGAATCGGAGGCGAAAAGGAAGCTTTTACTTAGTCACATATCGTCAACTTCTCATCCACAGGTACCAACAACCCAACAACAGCAAGATTGGCTGCAGCAAAGGTTGTTGTTGGAGTTGTCGCGGACCGGTCGTGTACCGTCTACACTGCCGTCAGGAGAAGTAAATAGAAACCCTTTCTCCGTTGGAGTCAATGCTCGCACCTTAGACCAGCAGTCGGCTGTTAGGACACTACCTGTTTCATCAACGGGAAACAACTCGAATCCGACACTGCCGAGGCAAAGAGAAGTAATTGCAAACCCTTTCTCTTTTAGAACCAATTCTCGCACCTTAGACCAGCGGTCATCTGTCAGACCACTGCCTGTTTCGTTCCATTTGACGGGGAACAACTTGAATCCAACACCGTCAAGGCCAAGAGAAATAAATAGAAACCCTTTCTCCAGTGGAACCAATGCTCGCACCTTAGACCAGCAATCGACTGTCGGGTCACTGTCTGTTTCGTTCCAATCGATGGAGAACAACTCGAATCCGACACCGCCATGGCTTAGAGGAATAAATAGAAACTCTTTCTCTATCGGAACCACTGCTCGCACCTTGGACCAGCAGTTGACTGTCGGGTCGGGGTCACTGCCTGTTTCATTCCAATCGGAGGGGAACAACTCGAATCTGACAGTACCGCCAAGGTCTAGACGAATAAATACAAACCCTTTTCCCATTGGAGCCAATGCTCGGAACTTAGATCAGCAGTTGACGGTCGCGTCACTGCCTGTTTCGTTCCAATCGACGGGAAACAACTTGAATCCGACACCGCCTAGGCAAAGAGAAATAAATACAAACTCTTTTTCCATTGGAACCAATGCTCACAACTTAGACCAGCAGTTGACTGTGGCACCGCAGCCTAGTTGCAACTCGATTCCGACACAATCAACACTAGTTTCTGTGCTGCCGCAAATCATGACTGTGCAACAGTCTCGTGTTGAGCTCTTCACCAGGCCTTTTCTGCACCAGTTGGAAGCACGCTTACTAATTGAAGGAATGGCAACGATCGTTGACAGGCAAATAGATGGTAATGCAAGTGGTCAAGAAGAGTTGGATGTTACATTGAAGCTTTGAAGGGATCTCTTTCTTTATGTTTCGACAATGGTATCTCTTTCTTTGATCATGTCTGTGTGTTTCTTTTTGATGTTTAGTTTCTTATATTCTTCATGTTCAGACAGTGATTTCTGTTTTTTTTTTCTTCATGTTTTAGTTTGCCATTGTTATATTTATACAAATGCTTTGCAGTAAATCGAAAAATAATTCCGATATTTTTAACTCATTGATAATACATACCTTACGGACATTGTAATTGAATCTAAATCTTCAAAGATGAATATCATATATTTTTTTACTAAGACTATTTATTGGATTCTAAATTCTAATAAAATTTAAATAGTAAGAAAACAAGACTAAAAATATAATTTAGATATTTGATAACTTCAATTAAAGAAACGACGTATGTATTAAGGTATTAACATGAATAAAATCATGCTTTTTTCTTTTCCAGATTTTCTTTTTGAATCTAAATAATTTTTTTATCTAGATTTTATGTTATTGTCAAAAAAGACATAACTTCAAACATATTAAAGTTTTGTTGTATATAAAAAGCGCGGATAAAATATCAAATTTTATAAGCGTAATTATACGAACTTTTATTGTAGATAAAAACATAAGCAAAATATCCGATTTAATTTAATAAAGTAAGTTTAAAAGATAAAATAATAACACAATTAAAATATAATTTGGTTATTTAATAACATCATTTATAACAACACTATGTTGTAGATAAAAAAAACGTGAATAAATTGTAATTCGACTGAATAAATATCAGCCTTTTATTGTAGTCAAAAAGACATGAGTATGATATCAGGTTTGTATTAATAAGTTGTAATAAATTTAATAAGTAAAATAATTATATAGATATTAGATAGCTTCAATTATAAATTATTATCTATAGTATAAATAGTTAAAAAAATCTCAATAGATTTTTTCTCTAAATTTTAGATTCATTACTTATTAAAAGTAAATTTTCCCATTTTCATTCCCAAATAAAAACTATTCAATAAAGAAAATATAACAACACTTTATTACAACAAAAAACGCTAGTAGGCCAAAACAAAATATAAAATATAGAAGAGAGTTTTATTAAAAAAATTCTTAAATTTAAATAGAGAAAATAAAATATTGCTACACGTCCATATTACGATAAAAATATAAAATATATGTTGGTTAAACTATGTAAAAATAATTGATTTAACAGTAAAATAAATATTTAAATTATGTTTTTTAATAGATATTTAAAGTATTTTTTGAATGAAATAGGTGATTAAAATTTTAATTTTAATTGAAATAGGTGTTTAAAGTGTTTTTGGTTGAAATAAGTATTAAAATTTATACCTCAGGTTGATATTAAAATAAACCAAAATTAAAATTATACACAACTATTTTAATCTAAAATAAAAATTTAAATATCTATTATAACCTAAAAATATGTTAAATACCTATTATAAAATATAATTTAATTACTTATTTTATAAATAAGGCAAAATAATCTGGCAATACACCACACAGAAATTGAGCACTTGTATTGGTTTCAAGTAGATTTAATAGTTTTGGATATAACATAATAATGTAATATGACCACAAAATTAAAAAAATAATTAAAAAAGTAAAAATATATTTAAATTTATATCGAATAACTATAAATATAGAAATGTCAACCGAACGGAGAGAGTGTGAAAGACACACTCCTACATATTTTTTGCAAAAAATATTTATTTTTATTTTACGATCCATCGTTCAAAATCATTTATATTTTATGATTCATAAAATTAAAATTATTCTTACTCTATCATTTACATAAATCCCATCTTTGAAAATCACATTATGGTTGGTAAGCAATTTTGCAGGGACTACTCTTGGAAAGTCCAATATGTCTTCCAAGGTGTTAACTCGGTATCTAATTCTCTCACAAAGGAGGGCAATCGGTCGTGAGCTTCCATTGTTGTGGTGTGTGGGATGACAATATAAGTGGTTTAGCGTTGATGCAATCGTCGTATACGGTATCTGAGTTATAAGTGGTTTAACGTCAACGCGATCGTCGTGTGTGGTATATGAGTTATAAGTGATTTAATGTCAATGCGATCATCGTGTATGGTGTCTGAGTTATAAATTACTTAACGTTAACGCGATTATCGTGTGTGGTGTTTGAGTTATGGTGATAAAGAAGTTCCCTGCTTGTGGTTGATTGTACTGCTTCCTTATGTTTTATATATATTGTTGCCTCCGTTGGTTGTTTGAACGATATGCGAATTATGTATGTTAATAATAACGCTCAACATTCTTTAACTTTTCACTATGAGAGAATTTTTAGCAAGACTCGTTTTATTATTAATTTTAAAAAAAGTTAAAATAAAAATTTTAAAAAATCTAAATATAAAATTATCAAATTTAAGGTAACTCAAAGCACTCATATAATTATAAAACAAAAAGCATCGATGTTTCTTAAAGAGAGTAGAAATCTTCTACCCCTTGATCATGTCTTTTTTTATATCTCCTGTTAAAATATCTTAAAAAGTTAAATTTTAAATCCTAATCTTAAACCCTACACTCTAAAATATACACTCTACTCTTAGTTTCTTATATTTTAATATAATCCCTAACTTTAAACCCTAAACCTTAAATTCATTAATTTAAAATAAAAACATTAATAAAAGCATGATTAAAAAATAAAAAAATTTACTCTCTCAAAGAACCCAACACCTCTTACTTCCTCTGACAACAAAACCATTAACTTCTTCAATTGACGATGAGAGGCAAATCTAAACCAACCAATAAGACCTTCCAACGTTAGAAATACAACAGCAGCTCGAAGAATAGGACTCAAAACGATAATAATTAAAAAAAATAAAATTAATATTTAATACTATTTTTTATTATTCTTTCAATTTTAAGGTTTTATTTTAATTATTTCGAACCAATCTACGTTGCTCACCTAGTTTTGATAAGCAAGTTTTTCAATAAAATTTTTTACATACATAACGTCTAAAACTCAAACTATTTATTATTTGAACCAATCCTTATTAATAATATTTAATACTGTCTTAATACCACTTACGAAAACAATGTTCCAACATTAATACACTTGATAATAATCCAAATTAGTAAGCAGATTTGGATTCAAAACGGTTATCAACCAGGTTCATGACCATTCCATGTTCTTATTTTCCACTCCTCAAAACCGTCTCCCGTTTTCTTCTTTCCACCAAACCCTTACACTTAATATTTATTTATCAATTATAATATTTACAGTAATATTTGTTCTAAAATATACTTTTAATCATTGGATATTGATCGCTCAATCATTATATTAGTATTATTAGTGCTCGAACTCATGATCTATAAAAACGATCGTTCCTTTACTTACTGAAATAAAATGGTTCGTGCCACACTTAATATATACATAAATATAAAAAATAAAATCTAAATATTATTGGTTAATAAATAAACAATAGAATAATAAAAATTTAAAATAACATTAAATAATAATAAATGGTTATGAAAATATGGTTATTAAATAATAAATGGTTATGAAAATATGGTTATGAAAACAATAGAATAATAAAAATCCTTTGATAGTTGAAATTGAATTAATTCAGAAAAAATGGTTATGAAAATAAATGTTACAAAAATTATATTAAAAAATAAGAAAAATACTTTGATATATAAGTTAACGCAAGTCTTTTAATTTTAGAGTTTAGAGATTTAGATTGTAATTTATAAGAGTTTAGGTTTTATGGTTTGAAATTTAATGTTTATAGTTAAGATTTAATATTTAGGATTAACGGTTTAGATTTTAGGGTGTTAGGACTAGAGATTTAGGTTTTAAATTTTATAGCTTAAATATGAAAGAATGTCTAGGTTTTCTTTACGCTATCAAAATATAACCCAAAAAATAGAGAAATTATATCATGAGTCATTCACTCCATGTAGGAGTGTGCATTCGGTTCGGTTAATTCGGTTAACCGACCGAACCGAAATTATTTCGGTTAATTCTGTCGGTTAATTTTTGATAAATTCGGTTAACGATTATTTTTTTTGATAATTCGGTTATCGGTTAATTCGGTTCGAAATCGGTTAATTAACCGAATTAACCGAAATTATATATATTAAATATTATATATATTATATATATTTATTTTTAGTCATTTAACTTTTAAAATATTATAAAATGTTCATTAAATTTTTTTATATTATAAAATGGTCACTAAGTTTTGTATTAAATTAGTATAAAATAAAAGTTTAGTGACTAAAAAATTATTTTAGCTTAATTTAGTGACTTATTATGTAATTTAACCAAAAATTATAATAAATTTCAGTTAATTCGGTTAGTTAAAGAAAATTCAGTTCGGTTAACGGTTAAGATTTTAAAAATTTTGGTTAATTCGGTTTTGGTTAATTCGGTTCGGCCACTGACCGAATTAACCGAATGCTCACCCCTATCTCCATGCCATTTATTAACCAACCAATCAAATGCATCCATTTAATTAATTTTTTTACCATATTTTTTTATCGAGTGCAAATTCACTCGGTAAAAAATGTTTTTAAACTTAATATTTTACGATAAATATTAGTGAAGATTCACTTAATAAAAAAGACTATATGAAAAAAATAATTAAATAGATACATTCAATTGGTTGATCTCATAGATGACGTGACGAGAATGACTTATGATATAATTTCTAAAAAATATATTTAAATTTAAATAAAATTTTATTCTATCATTATATAATAATTATGACATGATGGGAATCACCATGATATAATTTTTAAAAAATATATAATTAAATTTAAATAAAATTTTATTCTATCATTAAATAATAATTTAAATCAAGTAGGACCGGTCCAAATAACTAAATTATTCATTTTCAAAATCTGTGACCTTTGTGTAAAAATTGAAAATTTGAATACAATTTTATAAAACAAACCAAAACTTTGAATCTTTAAGGGGTTTTGATCCAATTATAATCCTAGTTGGTCTAGACTTTCCAAATTTTAATTAATTAAGTCCAAAACTTATTTTAAACCAAATAACTTAATTAAACTCAAATTTTAACTTTAAATCCCTTTTTTAATATATAAAACCTAACATATTTTTCTAATTTCCGTTTTCCCTCATTGGAGGCAGCCGTTTAACCAACTTTCAAGGTAAAAACCTTTTCTTTTTTTTATCTAATTTCGTTTTGAATAATTATTATAACTTTTTCCTCTTTAAAATTCTAGTTTTCTTGTTTTAAAACCCGAAAAGTGATTGGATCAGTTTTGGAGGTGAGACTTCTTCAATCCTCTAGAACTTTGAAGTTATTTACTAAAATTCCCAATTTCTTGGCTTGGAATAAACGTTTTTAATCCTTAGTTTCATAAAAATCATTTTTTTGATAAAAAATATATAATTTTTGTTCAAGGGTTTTACTCACTATTTTTGGGCTATAAATTGTTGATTTTGAACATGTTAGGATGTTTATAATGTGGTTTTAAAAGTATCTAATCTCGTACTATAGGTTTAGGTGAAGTTTGGAGTGTTTTGGAAAGTTTTCGGTTTAGGTTTTGTTAGGTTTTAAGGGTTGCTGCGTAGGGATCCGACTTAAGGGTTTCTTTGTGCGTTTGAAAGCATTAAAACCCTTAGTTTTGATGCTTGAAACAGGTCAAGAAGTTGGAGATCATGTTTGAAGAAGTTCAGTTCGATATCGGTGGCTTGTCGAACAAGAAACGACTTTTTGTGAGTGGATTTGAGAGTGGGCTGATTCGGCAGTATTTTACTTTGTTTTTAAAAGTTTTAGGAGTGTAGGGAAGGTGTTAGAAACCTCCCTATACTTCGTAATAAGTTTTATGTTTGCTCTTGTAAATCGTTTTTCCCATACTATACTATTTTTGCTATGTGTTAGTCATGCTTGTTATAATGGTGCATATCTGATTATGCATGTGAAAAAATGTTCATGTGACTGTTTTTACATTGGATTTAATGTTTCCCCAGTTTGTTTTTAAAATACATTAAGTACGAGTTTTACCCATTTTATACAAGTTTTTGCATCAGTTAGAGGAAAACATATGATCTACCTACTTTTTTTAATGTAAAACTTGAGCATCTGGGTTTGGTTTTGTGTTGGATATTAATATGATATTAATAAGATAAGTTGATCGATCTATAGGATGTACAGTGCACTATAAATACAAATTTGTACTTATTTTAAATTCATTGAGTGATGCATTAGAGGTTAACCTAGTGCTGTGTGATATGATTTTCATATTGCATTCGGGTATGGCAAACTATCTCGGACACTAAGGTGGGATCTTTAGATTGTGATAGTCAATCTATGTGAATTGGTGTACGATTTCATTCACATGTGTTCGTTTATCCCAACGAGTGAAAGTAAGTTCTTTCGTGTCACTTAACCAAAATGTGAAACTTACAAGTGTAAGTGATTTACTGTTTTTGGGTGTAAATAGAGAATTGCACGTGTTTTATTAATGAGCTCAAAAGTTTTGAAAACCTTGCTAAGTAAAGCATCTAAGTCTTGGTTTTGTGGCATATTCTATGTGATTAACACTTGCTGATTTTGTTATCTATATTAGTGACCATGTAGTCACAAGTGATTTGCTTGAGCATGACTTGTTTTATAAATGAAATTCAGTATATTATGGGCTACATTAGAAGTAGTTTAAAATGTTTTATAATTCACTCACTAAGCTTTGGCTTAACCCCTTTCTTTCCTTTGTAATGCAAAGAATAAGTGAAGTGGTTGTCGGAGGAATCAAGGAAGCTACTTAGTGCTTTTATTTCATTTTTAGCTCGAATATGTTTTTTTTTTTAAGTTTGAACCTTAGGTAGTTAAGAACAATGGAATATAGAACCTATGTGTTTTTGGAACGTTTTGTTATTGAACTCGTTATATTGTGGAGTTAATTGAAATTTGATATGAAGATTTGAATTATGTTATGCCATGCTAGCTATCGTTGATTTATACTTGTGAATTATGTGTTTGGTGTGTGAAATTAGGTGACTATTCATGTAGAGATAGATGTTTGAATTTTTATTTATGTCTATAGGATCTTATATGTATCTAGAGAATCTTTGTTTTTCGGTTAAGGCATGAAACATGTGTAATTTGCACTTTCTGGGCAGAGGGTTTCGATAACTATTCATAGGGTATCGATACCTAGGCAAAAATACAATGTTTTTTGGAAAAATTAGTCTGGGTATCGAAACCACATGAACTGGTTTCGAAACGGTATGATGAGCACAATATGATGTTCCAATACACTTGACCTTGGTATCAATACATTGTTTTTACAGTTTCAAATCGTATTAATACATGATCTTAGCTGTATCGAAACACGAGCTTGTCGCGCAGGGAATCGATTGAGTTATCGAAGGAGTTTCAATACGCTAGGCTGATGTTTCGATACCATTCTTTATTGTGAACATAGGTATCAAAATGGGACCTAGGGGTATCGATACCCTTGTCTGTTAAAGTCGTTATAAGCTGAAAAATAGTTTAAAATCTTTACGTTTTAGTCACCAAACTTTGAGAGATCAGTTAGATGATTTGTAGACATTATTTTAAATTTTAAATTTACGTGCAAGCAATAAATATACCTAATTAAATATTGATAACTTTAATTTCAAAATTAGGGTATAAAATTTCTAGAACTTGCAATTAGGCCCGTAAAATTTGTTCGAATAAATTAGGACTCATTTGAAATCAAATTCCGTTGTAAATAAAGTCATTCGTTGCATGAAAATTTAGGATCTAATTAAAGCATTTAGATAAGATAAAAGAAAATTTTTTAAGGTCGCTTATCGGGGCGAGTCTCGAGATTAGCCTCGGTATTCCCCGTGTAGCTCATTCGAGTCAGGTGTCGTCTAGACTGGGTCGAGGGGGTTACAAAACTTGAGCATTGGTTTTGTTTTTAAATTGGTATTAAATATGATGGTAACATGGATTAGTTGATCGATTAATAGGATGTGAGTGCATTGAAATTATAAAATGCGTACATGTATTAAATGCCTTAGTGATTCATTAGATTTGATGCTTATAATATGGTATATGTGTTGTATTACACTTAAGCATTGCTTATTCAGGATGCTAAAGTGAGTTTTCATGATTGGAGGTAATCCATCATGGGTATGAGTAGGCGGTTTGGCCCTCATACGTGGTATAAGTAGCGATTTGGATTTCATACGTGGCATGTTGGCGATTGGCCCCATGCAACGAGGTTTGCGTGTGTATTTTATATGTGAGTAATTGGTTTTTGTTTAGGATTTGCCGTGAGTAACATGTAAATCTTGTGTTTTGCTTATTAAGCATGTGTTTTCAAAAAGGTATTTTAAAAGGTTTTGTGGCTCTTGGGCCATGGTACACTTTTTGTTTTTCAAAAAGTGGCGTTGATGGCCATGCACATTGTTTTTACTTATGTCGCAACTCCTTTTTCAAGCGGTTCGACGAATTTTTCTTTAAAAAACAAAAAACAACGGAGTCGCCACCAATTTTTTTTTAAAAAAACAAGGTTTGATTGGATAACCTAAAAAACTAGGTCATTTTAATAAAATCATTTTGATTTTATTAAAACAACAATTTTGGTCTACGAAAACATGAAAACGGGTTCGAGAGTCGGTTACGTGTGGGGAAGGGTTGGCACCCCATAATGCCAAAAAATTGGTACCTAACCGATTACAAAAATGTTTTAAAGTCGGAATTTGCAAGTTTGTATAAAATTTAAATTAATGTCCATTTATGAATTTGATTCCATTTTAACGGCCCCACTGCCAGGAGAGTAAACTTTAATCACCGCCAACATTTCTGGTGCTAACTCGTTACCTCCCTTTAGTGGAACATCGCATTAATTAAATTCCACTTTTTTAATCAAGAAAACCAAAGAAAATAGGTGTGTTAAAGCTTTTATTCTAAGTTAATGATTATTAACCTAAAAAATGTCTAAGTTAATTTTTACTTATTGTTGAATGAAAGGAGCTGGAAAATGGTTACTGTGATTACAACTGGGAGTTTGTTATTATATGTTGAGTTGACACAATGAGCTTGCTGTTAGTTAGAGTTGTTAATCAACATCTTTCTTGTATTACTCTTGTATAAATACACATGCTTATTGAATGGAATGAATAACCCTTGATTTTCTATTCAACAATTATCTGTAGTTTGCTATTTACCATATCAACATGGTATCATTCGCCGGGATGTTTCTGTGTGTTGCGCAGTTTTCCTCTTTGGTTTTTTCTTGGCTTGCTGAGCTTTTTCAATGGCGTTGCCTCCTGAATCCACATTGCCGCTGCCTGAAGGTGATGAGACTTGTGGTTCTGTGTCAAAGGTTAGTAAACCCTTCTCCAACAAGAGAGTCAATATAGTTCTCGATGAGTCAAATTTCCTCTTATGGAAGCAACAGATCTTACTTGCTGTTCGGAGTCATCGACTTGAAAAACTACTTCACGGCACACTAAAACCTCCTCCGGCGACTGTTCGTGATGCCAATGGTGATATGGTTGAAAATGAAGCTTATGAATCGTTTGTTGCTCAGGATAGTGCTCTAGCTCAGTGGCTTCTTTCCACAATCAGTGTTAATTTGTTATCTCAGTTTGTTGGTGCAGAAACAACAGCTGAATTCTGGGCTATGGTGTTTCAGTTCTTCGCTAGTCGATCCACGACGACAATAATGAGCTTCCATTATCGTCTCCGATCTCTCAAGAAAGGCGATCTCTCCATGCGTGCTAACATATCCTAGGTCAAGGAGGTGTGTGATGCTCTTGCATCATGTGGGAGCCAGTTTCGGTCCTTGAAAAGATTGCTACCATTCTCAATGGATTAACCATTGAATATCAACCCTTTGTAGCCATTATAACCTCCAGCCGTGAACATTATACTCTTGAGGCAACAATCTCTTTGTTAATTGATGCTGAGACTCAGCTCAACAGTTTTTTTAATTATATTGTTTTTTCACCAAGTCTTAACACAGTGCAGGTGAATAGGGCAACTTCGGCTCTCACTCCGAGGCCATTTCGACACCCTACTACACAGAGAGGACGAGGGAGGTTTGGGAGAACTCGAATCCAGTGCCAATTGTGTGGAAAACTTGGTCATCTGGTAGATAGGTGTTGGCATCGATTTGATAAAAAAATTTTAGGTGTTAATGCTAGGTTTTCTGTTCCACAAAAAACGACAGATGATAGTGCTGCCATCAACTTATGAACTCTTGATGGTGAGCGAGTCGATCATGGATGTCAATGCTCAGGTTCCTCTCCATTGAATTCAGGGGCTCATGCCTATGCTGCAACAACCAATAACAATCAATGGTTTGTTGACACAGGGGCCACACATCATGTAACTCCAGAAGCTGGTCTTCTCAATGATGGCATGGAATATTCAAGACCAGGTAAATTGTTAGTTGGTAATGGCATGGCACTCCCTATCACTATTGTTGGTCAGTCTCATTTATCTTCTCACACACGCATGCTTCACTTGAACAAGTTATTGCATGTACCTCATGTCACTAAGAATCTTATTTCGGTTTCCAAGATTGCTAGAGACAACAAAGTCTATCTCGAGTTTCATGCCCACTCTTGCTTGGTTCGAGATGAAGTCACAAGAGAAGTTTTACTTAAAGGTCGAGAAGTTGGAGGACTTTACAGTTTCAATAGTTTTTCTACTATTGTTTTTCCATTCAATAAATGTAAACCAGTGCATCCTGAGTTACATGTTCTACACAAATCCTTAAAATTTTCTGCTTTATGACATCGTAGGCTTGGTCATCCTTATAGGGATGTTTTGATGCTTTTTTGTAAAAGCTGTGATATACAGCTTATTGGTTTAAGAAATGAAAATGAATCAATTTGTGAAGAATGTCAAATGGGGAACAATCATCGATTGCCATTTTACCCTTCCACTATAACTTATAAAACTCAATTTCAGTTAGTGTTCACTGATCTTTGGGGACCATCACATGTGTCTTCCAGAGGGTTTTGCTACTATATGTCTTTTGTTGATGCCTATTCCAGACATACGTGGGTTTACTTGCTCAAATACAAGTCTCAGGCAGTTGCTACTTTTCAATCTTTCTAGAAGTTGATTAAAACTCAATATAATGGCCACATTCGAGAGGTCCAGAGTGACTGGGGAGGTGAATATAGACCTTGGCCTCATTTCTTCTTTAGGAAGGGATCATACATAGAGTTACATGCCCTCGTTCCTCACAACAGAATGGTGTCGTAGAACGCAAGCATCGACACATTATTAAGCTTGCGTTAACTCTTCTAGCTCAGGCTTCAATGCCTATGAATTATTGGTCTTATGCTGTGACCACAACTGTGTACTTGATCAACAGGTTGCCCAAAAAAGTTTTGGAAGATTTCTCTTCTTATGAAAAGTTAACTGGACAGCTACTTGATTATAAGTTTATGAAAGTCTTTGGTTGCAGGTGTTATCCACACCTCAGACCTTTTCATGGGCACAAACTTAAGTTTCGATCTTCTCCATATATATTTTTGGGTTATAGCCCTTCACATAAACGGTATTTTTGTTTGGCTTTAGATGGGAAGGTGTATATATCTCGCAATGTGGTATTTGATGAGTTAATTTTTCTCTTTGCAGGACACTCATATCACAAGAAAAAACATGCAAGTGGTGCTACAAAATCTCAGCCGATTCCTCTTGTTACAGATTTATTTGCTGGGACCAAACCTCATGATGTATCTGAAGACTTGCCAGCTGAACCTTGTTTCCCTAATAAAGCTGAATCTGCACATACAATTGATGACCTGCAAGGAAGTGGTGGTAGCAATTTATCTGGTAACCAAACTAAGGATGCTCATAATGAAAAACTGCCTGAGGAACATGATACTGGAGAAGGTGGTGATGCTCATAATGAAGAACCTCCTGAGGAACATGATACTGAAGAAGGTGGTGCCTTTCCAGTTCAAAGTGTAGATATTGTGGGAGGTGATAATGTTGATGATCATCATCAAGGTGAAGTGGACTCTACTCAACCACCAACTTCTGATCATAATGCTTCACAAATGGATCAGGTGCAAGCTGAACCTCTTAACTTCCATCCAATGATTACTAGATGCAAGATGGGCATTCGAAAATCCAAGATATTTTATTGCTCAATGTATGATGATGGTACACCACGATCTGTTTATGATGCCTTGCAATGTCCTAAGTGGAAGAAAGCAGTCTTGGAAGAATATAAAGCACCGAAGAGAAATGGAACATGGACTCTAGTTGAATTACCAGAAGAGAGAAGCACAATAAGGTATAAATGGCTTTTTAAAATAAAAAGGAATGTTGATGGGAGTGTGGCTAGATAAAAAGTCAGACTTGTGACGAAAGGATTTTCGCAAGTGCCAAGGAGAGATTTCATTGATAATTTCAGTCCGGTTGTTAAGTTTACAACCATAAACGTCATCCTAGCTTTGGCAGTTGAAAATAAGTGGAACTTAAGACAAGTTGATGTCAATAACGCTTTTTTGAATGGTGATTTAAAAGAGGATGTATATATAGATCAACCTAGTGGGTTTGAACAATTCACTGTTAGTGGAAAGAAGCTTGTGTGCAAGCTGCAGAAGGCATTGTATGGACTCAAACAAGCTCCACACAATTAGTATGTCAAACTTAAAGAATTTTTGATTGAGCTTGGTTTTGCAAGATCTGGAGCCGATTCCTCTTTGTTTATACAATTGGAAGGTACCATTTACACGTATATATATTGGTATATGTAGATGACATTATCATTACTGGGAGTTCAGATTCATCTATAGAAAAGGTGGTCGATCAACTGAGTAAAAAGTTTAGCTTGAAGGACATAGGAAGTCTTAGTTACTTCCTAGGCATAGAAGTCAGGAGATGCAAGGATAGTTCATTATTTCTAAGCCAAAAGAAGTACATTTTAGAATTTTTGGAACGAGCAAGAATGGATAAAGCCAAAGGAGTGTCCACACCCTTACTTTCTTCAATAAAATTAAGCAAAGATGGTGGAAGTCTCATAGATGATGCTCAGGGCTATATGATCATAGTTGGTGCCCTCTTATACTTATGTCACACCGACCATATATCATCTTTAGTGTTAACAAGGTTGCTCAATACATGCATTCGCCTTGTGAAGGACATTGGGAGGCAGTAAAGAGCATATTAAGGTATCTCAAGGTACCCTTCACTGTGGGCTTTTTATTCGATCAGGAAACCAGAAGGCAAGCTTAGTTACTTTTGCTGATGTCGATTGGGGAAGTGACTTAGATGATAGGAGTTTTACATCTGGAGGCTGTGTATATCTGGAAAATAGTCTAGTGAGCTAGATTTCCAAGAAACAAAAGAGTGTTTCGAGATCCACTATGGAGGCTGAGTATAAGAGTATTACTGATATAGTATCAGATGTTATGTGGCTAAGGTCTTTGCTGAGTGAAATGGGAAAGGTGTAACAAGAGATTCCTACAATATGGAGTAACAACACGAGTGCAGTATCCATGAGCATGAATCCAGTCTACCATGGGAAAACCAAGCACATTGATTTAGATGTACATTTTGTACGAGAAAAAGTCTTTGAGAAGCTTGTACAAATAAACTATGTACCAGCTATACATCAAGTAGCAGATAGTCTCACAAAAGCTCTATCAAGTGTGTATTTTGCTGATTTTTGACAGAAAGTCAATGTTTTATCCTGTGAAGAAGCTTGTGTGCAAGAAGAAAAAAGTAAGGAGAATGTTGAATTAAAGGAGCTGGAAAATGGTTAATGTGATTACAGCTGTGAGTTTGTTATTATATGCTGAGCTGACACAATGAGCTGGCTGTTAGTTAGAGTTGTTAATCAGCATCTTTCTTGTATTACTCTTGTATAAATACGCATGCTTATTGAATGGAATGAATAACCCTTGATTTGCTATTCAACGATTATTTGTAGTTTGCTATTTACCATCTCAACAATTATTGATGTTAAAGTGTAGTTAAGTGTAGTTTATTAAAGCGAGAAATATTTTTTTTTAAAAAAGGCTCTAACTATGGTATTTAAGTACCTAACCCCAAAGCTTTATTTAAACTAATAAAAGATAACATATATTACAACGAATAATAAATATAAATAAGAAAAAATTAAACAAAGTAATATAGGTTAAAAAAATATTAATAACAAGATTTTAATTTATTCCTTATTTTTATCCTTCTTATAATAAAGGTTAAATTTTTTAAAAAGGATGGTAAAATTTAATAAAAGGTCATTTAAAACATAAATAAATAGAATTGAGTTTTAATAAAAGTGATTGGACCATAATTATGAAACTCAATTTTTAAACAACTCAGAACCCTTATTTTAACAAAAAAATGGATCAAAACACCATCTTTAAAAATTCTTTCAAAAGTTCTTGGTGTTCTTCAAGAATGAAGAACACCGGGAACGAACCACTGTGTCGGCCACCTTCCACCAGTGTTGAACGTCGTTGCCGACGGTAGGAATGGAAAACTCTTTTTGTTTTAAAACTTTAAATACAAATCTCACTTTAAATCGAATAAATCAAAATAAAAATACTCAAAAATCCGACAATAAGGATGATATTTAAAACCTTTGAACAAAATAAATTTTATTGTTTTTTTTATAATATACATCTAATTATAAACAAATAAAAGCAAATCCAAAATAAAAATAAATAACTAAATAAGAAAGAGATACCTCAAAAAAAGCTTCCAAGTTCTTATTCCAACACAAATCCAAGTAAAAATCGGAGTATTCTCTAGAAAGTTTTCGCATAAAATCTCTTGTGCAAATGTTGTGTTTCAATTGTTTGTGGTGTGTCTCCATTGTCTTACAAAGGTGATGGAGAGAGGTTTTTATAGTGGAATTCATATCCAAAATTACAAAAATTCGGAATAAAAAATCTCCAAATTTGTGTGATTCTTTCCCTTTTTAATTGATGAAAAATTGGAAGTGATTTGGGATTGATTCGTTCTTAATTTTCGTCCAAATTTGAGATTGATTATTCCTTTTTTCTTTCCATATTCGAACCAAGCCTTGATTTCTTTCCTTTCATTTTCAATTTGAAAACAATAGCAAATTTCAAAGATTGCACTGCACTTCGCGTGAATCTGGAAAGATTGGTGTGAAGGAGTTGAAACGTGGAGCCCGCGTTTGGGTGTCATCTCTTTGGATTTAATCTGGACTATTTGATTTTATTTGGATTCAATAGTTAATAATTGGCTACACATGGAGATAAATAAATAGTTACGATTTTTATTTGGGCTAAATGGATCTCATTTAAAATTAAATGGACCATTATTTTATTAGATTAATGGATATCATTTAAAATTAAATGAACCATTGTTTTATTGGGTTTAAAAAAATAAAACAATGAATAAAAATTATGATGAAAATTTAGTGTCAACAACTTAGAGCATGACCTGTTTTAAAAGTGATTTTTATATATTATGGGCTGCATTGCAAGGTGTTTTTAAATATGTTTTTATCCACTAACTAAGCTTATGCTTACCCTTTTATTTACCTTGCAATGCAGAGTATTTAATGTGGAGGCAACAAGGGGCAACAAGGATTCCATGTAATCGCCAAGTGAAAAGCTCAACTATGTCTTTATAGCATTAGTAGTAGCGAGAGAGCAATGAGGATGAGTTAATTATATAGTGAATATTGTCTATGCTATTGAGACTTGAAATAGTTGTATGCTTACACATATCGATGATATTAAATGTTGATGTTTCTTTAATTAAAGCTTAATGTAGGAATTTTTTTGAAAGTCATGAATCTTATGTTAAAATTAGGTTATGATGTCTTTAGTTGGGATGATATGTTTTGATTAGTCGAGATAATGTTAGCCTTGTGACCTGGAAAAAATTTCATATTTGTATACCTTTAATTATAATAAATTTACATTGAAGTTTGATTCTTATTATCCCTATGTGTGAATTTGAATGTTGTTGATAATGAAGCATGACTATTTATGAGTTGAGTCTATGATGTGGTTATTTAGGTTTGATTGCATATAGAAATCATGTTGAGTTTATTGTTTTCGTTCTTATATGTATTTATGAGATTGTTGAAGTTGAAGCATGCTTGTAGGAGTTTGAATATATTGTTGCTAACTAAGTTATAATGCATCTAGTAAGTTGTATATGATATGTGGATAACGTGTATTTAGGACTAAAACTTGAGATGCAAACATGTAATGAACCTAATTAAAGATTGGTGACACTAATTTCATAATTAGTCATTTAATTTTTAGAAAATTACATTTTGATCCCTAAAACATATGTATGTTTTAGGACTCGTTCCTTATTTGTTTCCATTGTAATTGAATACAATCTATGCATAGACATGTAGGATCAAAATAAAGTATCTAGATAAGATAAAAGAAAAAAAATAGACGTTTAATCATTAGGGTTGTTTATTGGGGCGAGTCTCCGGATTAGCCTTAGTATTCCCCATGTAGCTTGTTCGAGTTAGATGGTGTCTAGACCGGGTCGAGGGGGTTATACTACCCAAGGTTCAAACTTAAATTAAACATACTTTGAGTTAGATATGAAATAAGGCACAAATAAGGCTTTCCTTGCTTCTTCGGGAGACCTTCTCAACTATTTATCTGCATTGCAAGAAATAGAGAGAGGTTAAGCAATTTCTTAGTGAGTGAATTATAAAATAATTTAACTACTTATAATACAACCCATAATATACTAAAAAATCATATTAGAAAACCGTTTCATGCTCTTTAACTAAATTCTCATGATTAACAATGTCACCCTTAATGAAATCCAGCAAGTGTATTAACAAGTGGGATTTAACCACAAATTTCAAGACTATATGATTCACATGGCAAGGCTTATAAAACGTTTGAAATCGAGTCAAACACTCGTAATTTCTAATTACACTGAAAATGAATAAAAATATTACAGTTGCATTTTTTTCGTATTGATATTAGTGATCCGACTAGTTTAACTTTAATCGTTAGGAGAAAAGAATACTCGCATGGAGTAATACCAATACATGGCACGTATGGGGCTTAGCCGCCGACCATACCTCGTATGAGGGCTATACCACCTACTCATACCACGCATAAGTTAAACTCATGCACACGATGAATTAACTCCAATCATGTTTTCCATCTTAGCTTCCTACATAAGCTATGCTTAAATGCAATACAATACATATATCACCATTCAAGCAATAACTCTAATGCATCACTAAGAAATTTACTCACATATACGAATTTTCATAATTATAAAGAGTGAACTAACATCCTATCGATCTATCGACTTATCCCTATCTTATCATCTCAATATCCAACACAAATCAATATTAATTCTCAAGTTTCTTACTAAAACGATAGGTAAATCACTAGCATTCCACTAACTCATGCTTTCTTGCAAAAACCTATGAAATCACTTTTTAATATATTTCAAATACCAAAACGTGGAAGAATTCAAAATCAATATAAAACAATATCATGAACATTCCATCACATACATAATTACATATATACATATATAAAATGAGCATGTAAAAAACATAGCAAAACAAGCATAGTATGGGAAAATCCTTTTACGAGAGTAAACGTAAAACTTACTTCGGAGTATAGGGAGGTTTCTCAAACCTTCCCTACACCCCAAAACCTTTAAAAAAAAGTAAATCATCGCCGATTCATTCCACTCTCATATCCACTCACCAATAACTGTTTCTTGATCGACAAGTCACCGAAACTTCACTAGATCACTTTCAAACTTGATCTTCTAATTCTAGCGCCGTTTCAAGCATCGAAACCAGAGGGTTTACTGCTTTTTAACGCACATGAATAACCCTTTACTCGGATCAATACACAACAACCCTTAAAACCCTTAAACACCTTAACCGAAAACTTTCGGAAACCAACCAAAGTTCTCCTAAACCTATAGTATAGGATTATGGAATTTAAAAAACATTATTAAAATCTTAACAATTATAAAATAATGAATTTAGGATCCAAGAATAGTGACTTAAAACCTTTGAACGATAATTATAGGTTTTAATCAAAAACCGATTTTTCTTACACCAAAAGATTAAAAATGTTTTTACCAAGCCAATAACTTGGTAATTTCAATAAATAAACTTTCAAAATCATAGGATTGAATGTTTCTTACCTCCAATTATGAACCAATGAATTTCCATAGTTTTTGAAGAAGAAAATAAGTGAAAAACAAGATTATTGAAGAAGAAAACGTTATAAATAATAATTCAAACGAAATTAATTGAAAAGAAAGTGATTTTAAATTGAAAAGAAGATTTCTCTCTCCATTGAGAAAAGGGAAAAAGAAAATAATATAAAAAAGGGTTTATGTTTTGATATAAAATATGGTTTTAGGAATTTAATTAAGTTATTTTGGGTTTTGTGTTTTAAAACTTGGGTTAAGAGTTAATTAAATATGCCCATGGAATTTTAAATCAATTATAATTAGTATTGGATCAAATAACCTTAAATATTCAAAGTTTTGGTTTAGTTTTATAAAATTGTCCTCTAGTTTTTAAAGTTTACAAAATAGTCACTAATTTCAAAATCCTAGGGATTAAAGGGTAATTTTTCAAAATTGATTTTAAAAAATTCAAATATATATTAAATAAAAAATTTAGTATATTTTCCATAATTTATTTTAATTTAAACTAATTATTTTGTATTTAATCCCGAACCAGGCTTAACCGACTAAACCAGTCCACTAACTTCTAAGTCCATTTTTGGGGTGTTACAAAAGCCATTAGGATGTTGCTTGCATTTGCATGTTATCATGATTTTAAGCATTTTCAAGTGGATTTAAAAAGTTCTTTTTCTAAATGGATTTATAAATGAACAAGTGTATCTTGAACAACCACTGAGTTTTGCAAATTTAAGATTTCTAAACCATATTTTGAAATTAACTAAATCCTTTTCTGGTTTGAAACAAGTTCCTAGAGCTTTTTATGAAAGACTTTCAAACTTTTTGATTGAAAAAGGTTTTGAAAAAGGGAAGGTTTTGAAAAAGATTTACAAAAGATTTGAAAATGGCATCATAATAGTACAAATTTATGTTGATGATATAATTTTTGGTTCTACTAATGAGTTTTATTGTCAAGAGTTTTCAAATATTATAAAAGGTGAATTTGAAATGAGCATGATAGGGGAGCTCTCATTCTTCTTGGGACTCCAAATCAAGCAAAGGAAGGATGACACCTTCATTAATCAAGCTAAGTACATTAATGATATGCTCAAGAAGTTTGACATGGAGAATGTGAAGCCTCAAGCCACTCCTATGAGCTCATTAACTAATCTTGATAAGGATGAAGAAGGTAAGTGTGTTGATTATAAATTGTACAGATCTTTGATAGGTTCTTTGTTTTACCTTGCCACAAGTAGACTGAATACCATGTTTAGTGTTTGCTTGTGTGTTAGGTTTCAAGCTAGTCTTAAAGAATCACACTTAGTAGCAATTTAGGGAATTTTTAGTTACCTTAAAGAAACACATTATTTAGGTCTTCGGTATCCTAGAAATTGTTCCTTTAATCTTCATGCTTATTTGGATGCGAATTGGTGAGGGTTTTGGAGTCTTGTATTATAAATGAAGCGTCCACCTAATGCAAAGTTGTAATACTTTAGATTTTCGATCCCACATGGAATAGATTATCTCCGTGGCAAACTATTCCTGAACTAAAATATAAAAATACAAGTAATTTTTATTTGGAGAATGATTGAATTAAAGAAAAATAAATTATGTAAATAAATGAAATTAAAAATGAAATGAGTAAGGCCAAGCCGATTACTTTTTACAGTGGAGTCTAGCTGCAATATATTATCCTCTTATTAGTGAATAAGGTTGAATTACCGCCTCGACTGCTCGTTGAAGGATCGCCTAAGGTGCCTCGGTGGGTTATGCCTTGTCGACAATTCAACTTTTCATAGTTTGATAGAGTATCCTTAGTTGTCTCCTTCTTTTCCTTAATTCGGAGTACTATTGAAGGCCACGTCTTGATAATACCTTCAGACGTGAATCAAGGGTGAAGAAAACGATAATATGCTTCCTTTTAGTCACTGAAATCCTTGTCGGATTAGTCAATGCCCAAGAGCAAAGACCGTATTCTCTCGTTTCGTGAGCCTAACTATCCTTAGTCTAGACAAATAGATTTTTCCTCACAAAATTATCTTCCAAGCTCGTGTTCAAGAAAGAGTAAGAACTAAGAGAGAATAAACTATGAAAATTGGATTGCATTAAAATGGATCAAATAAATTACAACCTTCTTCACCAACTAATCCAAAATTAACCTAAGCCTTGAGGATGATTTAGAAAATAATGTGTTTATCGGCGGCTAAGGGTTTTTTCTATGGAAGCTGACTTGCTTTCTTAGACCTAAGGGCTTTCTTTATATAGGCCAAGACTAGGTCAAAGTCTCCCATAAGTATTAGGAGTTATAAAAGGAATAGAATACATATTCATATTAAATTACAACTCTTTATTGTTTTTCCTAATTTTACTCCTTTTTGTACTCTTGAACTTTCGTTCACTTAGACCATGGCTTGACTTTCTTTCCTCGCTTCTGTTTCTTCTATGATTATGCTCACTAGAATCGTTATTTTATTTTGTATCTATCGTGCACCAATTATTATCTTTAGTCTACTGCTGCGGTAACTAATTTGCTGCCATGGTGGGTGAAATTTGACAAGCGTCGTTTTACTCGTCAAAATAATATAATCCTCTTTAAATTAAATAAGTAAAAGATAGTATAGTAAAGAGGGTCGATCCATAGGGAATTTGGAATTTCCGATGTAATTCTGCATTGATTCCAATCCAGGATGCTGCAAACAATTAATTAAAAAGAGGGGTTTGATGAGATTGTGATGAAAAATAAAACTTAAATTAAACAAATTAAATAAAATAAAGATTGAGAAAAATAAATAGTAGTTGAAAATATCAATAAAGAAATCGCCTCGAACTAACTTTGTTTCAATTATGTCGATCATTGAAATAGATTTTTACTTCGAGATTTATGTCGGTTACAATCTACAAGGCCCAACCCGTTATAACTCGCCTTTCTCTCTTGTAACCGATCTTCTCAAGCCTATCTTTGAAAGATGATTCTTGAGTGAATTAACCGCAACTATTGCCGTTAAAACAATCAGATTAAGTACTAGAAAGGCCTAACTCAGATTATGTTGTCTCGTCGAGAATCGAATCCGATCTCATTTTTCCTTAGCAAAACGCCACTAAGTGTGTTCATAGGAAGTCGAAATTGCCACAGGAAAATCCTTCCTCCCACTATATATTAAAACAACATCCAGACCAATGAGCTCTTTTTGGTTTGAAAATGTTTTAATTTTATAAGTAAAGTCGATTGCCAAACTAATAAACTAGAAAAACAAGAATGTATCCCAAAGGGAATTAAGTACTATTTAATTCTCACGCATCGAATTGATTCATTGCTAGCTTTAGGCTTAAAAGAAATTAGCTGAGCATGATATCAATTATCATACTTAGCATATATTTGTGCAAAATATAGAAAAGACTTAAAATATATAAAGAAAAAGAAATTTTATAGAATAACAAAGAAACAAGACAAGAATTCAAAGACAAAATGATCGATCCTAAAGCCTTACCCATGGAGGTTATTTATAGGCTTCTATCTTCCTAAAAATAACAAAATGATTTAAAATAAAATAAAAGATAATTCTTGAGTTTAAAATTTGAAAACAAGATATCAAAATCTTCTCAGATTTCGCTGACAGAACTGCTTCCAGAATCTTCTCAAATCTTCTAGAAAATGCCACATCAACATTTCATCGTGCCCGACATCGTGTCCATGTCTCCAATCTCGATAAAAAAATGCAGAATTTGTCCTTTTAATCACCAATTCCAGTAATAGTTCACTACGCATAAAATAAACGAAATACACTCAAATTAGCAATGATAAATTCATAAAAAATAAGAGAATTAGTAATTAAAAAGTGATTATTTAAATCACCAATCAGTGTTTATCTGCAATTTAGCTTCGAACATCTATCTATAGTAATCTGGTATTACCATTAGGTTTATTTCTTATCCAAAAAAGAAAAAAATTAACCGTACCTGTTTTATACCAAATAATGTATGTAAACATTAATTAAGTGCTTGGATGCTTAAGTGTAGGAAATATGCAGAGGTATCTGATATTGCCATTAAATCTGTTCATTACTAGAAACAATTGAGTGGAGAAATGATACAAATAATAGGAATTTTATGCACTTATCAAATACCCCCAAAGTCGAACTATTTGTTTTCCTCAAGCAATGCAATTATATTCTAAAGTAGGAAATTTTATAGTAATGTACCTTCCTGCCTGTCACGACAGAGTTCCTTTCTTGACTCGGCCTCTTCTAGGTTCTAGGATTTCCTCGGAACTGGACTATGAGTCTTTGTGACTATATGCGTAGCTATGTCAAAGCTAATTTTCTAAGTTATATTCCTTTTTCTAGATTAAGACTACAAACTTAGATTTTATTTCTTCTTTTACTTTTTCCCTATATTGTATATAAATGTATATGTGACTATATACTTATACTTCTTGAGCCGGTATCGGGCACCTCAAGTGTTCAACTACTCTTACTAGAGAAAATTTCATGCACCTCTAATAAGTGGGAAAAATATCTAAGTCCTAGAGTCAGTGATGGAAACCTCTATGGACTATACTAGAGCCGGTGATGGACACCTCTAGCTAAAATCTAAATTCTATGTCTATATTGTTTTTTCAAAGAAAAGAACTTCTAAAATCAACTAAGTTCAGCAGTGTTTATATAATTTCAGGCTCATAGTCTAATCCTACGTACTTTCCTACGATACCTTTATGATTTCAAGTTTGATGAATGATACACTCGATTGTGGCGGCTGGATGACATATTGTTGTCGAGGCAGACTCTATAAGATTTAATATAATTAAAAAAATTGCATCAAGGATCTAGAGACAGAATTTAAGGCAATAATTAGATAATTCATATATTTTCCATACATTGCGGATTATATATACCAAACAGACTAATGCTCCCCCAAACTAGAGGATACATTGTTTTCAATGCATAGAAACAAATAGATAAGAGAGAAAATGTTAGTACGATAAGATAATAAAATAGAAGGAGAAAATTAAAAAAATGTCTACCGCCCTAGATCTAAGGAGATTCAAAGGAATCCTCGGAGTGGTTGTCGATTACTAGCTTGTGACGGCTCTTTGGTAGCAGTTGTGCTGCCCTTAGCGGGCTAGCAGTAGTATTCTTGGCCGATCTGGGAGGTTGGAATCGGATAGGAGTGCGTTGTTTGTTGACTTCCTCCTCGGAGTCAATATGGATGGGGGAGATAGTGGCTGATTGTTTTCGTTTTCTGTCTATGCACAACTCCTCCATGAATTCCTCCACTGCCCTCAGTGGGGACTCTAGATCATCGGAACAGTTGCTCCATTCTAATGGGTTGGAGTCTTCCGGTGTGGCCCATCGGTTATTGGAGTCCATCATTAAAAATTTTGCTACGTAGTATGCGGAGAAGGGTTTTGTAGCTGCAAAAACAATGGTGGCAGTATGAGAAGTTTGTAATGGGACTGTGGTAGAGGTAGATGTTGATTTTTCAAGCGCTTGCGCTGGTAGAGGTTGTTGCGGCGTGGAGAGGTCGAATATGAAGGTAGGGAATTTAGTTGAGTAGTCTGACATTCTTTCTCTAATTTTAACTATGATTGCGCTTTTGAAATCTCAGACATATCCCATGAAAGCCAAACTGCCTTCTCTCCATGCGTTGTATCAAAGAAATGATACCTTCTTCTGCTTCAACTGTTGGTGCTTGCTTTGTTGCTTCGGCAGGTTCTGCTGTAGCATTAGGGGCTAAAAATTCATGAGGGATAGCAACTTGGACTTATATTCTCTTCTTGTATACCTTCTTAGGTCCAGTCTTTCCTTATCGGTGTGAAGAGATCGGTGGGCAGTGTTGGCACTCGCTTCCAATATCTGAGGGATTTACTCAAATATGAAAATTATAACATACCTGGATCTTTGGCCAAGAACTCAAAAACAATCAAATAATGGGTAATTCTAACAATCGTTTCTTACATGCAACATCTTGTTGTGATGCAGATCAATTGCCGGCACGAGTAAAATCTGAATTGGTTCAAGTTTTATTCATTTTTTAAGAGGAATTGGTTTTAATATTTTTGAATATCACATTATAATATATCCAATTCAAATATGTTACGCTTCATTATTATTTTTAAAGAAAATATAGCCTATTTAATTGCAAATTTTCTTATGTTTAGGAAAACATGTTGTATGTCTACTTCTCAATAAGACTTTCGTGTGATTTTTTATGTTTTATAAAATTATTAACTCTAAGAAAATAAAAACATTATACATTTACCTTTCGTTTTACGTAGATGGAATTGAAATTATTATTGAAATGCTAAAAGCCACAATTAAATCTTTGTTTTATTAGATATTTTTGCTATCTCTATGTACTGTTTGCGTCAATGTATTCCCTTATTTTAGTGTTTATGGTATATAATCAAAATTATCGTACGTAGCAAGTTTTCTAGTCAAGCCTATGAATGTAGTAAGTTTCTTTGTAGGATCTCAATCTGACCTTTGATTATTTTTTTTGGAACATTAAATTTTGGGTAAATGTATGCCATCAAATTATTACGTTGTATTATATTAAATACAATTAAAGTAGATGAACCTAAAATATAAAATGTTTTTTTTTATTTTATTAAAATGCATCCCAATACCATAAGCTTTTAATTATTCCTATAATGATAATTTTTTTATAATAAATCTCGTTCGAAATTAGTCTTACGAACCATAATATTATAGCAACACAATTCTTAGACATGATGACAAGCCTCAATGTTTATTCTTTCTCCGTGGTTTTATTCGTGGCGAGTGGCGTAGTGATTGCTACAAAGGAAAATGACTAGATTATTATAAAAAATAACCATGGAGCTAAAATGGGCAAGACCTTTTTTTTTTTTGAAGTTTTCAATCATATATTCAAAACAGGGAGCTTTACAAAAAAATATTGTCGCGAATTTCTTGTATTTGGAAAAGTGTGCAATGCTACATTGGTACAATTTTTATTGGAGCGTCCACACTTTAAGCACTTGGACCGAATTAAAATCATACGAAAAAGTATTGACACGTGGAACGATTGCCTTGTAATGACTTATTCACCATTTCCGTCTCCTTGAAGACGTAGTGTTACTTCAATTAGTAATGGAATTTAAGATGTAACGCCTTCAAATATGTACCACTGTTTTGATTTACGATATTTTTACATAAAGTTACTAAATAACTATTAATTTTATTCAAGTGAGGTTGAAGAAAAATATGGAAGAATATGGAAGAATAAAACGATTCTCTTGAATCCATTATTTAATACTATAAGATTTTATTTGTGTAGTACATATGTTATGGGTTGCATGACAGATGCTTTATTTTTACATGTCAACATGATAACATTCTATGATTACATGATAAAACCATCTTTGTCTTCACAATCCAAGCTTATTATGTTGAAACACTTTTCTGATTTATTTTCAAACCAACATTGGATTGAAAAAGAAACTAATAAAAGACAAGAGAAAACATCAAAATTGAGTTTTAAGAAATCAGTTTAATCCGCAATTATACAAGTTGAGAATTTTAAAATGAATAAATATGCTTAGGACATTAAAATTTAAGGGTACTCGCACAGTTTTCTATATGTAACAATCATTTCTGATGTGTTTTCCAATAAAATATAGTAGTTTTTCTCACACAAACACTTCTTACGCCACACATTGTGTTGATAATAAAATATAAAATTAAAAATAAAAAACAATCAAATAATGGGTAATTCTAACGATCGTTTCTTAGAACCAAATCTTGTTATCATGCAGATCAATTGTCGACACAAGTAAAAACTGAATTGGTTCAAGTTTTTTTTTTCATTGTTTAAGAGGAATTGGTTCTAATATATTTGAATATCACATTATAATTTGTCCAAGTCAAATATGTTATGCTTCTTGATTATTTTTAAAGAAAATATACACTATTTGGTTGTATATTTTTTAATGTTTAAGAAAACATTTTGCATGTTTACTTCTCAATAAGACCTTCGTGTGATTTTTTATGTTTTATAAAATTATTAACTCTGAGAAACGAAAAACATTACATGTTTACCTTTCGTTTTACGTAGATTGCATTGAAATTATTATTGAAATGCTCAAAGCCATAATTAAATCTTTGTTTTATTAGATCACATGTTCTATCTCTATGTACTATTTATGTCAATGTATTTCCTTATTTCAGTGTTTATGGTATATAGTCAATATTATTGTAGGTAGCAAGTTTTTCTAGTCAAGCCTATGGTTGTAGTAAGTTTCATATTCGGATCTTAATCTAGCCTCTAATTATTTTTGTGGAATATTAAATTGTGGGTAAATGTATGCCATTAAATTATTATGTTGTCTTATATTAAATACAATTAAAACTGATGAACCTAAAATATAAAATGTTTTTATTTTATTCTATTATAACGCATCCAATACCATAAGCTTTTAACAATGCCTATAAATGATAGTTTTCTTTATAATAAATCTCGTTCGAAATTAGTCTTATGAACCATAATATTAAAGCAACACAGTTCTTACACATGATGGCAAGCCTCAGTTTTTATTCTCTCTTGGTGGTTTTATTCGTGGCGAGTGGCGTAGTGATTGCTACAAAGGAAAATGACCAGATTATTATAAAAAATAATTGTGTAGCTAAAATGGGCAAGACTTGTTTTTTAGAAGTTTTCAATCATATATTCAAAACAGGGAGCATTACAAAAAAATGTTGTCAAGAATTTCTTGTATTTGGAAAAGTGTGCAACGCTGCATTGGTACAATTTGTATTGGAACGTCCACACTTTAAACACTTGGACCGAAGTAAAATCATAAGAAAAAGTATTGACACGTGGAATGATTGCCTTGTAATGACTTATTCACCATCTCCGTCTCCATGAAGACGTAGTGTTGCTTCAATTAATAAAAGAATTTAAGATGTAACGCCTTCAAATATGTACCACTATTTTGATTTACGATATTTTGACATGAAGTTACTAAGTAACTATTACTTTAATTCATGTCAGTTTGAAGAAAAAATGTATTAATATGGAAGAATAAAACGATTCTCTTGAATCCATTACTTAATACTATAAGAATTTATATGTATATTAATATGTTATGGGTTGCTTGACAAATGCTTTATTTTTACATGTCAACATGATAACATTCTATTATAACATGATAAAACCATCTTCGTCTTCACAATCTAGGCATATTATGTTGACACCCTTTTATGATTTATTTTCAAGCTAACATTTGATTGAAAAAGAAATTAATAAAAGACAAGAAAAAGAACAAGAAAAAACATCAAAACTGAGTTTTAAGAAATCAATTTAATCCGCAATTATACGAGTTGAGAATTAAAAATGAATAAAGATGCTTAGGACAATAAAATTTAAGATTATTGGCACGATTTTCTTTATGTAACAATCATTTTCGATGTGTGTTCCAATAAAATATAGTAGATTTTCTCACACAAACATCAAAACGCTTCTTGATTATTTTTAAAGAAAATATACACTATTTGATTGCATATTTTCTAATGTTTAAGTAAACATTTTGCATGTCTAGTTTTCAATAAGATCTTCAAATGATTTTTTATGTTTTATAAAATTACTAACTCTGAGAAATGAAAAACATGACATGTTTACCTTTCGTTTTACGTAGATTGCATTGAAATTATTATTGAAATGCTAAAAGCCATAATTAAATCTTTGTTTTATTAGATCATTTGTTCTATCTCTATGTACTGTTTACGTCAATATATTTCCTTATTTTAGTGTTTATGGTATATAGTCAATATTATTGTAGGTAGCAAGTTTTTCTAGTCGAGCCTATGGTTGTAGTAAGTTTCATATTCGGATCTTAATCTTGCCTCTAATTATTTTTGTGGAATATTAAATTATGGGTAATTGTATGCCATTAAATTATTACGTTGTCTTATATTAAATACAATTAAAACTGATGAACCTGAAATATAAAATGTCTTTATTTTATTATAACGCATCCAATACCATAAGCTTTTAAGTATGCCTATAAATGATAGTTTTCTTTATAATAAATCTCGTTCAAAATTAGTCTTATGAACCATAATATTACAGCAACACAATTCTTACACACGATGAAAAGCCTCAGTGTTTATTCTCTCTTGGTGGTTTTAATCGTTATGAGTGGCGTAGTGATTGCTACAAAGGAAAATGACCAGATTATTATAAAAAATAATTGTGGAGCTAAAATGGGTAAGACTTGTTTTTTAGAAGTTTTCAATCATATATTCAAAACAGGGAGTGTAACAAAAAAATGTTGTCACGAATTTCTTGTATTTGGAAAAGTGTGCAACGCTGCATTGGTACAATTTGTATTGGAACGTCCACACTTTAAACACTTGGACCGAAGTAAAATCATAAGAAAAAATATTGACACGTGGAACGATTGCCTTGTAATGACTTATTCACTATCTCCGTCTCCTTGAAGACGTAGTGTTGCTTCAATTAATAAAAGAATTTAAGATGTAACGCCTTCAAATATGTACCACTATTTTGATTTACGATATTTTGACATGAAGTTACTAAGTAACTATTATTTTATTTCATGTCAGGTTGAAGAAAAAAAATATATTAATATGGAAGAATAAAAGGATTCTCTTGAATCCACTACTTAATACTATAAGATTTTATATGTATATTACATATGTTATGGGTTGCATGACAAATGCTTTATTTTTACATGTCAACATGATAACATTCTATGATAACATGATAAAACCATCTTCGTCTTCACAATCTAGGCTTATTATGTTGACACCCTTTTATGTTTTATTTTCAAGCCAACATTTGATTGAAAAAGAAACTAATAAAGGACAAGAAAAAGAACAAGAAAAAACATCAAAACTGAGTTTTAAGAAATCAGTTTAATCCGCAATTATACAAGTTGAGAATTGAAAATGAATAAAGATGCTTAGGAAAATAAAATTTAAGGCTATTGGCAAGATTTTCTTTATTTAACAATCATTTTCGGTGTGTTTGTCAATAAAATATAGTAGATTTTCTCACACAAACATGTCATACGCCACACATTGTGCTGATAAAAAAATATAAAGTTACAAAAAAGCGAATCGAATAATGGGTTATTCTAATGATTGTTTCTTAGAAGCAACATCTTGTTTTCATGCAGATCAATTGTCGGCATGAGTAAAATTAGAACTGGTTCATGTTTTGTTCATTGCTTAAGAGGAATTGGTTCTAATATTTTGAATATCACATTAGAATGTATACAAGTCAAATATGTTATACTTCATGATTATTTTTAAAGAAAATATAGCCTATTTGATGGCATATTTTCTAAAGGTTAAGAAAACATATTGTATGTCTACTTCTCAATAAGAATTTCGTGTGATTTCTTATGTTTTATATTATTATTAATTCTGAGAAACTAAAAAGATTACATGTTTACCTTTCGTTTTGGGTAGATTGCTTTGAAATTATTATTGAAATACTAAAAGCCATAATTAAATCTTTGTTTTATTAGATCATTTTTGCTATCTCTATGTACTGTTTGTGTCAATGTATTGCCTTATTTTAGTGTTTATAGTATATAGTCAATATTATCGTACTTAGCAAGTTTTTCTACTCAAGCCTATGGATGTTATAAGTTTCATTTTCGGATCTCAATATGAACTACGATTATTGTTGTGAAATATTAAATTGTGGGTAAATGTATGCCATTAAATTATTACGTTGTCTTATAATAAATACAATTAAAGCCGATGAACCTAAAATATAAAATGTTTTTTATATTATTATAACGCATCCCAATACCTTGAGCTTTTAATATGCCTATAAATAATAGTTTTCTTTATAATAAATCTCGTTCGAGATTAGTCTTATGAACCATAATATTATAGCAACACAATTCTTACACACAATGAAAAGCCTAAGTGTTTATTCCCTCTTGGTGGTTTTATTCGTGGTGAGTGGCATAGTGATTGCTACAAAAGAAAATGACCAAATTATTATACAAAATAATTGTGGAGATAAAATGGGCAAGACTTGTCTTTTTGAAGTTTTCAATCATATATTCAAAACAGGGAGCGTTACACAAAAATGTTGTCACGAATTTCTTGTATTTGGAAAAGTGTGCAACGCTGCATTGGTACAGTTTGTATTGGAACGTCCACGCTTTAAACACTTGGATCGAAGTAAAATTATACAAAAAAGTATTGACACGTGGAACGATTGCCTTGTAATGAATCATTCACCATCTCCGTCTCCTTGAAGACGTAGTGTTTCTTCAATTAGTAAAGGAATTTAAGATGTAACGCCTTCAAACTTGTACCAATATTTTAGTTTACGATATTTTGACATGAAGCTACTAAGTATCTATTACGTTAATTCATGTCAGGTTGAAGAAAAAATGTATTAATATGGAAGAATAAAATGATTCTCTTGAATCAATTACTTAATACTATAAGATTTTATATGTGTAATACATATGTTATGGGTTGCATGACAGATGCTTTATTTTTACATGTCAACATGATAACATTCTATGATAACATGATAAAATCATCTTCGTCTTCACAATCCAGGCTTATTAAGTTGACACCCTTTTATGATTTATTTTCAAGCCAACATTGGATTGAAGAAGAAACTAATAAAAGACAAGAAAAGGAACAAGAAAAAAACATCAAAATTAAGTTTTAAGAAATCAATTTAATCCGCAATTATACAAGTTGAGAATTGTAAAATGAATAAAGATGCTTAGGACATTAAAATTTAAGGGTAACACACGATTTTCATTATGTAACAATCATTTTCATTGTGTTTGTCAATAAAATATAGTATCTTTTCTCACACAAACACGTCATACGCCACACATTGTGCTGATAAAAAATATGAAGTTACAAAAAAAAAAGAATCAAATAATGGGCAATTCTAACGATCGTTTCTTTGAAGCAACATCTTGTTGTCATGCAGATAAATTGTCGGCTCGAGTAAAATCCAAATTGATTCAAGTTTTGTTCATTGTTTAAGAGGAATTGGTTCTAATATTTTTGAATATCACATTATAATGTATCCAAGTCAAATATGTTACGCTTCTTGATTATTTTTAAAGAAAATATACACTATTTGATTGCATATTTTCTAATGTTTAAGAAAACATTTTGCATGTCTACTTCTCAATAAGACCTTCGTGTGACTTTTTATGTTTTATAAAATTATTAACTCTGAGAAACGAAAAACATTACATGTTTACCTTTCGTTTTACGTAGATTGCATTGAAATTATTATTGAAATGCTAAAAGCCATAATTAAATCTTTGTTTTAATAGATCATTTGTTCTATCTCTATGTACTGTTACGTCAATGTATTTTCTTATTTTAGTGTTTATGGTATATAGTCAATATTATTGTAGGTTGCAAGTTTTCTAGTCAAACCTATGTTTGTAGTAAGTTTCATATTCGAATCTTAATCTAGCCTCTAATTATTTTTGTGGACTATTAAATTATGGGTAAATATATGCCATTAAATTATTACGTTGTCTTATATTAAATACAATTAAAGCTGATGAACCTGAAATATAAAATGTTTTTATTTTATTATAACGCATCCAATACCATAAGCTTTTAACTATGCCTATAAATGATAGTTTTCTTTATAATAAATCTCGTTCGAAATTAGTCTTATGAACCATAATATTAAAGCAACACAATTCTTACACACGGTGACAAGCCTCAATGTTTATTCTCTCTTGGTGGTTTTATTCGTGGCGAGTGGCATAGTGATTGTTACAAAGGAAAATGACCAGATTATTATAAAAAATAATTGTGAAGCTAAAATGGGCAAGATTTGTTTTTTTGAAGTTTTCAATCATATATTCAAAATAAGGAGCGTTACAAAAAAAATTTGTTGCGAATTTTTTGTATTTGGAAAAGTGTGCAACGCTGCATTGGTACAATTTGTATTGAAACGTCCACACTTTAAACACTTGGACCGAAGTAAAATCATAAGAAAAAGTATTGACACATGGAAAAATTGTCTTGTAATGACTTATTCATCATCTTCGTCGCCTTGAAGACATAGTTTTACTTCAATTAGTAAAGGAATTTAAGATGTAACGCCTTCAAAAAAAAGTATAGTTATGAGCCTTTCTAAATAAAACATATACCTAGGGTACCCAATAACGAAATGAGTTGAAATCTAGCAATTAAAAAGGATTGATAAATAGAGGAGTACCACAACAAGGAGGAGATTCTTAAGACTGTAGTGTTTGTCCCGGTCTCAAATTCCTCGAGCTTTTTTTAAAAAGATTTTTGAAACTAATGTCAACCTCTCTTTTTCTTCTCCCATGTTTCTTTTTTCTGGCTTCACTTGTTATGGTTTAAGTTGATTGGAGATTTATAGTTTTGAATGTGCAAAGTTAAATCAATAAAAAAGTGGCTGAAAATGGTGGAATGGAAGAAAAATGCTTCATTCATGGTTTAAACATGAGATTCCTTGCTGCCCACCTATACTTCACACTACCTGAAATCAGTTTGCAACATTCTCGTCTCTTTTAAAATATCTATAAAAGAAGTTAAAAGAGTGAAATCACTCATATACCCTTGTCCAGCTTTGGAAGATCTTTAAATTCATTAAGAATAACATGGTTTAATGGAAGAAAAGATTTTAGATGGGGTTTGATAGGAGTAGGAATGGCAATGGATCAGACTTGGATCAGACTATACAAAGTCCAAATCTAATCCAATTAATAATCGGACTTCTAGAATAATTCAAGTCCTAATCCATATTTGATTACATTATATCCAAGTTCAATCCAAATAAAATATTTAAAATCTAAATCCGAATATCCATATCCAATTAATTTTTTTTTATTTTTTTAAAGTGAAAGCTCCAAATCTTCAACAAATGTATGAAAATAATAATATTTTTGATCAAATAAATATTTTAATTAATAACACAAATAAATTTAAAAAAAATATATTAAAACTCAATAAACAAATTAAAAAAACTACTTAAACTTTAACTTTAAATAACTAAAACAAAAATCTTACTAGTCTTTAAAACATTTATCTTTACTAATTATTATATAACTACGATTATTAAAGTCTTTTCGGATCATAATATAGATATCTATCATATATTATAACTAAAAATAAAATAAATTTAAAATAAAACCAACATTTTCAATCATCAATATTGGTCATAGAGGAAGAAACTTTCAACGAAACTTTCATTATTTTGCTAATGCTAAAAAAACATAAAATAAAATAAAAATTATGAATAAAATTATAAAAAATATTAATAATTTAAAAATATTGATTATATATAAACTTACCAATCACTCAATTGATCCATCTCCAAGCTTCTCATCTTCATCTTCATATATAGATGCACATTAAAAGTTACCATCATTTGTAGTATCTAAAAATAATAACAAATAACATTAAAATGATAAAGTAAAAAATAGTTAAAATTATAAATTTATCAAATTTAAATATAATTACCTTTAAAATAGGAAGCCTTCAACTTTGAAGACACATTAACGCTTCGATGGTATCCGGATTAAGTCTACTACGATGGAGACCAAAAATTCTACCACCTTTACTAAATGCACTCTCTGAGGCAACGATTGAAATTGGTACCACAAGAGGATCTCTAGCAATTTTAAAAGAATTAAAAATTTACTTGATTCGATACTCCATCATACTAAAAGATTAAATTTTCTATTATCTACAATAATTCGTTCTTCCTCCAAGTATGTCTCAACCTCACACTTGCGAGTCCTTTTCATTAGTTGTTACAAAACATGTTTTTCTCAGTCTCTCAACATCCTCTAAATCAATCAATATTGTTTTACCTTGATCATTTGCAAACGATATCTTGATTAATCATTTTTTCCATAATTATCAAGCAATTTAATCAAAACTTTTTTCAGTTTATCACATTCAAATTCACCATCATCACAAAAAAAAATATTAAAATATAAAGATACATATTTTATTTTTCTTCTAGGATCCAAAACTAAAGCCATAGATAATATCTCGTTAATAATTTTTCAATACTTATCAAATTTTAAAATCATGCTCGATGCTATCAACTCAATCATTTTATTTTCACAAGTCAACCATTTCTTCGATGCAAGTTTAATTTCACAAATTTACTGAAAATATAAGTTTGTAATAGGATAATTTGTCCCTAAAAAAGCTTCAGTTGTCCTTTTAAATATTGCTAAATTATCACATATATCACTTACCATTTGCTACTCATCTTTAGTAGGCAACATAAATTTTTTTTTTCTTTTTTTTTTCTAACTTTTATGTCCAACCTAATGAAAGCATCTTTATACATAATGGCAACTTATAACAGATCATAGCATGAATTCTATCTTGTCTTACAATCTAATATCAATTTTCTAGTTAAAGGAATTTTGACATAATTGCAAGCATCTTTAAACTTCTCATATCTCTTTGTTGTTGATGTATAAAAGGCAACTATAGAACGAACTTTCTCAATTGCACTACTAATGATTTTCAATCCATCATTCACAATCAAATTCAAAATGTGTGCCCAACACCTCATATGCAAATAACTACCATGCAAGATAAGATTACTAGGTTTAAGTTTCTCACATAAAACATCCATGACGACATCATTAGTTGTGCAATTATCGACAGTCATGGTAGAAACCTTTTCATCCAAATTAAAACTCTTCAAACACTCAATCAATACCTTACTAATTTTATCTTTATTGTGTGGGTATGAAACATACATAAACCTAACAAAATTAAAAAAAAATAACTAAAACACTATATAAATTCATACAATTAACAATAATAAAAATGTTAATAAAAAATATTTTTTTAAATTTAAGAATAATATATAAATGTACCTTAAGAAGTGATTTTGTAAAACCCAATCATCATCAATAAAGTGTGTTGTCACAGTAATATAGCCCTTTCTCTGATTGATAGAAGTCTACATATCCGTAGTAATAGTAACTTTACTATTATTTTTCACTAGTAACTTCTTTAAGTGATCTCTTTCTACTTTAAAATCTTTCAAAATATCAATTTTGATAGTATTCTTTGATACAACATGAAAATCCAGATTTAAACTTCTAGATTATCTTATGAACCCAATATGGTCAACTATAGCAAGAGGATATTCATGCAACACAATCATATTAGCTAACTCATTTTATGAAACACAAACATGAAAATATCGGTTTTGAGGATGCAGGATACTTATCTGATCCTCATAATGCTCGATCACATATTGATTATGTATTTACATATGGTGGTACAATAATTTCTTGGCATTCAATGAAACAAACTATTATTGCTACTTCTAATCATATTGAGATTTTGGTTGTCCATGAGGCTATTCGTGAATGTGTGTGGTTAAGGTCTGTAACCCAACATATTCAATAAATTATGGTTTACTCTCTAAAAAATAGCTCCGATAGTTTTATATGAGGATAATACAACATATATTGCCCAACTTAAGGAAGGATATATAAAGGGTGATAGAACAAAACACATCTCACCAAAATTCTTCTTTACTCGTGATCTACAAAAGAATGGAGACATTGATATGCAATAGATTCATTCATGTGATAATTTGACAGATCTATTTACTAAGGCGCTCCCTACTGCTCCATTTGAGAAGTTAACTTACAATATTGGATTGCGTCGTGTCAGAGATCTTGTTTGATATATTTATGAGGGGGAGTCAAATACACGTTGTACTCTTTCCTTATATACGGTTTTGTCCCATTGGGTTTCCTAAAAAAGGTTTTTAATGAGGCAACATATTTTGTGTATTAGTTATATGTGTACTCTTTTTCGTTCACTAAGCATTTTTTTCCCACAGGGTTTTTATCTTAGTAAGGTTTTAACGAGACACATTATCTTCATGGTATTCAGGGGGAGTGTTAAGAATATTTTATTTATGGTGAATATTCAAGAGGAAGCTTTAATGGTCTTTATTATTAGGGTTTAATACCCATTAAAATTAGGGTTTCCATCTTATGCCTATAAATATAGACTTTTGGAGAAAGCATTGTACACAACTCTACTATGAGAATACAATAAAATCTCTCTTTTCTCTCATTTTTATTCATCTATTCTTGCTCTTTATTTTATTCATAACAATATTATTAATTTTGATAATTATATTTTATTTATATGTTATTAATATATTTATTACTATTGATATTTATTATCTATATATGTTTGAACAATATATACTTTTATTATTAATAAATTTATCTTATAAATGTATTATCTTTTCCGATATTAATTAAAATTTACATTAAATTAATATTCTCTCATCTTAATATAAAATTAGGACGTATTTTCGGTTCATCATTCACCAAAGCTGACACGCATCGTGTAGTGTCAAAATAAAATTCCTTATTCTCAAATAATAAATAGGAAGTTAAATGTAGTAAGTGAGAAGTAAGGGTCGATACCACATGGACTAGAAACTTCCTGATTATGTTCGTTAGATTGGTGATCCAAGAAGGTTGAATGATATTTAAATAAAAAGGGGGTTGTTGAATAAAATAAACTAAGTAATTAAAGATATTGAAATATAGAAAGTAATTTAATAAAATAAAAAATAGCTTTAGGCTCTCGCTTTGACTCGACTTTAATAGATCATCGAAAAAAGATTTTCAATTCAGGATTTTACGTCAGTACTTAGCTTTCAAGGTTCAATCCTTGAAGCAAAACTTTCAAACCAAATACCCAAGTGCTATCTTGGATATTAGTTTAGTGGATTAATCCACCAACTCAATGTTTGTAGATAAAATTATTTAAATCATTAAAACCGACTTGGATTAAGTTATTTTAATAATAATTGACCCAATCTTAGTTTTCTTCTTAGCAATCAATTTGCTAAGTATGCTCCCAGTAAGTTGGATTGCTTCAATAGCCGATCTTTCCTCCTACACAAGTAATCAAATCAACGTCTTGACTAAAGTTAATCTTTAGTTTTGAAATTAATTTAATTTTAGAAATAAGTTCAAAAGAAAACTAAAGAAATAAAAATCGAAGTTATTGATACGGTTTTCAATCCTCACGTTTGAATCTATTCCTTGCTTAAGCCCTTGGCTAAAAAAATTAGCCGAGCATAATTATGGAAGAATTATGCTCGACATAAAAAAATAAAATAAATAAGAAAAGAAAAATAAAGAAAGAAAACTTTATAAAACTTAAAAAAAAAAAAGAAAGGAAAAGAATAGATATCTAGGGATGAGTTCTAGGCTTACCCAAGAAGGGTATTTATAGCCTTTTATAAACCCTAAAATAGAGGGATAAATCCTAGATAAATCTAAAAATATTTAAATTCAAATTATAAAAGATAAATTCCAAATTTAAAATTTCAATCCCAACTAATAAGCTATCTGGAACGCTGATAAGCTATCACCCGCTTGCTAACGTCATCTTCTAGAAGTTGCTGACCGAGTGCCACGTCAGATTTTCATGCCTAAAGTCATGCCCACCAATCCAGACTCGATCCAAAAAATAAAAAAAAAACTTCAAAAATCGGTCATTTAAGTGCATTTTCCAAATTCACAGTTCTGCACAAAAACACACGAAAACATTAAGATCAGTAACATAATTCATCAAATCAAGGAGTAATTAAGCACAAAATATTAACTATTTTGAACACTTATCAGCAACTTCATCCCATTCATTTCCAATAGGAGGAAACTCGCGTTCGTAAACCTTAAATACGGTTTGCAACAAGTAAACTGGGTTTACAACCGTCATGTAGTTTACCCGGACGGAAGAACAAGCAACAATGGCGTGTAGGCACGAATATTTGTATGTTTGGAAGAATCCGCAATCGCATGTTCTTTTCCTTAGATCAATGACATAAGCATTGTGTTGTATACCTTCTAACGGTCGGAAGTATTCCGAGACACAGAATAAATGCCCTTCCCATGAGAAACATGTCGCATTCATCGAATTTGACTGTTGTACAAATGTTTGCAATTTATTTCGTAGATCTGGGTGAACTGTATGATCACCTTCCATATATTCTTGAGCTTGTTTACCCAAAGTGGCAAAGAGGGTAGCCAACCAATAATATGTAGATTTGACAAAAAAAGTGATCAGTAAGTGTCTCACTCCTTTCAACAATGAGTTGATCGCCTCAGCTAAGTTGGTGGTCATGTGACTATATTTTTTCCCTCCATCGAATGAACGAAGCCACTTATCCCGAGGTATATTTAGAAGATAGTTATGTCCATCTAAATTTCGATTTTAAAAGTTGTTCGACTTCACGAACTAAGTATGTGTTGTCTATGCAATAAAAAATGTTTAGTTTAGAATTACAATAACAAATTCGAAGATAAATTAACAAAGAAGAATAATTTTCATACTAACCCATTCGAAGAACCATTATAGGTTTTTCAGGGCTTTTGAACATCGCCAAGTAATTAGCTGTAATGTGTCGCAGAAAATACCAATGATAAATATTAGGCAGTTACCAAGATCAACTCATCTTCTTTATTGCGTATTTAATCGCTTTGCCTCGGTCAAAAATTACACATATTCCATCATCTCTATCCCGTAGAACAGGTGATAGAACATACCTTCGCAAGTTCTTGAGGAAGAACTCCCAAGAAAGGAGATCCTCTTTTTCGACAATTGCGAAGGCAATTGGAATAGTCTTTCGGTTACCATCTTGTACAACTTTCAACAATAAGATTTGAGTGTACCTACCGTACAATCAATTACCGTAGATCTGAACCATCGGTTTGCAATGAAGGAATACATTGACACATTGTGGAAAAGTCCAAAATAATCGTTCAAATTGGCAAACATCGGGTACGACACGGTCATTTTCATACGCCGGTATTGTTTCTAGCTTCACAACCGTCCGAGGAATGTGTTTTTGCATCAGAGAAAGTCACGGCAACAATTAATTGTATGATTCCTCCAATTGACCGTACAATTTCTGAACGGCATGTTGTCACGCATACCATGCTCATTGGTACTCAACATAGTAACCATATTGAGACGTTATTGAAGCTATACAAGTCTTAATGGTTACCCGTGGATTTGCTTTGACCAAAGGAAGAAAGGCCTCACAAAGCGTATGCACATCCAAGTTTCGATGATCCTGATTAAGGTGCCCCGCGGTGCATGTTTGAGGGTGTTCACACTTGGTAATCTTCCAAAGGTTGTTTAGTTTCTTCAGACGAGAAACACGAACCCTCTATTTACATCCCTTCTTCTTGTGTACACATTCAGCAATGTACTTGTCAGCTGCATTTTTTTAAAAACCGAACGTAACGGGGTCACGGATATTGTAATTCTTGATTACTGCAATCACCAGATCCTTGGTCTCGAAAACCTTTCTTTATATATTTCATGAGAATCACTTTGGTTGTATTGGTCGATCTGGGGGAATTGTAGAAATTCCGAAGCATTGAAGGCTTCCATATCAATTGATGCAAAGTGGGACGGTGGCTCATAAAATGATATTGCCATTGAACTGTTAGGGGCATCCACTTCTTCTGGCTCATTCATATCTTCGGGTTCGCCATAAAAAGGGCCTTGCTCATCACCATCAGGGTCGGGCTCCCTAATCGGTTCTTCTTCATAATGGTCACCCTCAAATTTAAACAACTATAATTCCACCACACCACAAACAACTACAGACGAATGTTGGGTTGGTGGTAAGTTCAAGTCAAATTCATAAGGAGTGAACGACGACGGTTGGGTGAGTAGTAGGTTAAGGTCGAAGTCAAAAGAAGCTACACAAGAATGTCTTGCCGTCAAAGACGATGGAACATCTACGTCATTCTGTGAACAATGTGTAGATAATAAGTTGAAGTCGTCTCTTATATTGGCCGTCGGGCTATAATATCGACGAAGGTTGAGAAATCGAAAACAAGAGAAATATTGTACTTCGAATAAAAAATACCAGTTCATGAACCAAGTCCTGAAGCGCATTACATGTTGAAATTGTCAAGTTAAAGGATCTTCGTAAGATGTTTCAAAGTTACACATGTGTTGGGTATGAATTTATCTAGATCTACATAACATTTAGGGATGAAGTTAGTTCATCAAGAAATGTTGAAAAATCGATAGATTCAGTAGACGAAGAAGCAATTCTACAATGTATTAACAACAGACAACATCAAAAGGAACAGAGAATTGAAGAATTAAACTTAACATTGGACGTGTCTACAGATTACGAAGACACAAAAACAGACGATTCTTCAATCCCTTAGATATATTTTATGTAATATTTAGTATTTATGTTTAAGATTAAGATAAGAATTTTAAAAATATATTAAAAAAAGGTAAAATCGTTTTGTACAAAAAGCGGTTATCATTTAATAGAAATCGCTTTGTGTACAAAACGATTTTTATTATCTAGGGTTTTTACGCTTCGAAACCCTAGGGAAATCGCTATGCACGCAAAGTAATTTCTTATCCAAATTATACTTATTGACTGATGTGGCAACTGAAGCCAAATTACCCTGAAATCGCTTTCCGTGAAAAACGACTTTTAAAATCGCTTTTCACATAAAGCGATTTATACATACGTGTCCTGACGGTTTTTTAAATGAAGTTTGTCCAGATATATTTGTGTAATAAAATAGTAGAAAATATATATTAATATAATATTGCCAAAGATGAATCATCTTGTGCGTCATATACTATTTTGTTGACTTTTCAGAAGAAAGACTGAGATTCAGAAATGTCAAAATCAATTATTATGATGGGTGAGAATTTACATGGGAGCCCATAGTCTATTTTTATAGTCTAAATATTTAATTAGTTCTCTAGTGAAATTTTAATTTATTTTATTTGTTTTATTGAGTGTAATACGTATAAAGAAACATAAGTACATTTTATTTAAAGTCAGTGAATATAAATTTTATTGATAAATAACTTTTTCGTTTTAAGTGTAAGTAATTTTTATTTTTCTAAAATAATTAATTAATTTTTTATTTTTTATTTAATTAAGTCTTTATATTAATTTTTACTATTAAATTTTAATTATTGTTTTTAAATGTTTTTAACAAGAGATTATATCATAAACCCTTTACACCACGTCATCCGTGATCCATGTGATCAAGTTCATTTATCTTTAAATAATTACCTGATAACTACTCACTCACTTATTACGAGTAGAAAAAAAACATAATTAACCTTAAAAATATATAAAATGAATGAATATGATTCGTTGGGACCACGTGTGACGTAATGAAAAGGGTTCATAATATAATTTCTCGTTTTTAACGTATAATATATTATAACTCTGTTATGTTATAGTTACAGATTTGTTAAAAAAACTAAAATTTTATATGTATTTTTAAAAATTTTAAAACTTTTAAATAATATTTTAAATAAAATAAATATTTTTAAAAATGTTAAATCGATACTTCGTAACACAATAAATTATACCAATCAATTTAAAAAATTATTTAAATTTAATAATTAAAATTAAATAAAAGACTTAATTCATTTAATTATTTTATTCAAAACCTTAATAAAGTGAAAAAAGATATAAATTTAATTATTTTTTATTTTCAAAAACCATTTTTACTCCTAATTTTTTATATTTGGTCCATTGAATTTTAATTATTGACTTTGGCCCCGGCTACTATAATATACAGCTGTACTGAAAATGATAACAAAAATGTCAATCAACAAAGAGAAAAGGCTTTAATTCTGCCTTTGTGGAGCCTACCATCAAAATGGATTCATAATTCTACTTGTTTATTGTCATCTCTTTCTTCTTCACAGTTTTTAATTTCTTTAATCTCTGAGGTGCTGCAGAAGCTGCAATCCAGTTAAGGTAATTTTGCAGTTCAGCTCATTCAAACTTGGTGAACATTTGCTTGCTTAATTCTGCTTCAAGTTTATTAATTCTTGACTTGCTTTACTTTGCTGTTATCTTAGTTTATGTTATGTAGTTCTTTCCCATGTTCACCCAGATTATTGAAAGTTGCATACAGGTTTCCTTTTCATGCTTACAGTGAAATATTTTCTCTGGGATTTTGATTATTTCAGAACGTCTCTTGGTTAAGGCCAAAATTATATAGAATTGTTGGCTGTTATATATCCTCTTTCCTTTTCTTCTCTCAATTCCTTTTGAAACCTGTGATTGATCATGTTGAATGATACTACATCTATGATTGTAGGGACATTTCAATGGAGTGTGTCGAGCACGTAATTAGCATTGCAAACTGTCTTGGAACTCCGGTCTGTAAGTACATGAAATATCACATAAAACTGAATGATTATGTGACAAACTTCAAGAGGATAAAAGATGAAGTGAATTGCAAACTGGAAGATATAGAGCTACAGCTGAGAGCAGAGCTTCTTCATCCTGTGGGGAAGATACCTAAGAAAGCAGTTGAAAATTGGCTAGAGAAAGGGAAAGCGATGATTAGTGAAGCACAAGATGTTGAGGACAAAGTCAGTACCGGGGGTTATCTCTGCCGTGCTTGGACCGGAGAGCTTGTTGATGCAAAGACTCAAGAAATGCAGAAATTTATTGATAAAGCTCCTAATGCCTGTCATTGATGGTCCATGTGCTGGTTTGCCTATGCCGACATTGGAACTAGTTGGTGAGAAAGCTGTGAGAGAAGAAATTTGGCAATGTTTGATGCAGGAGGAGGTGAGCAAGATTGGGGTTTGGGGGATGGGCGGCGTGGGTAAAACGACCATTATGAAGCACATACACAATGATCTTTTGAACGAATATAGATTTGAAAGGGTAATTTGGGTTACGATATCAAAACAGTTCAACGTTGTGAAACTACAAGATGATATTGCAAGTGCATTGAACTTGAAGGAAGATTTGGCTAAAGAAGAGGACAATCTCCGGCGAGCATCTATCTTGTCAGAAATGTTGAACAAAGCAGGAAAGTATGTTCTAATCCTAGATGATGTATGGGATGAAGTCTCTCTGGAGGATGTTGGGATCCCTGAGCCAAGTGGCTGTAACGGATGCAAGCTGGTGTTGACAACTCGTTCAGAGCAAGTATGTAACTATATAGATTGTAAGGTGATAATAGTAAAGCCCCTTCCCAAAGAAGAGGCATTGATATTGTTCTTGAACAAAGTTGGACCTAATATAGTGCATAGTCCAACTTTAATGCCAACTTTGAGGCTTGTTGTCAAGGAATGTGCTGGTCTACCTCTTACAATTGTTGTCGTAGCTTGCACCCTAAAACGAGTAACTGAACCTCGTATTTGGAAAAATGCACTGAAGGAATTGAAAGAGAGGATAGGAAAGGTGGAAGGAGCAGAAGCTAAAGGGATTGAGCGTTTGAAAGTCAGTTTTGACCACTTAAAAGATCAGCAACTGCAGCATTGTTTCTTGTATTGTGCATTATATCCAGAAGATTTTGAAATCAGAAAGGATGAGTTAATGGAATGTTGGATTGATGAGGGATTCATAGATGAAATGGATACAAGAGAAGAAATGAAAGACAAGGGCTATGCTGTTTTGAAAAGGTTGGAAGATAACTGCTTGCTGGAAAATGCTCCCACTCGATACCCTTGTGTTAAGATGCATGATGCAGTGAGAGACATGGCATTGTCCATCACAAGTATGAATCCTCTATATATGATACGAGCAGGTTTGCAATTAAAAAAGTTGCCAAAAGAGGAGGAATGGACAGAAAATATTGAGAAAGTGTCGCTTATGATGAATTCGGTATCAGAGATTCCGTATAACTACTTACAACCTTGTTATTGCAAGAGAATCCTGTAAAAAGAATCCCAAATTCTTTCTTTGCAAACATGCCTTGTCTGAGTATTCTTAATTTGTCCTCCACAGAGATAGAGAGTCTACCAAGTTCCGTATCTGAATTGACAAATCTCACAGCATTACTGCTTGGATATTGTAGATATTTAAGATATCTTCCTGATCTTTCGAAGCTTCGAGGGTTGAAGAAGTTGGATCTTGGTGATACAATAATTGAGGAAGTCCCTGAAGGCATGGAGATGTTAATAAATCTAAGGTATCTTGATCTTAGTATCAGTAAATTAAAAGGGATACCCGTTGGTCTTTTACCAAAATTATCTCACCTTCAGCAACTGATATTTTATTTGTCTAATAAAAAAACATGCCTGAAGTCAGAGGAGATAGTGCCGTTGGAGTTGGAAATCTTTTCCGGACGATTCGAAGACATACATGAATTGAATAAATTTGTCTCCTCAACGGAGGTATGCAAGAAAAATCTGGTCAAGTACAAGTTGCAGGTCGGACCATCATCATATTGGAGTAGTGAAAGAGGTAAAGTTGTATCAATCAATGGACCTGATTTTTGTGGAGGTAAGATAATTATGTTTCCAAGTGGTGTTCAACAGTTGGAAATCTTTAACTGCCATGAGATAGAGTTTCTTGCTTCCTTTTCCTCTTCTTCTTCTTGCACTCATCCATTTCAAAGTCTCGAGTTGTTGTTTCTTCACAATCTGCCAAAGTTAAGCGAACTTGTAAAAGCCGGATTGGCTCCGTCTGCAACCTTTTCCCATCTTGAAGTAATTATTATACAGAACTGCTCGAATATGAAGACGTTGCTTCCATATTGGTTGCTTCCCAGCCTCCAAAACCTGAGAAAACTCGAAGCGAATGAATGTGATGAGCTGGTAGAAATATTTGGAGCACCAATATTAGAGGATGAAGCGAAAGGAAGTGTTTCATTAATCAAAATCAACCTTCCCAAGTTGAGAGACTTGATATTGTATGAACTGCCAAAGTTGGAGAGCATCTGCGATAAAAGTGGAGCAATGGTTTGTGATTCGGTCAAGCTTATCGAAGTTATTGAGTGTTATGAACTGAAGAGAATTCCTCCATTTGTTCCCCTTGATGGGAATGAGCAGCCATATGCATATGCTCCACCTTGTCTTAAGATCATCTCAGAAAAGTATTGGTGGGAAAAAATTTTGGAGTGGGATGATCCCAACTTTAAAAATGTTCTTCAACCTCATTGGGAGCAGAAGCAATTCTATATTATAGATTCTCGTCTCCCTTTTTCTTTAAGGTTTTGACTACAAAGCTTAGCTGCCTCTGAAGCTGTTCCAACATTCAAGTCTTCATTTATAGCTATGTTTATGTACTTTAGGTGAAACAAAGTCTGTACAAGTTTTGTATTGAACTTAAGCTCAATTAATCCTACATTTACTTGATTTTGTCTGTACAAGCTCTGTTCAAGAGGGATTTTGTTACTTAGCTCCCAACAAACTGACCTCATAGGAGATTTTAACCCAAGCGTTTCGATACACCTGATATTTGTTTCGATACCTCTATACTCTTTAAAGACAAATTTACACATTCGTTTTTCGATAGCACTTGGGTATTCGGTTTGAAAGTTTTGCTACAAGGATCGAACCTTGAAGGCTAAGTATCGACGTAAAATCCCGAAGTGAAAAATCTTTTTTCGATGATCCAATAACATCGAGTCAAAGCGAGAACCTAAGGCTATTTTTTTATCATATTCAATCACTCAATTTTTACTTTCTTTTCAATTACTTAGTTTTTGTTCGACAACCCCCCATTTTACTTAAACACCGTTCAACCTTCTTCTTTGATCACCAATCGAACAAAGCATAATCAGGAAGTTTCTTAATCCTTGTGGGATCGACCCTTACTTCTCACTTACTACGTTTAAATCCCTTTATCATTTGAGAATAAGGCATTTTATTTTGACATTACACGACGCGTGTAAATTTCCCAAAGTAGCTGTATCGAAACTGCTTCCACATGTTTCGATACCACATACACCAGAAGTAGAAATAAGCCTTGATAAAAGGTCCAAAGGGATCCAAATCAATCCCAACGGTCACCAACGGCTAGAAGCTTATTTGGGATGATAAAAGAAAGTCTCAAGCATCAAGAGAAGACCAATGCTTCAATTGTTACAACACTATGATCAAGAAATTGTCTTAGAGCTTTAATTTTCTATTAGTTGGGTAAATAAACACTTGTGAGTTTAATTGTCAATATATGCTCAAGTGTATTAAGATGGGTGAGTGCTTAGAGTGCAAATAATCTGCCTTTGTGAAGAATTACAAGTTTGATTAAGTTTTTCTCTTTGTTGAGAGGTTTCCCAAAGTTCGAGTCATGTGAACTTTGGATGCTTGATTCGGGTTTGAATCAAGGTTTATAAGGTAGTCATTTAGCCTCAAAAGTATGAAATTCTTTAGTGAATTTGGGAAATCCTTAGAAGTCCGAACCACTCTAAATCCTTTTGTTTTATTGTCTATCTTTTTCCTTCCACAACAATCACCCAAATTACCAATTCTCCATCACTTGGCTAAGTAAAATTGTTTGTCTATCGAGCTCCTTCAAGCCTAACACACTTAAGCATACATATACATCTGAGCTCACAAGTGTTTGTTTACCTAAAGATCGGAAATTAAGCACTAAGACAATTGCTTGATCATATTATTGTTACAATGGAAGCATTATCTTCTCTTGATGCTTGAGACTTGTTTTTATCATCCCAATTCATGCTAATTTTTGCTTCTGGTGCATGTGGTATTGAAACGCGTGATGGTCATTTCAATATTGTCACTTTGGGAAATAACCATTGGATCTGCAATAAATGAACGGTATCGAAACACCTACAAGGCGTATCGAAACGAGTTGATTTGTTTATCAAAAGCCTATTTCGATTCTGCTCTTAGCTATTGGGTTTTTTTATAAAATTATTAGGGTTTTGTAAAGTCATTGAAGGTGTATCAAAATGGGTGTTTACTGTATCGAAAACAAAATTCAAAGTAGCAAATTGTATCGAAACGGTCCTAGATCGTATAGAAACGTCTTTGTAATTTTGCCTTTGAAAAGCATAGTGGTATCGAAACACCTAGGAGGTGTATCGAAATGCCTGAGTTAAAAACTGTTCTTTGGTTTCTTTAAATCATTTTTAACACCTTCAAAATCTCTCAAAAACCTCTTATATATTTTTAAATTGTTTGGGCACAAGATCCATTTTTAAATCCTTTTAATTTAGTCTAAAACTAATTTTTAATTATTATATCAAAACATTAGTTCTACAAAAAATAAGGATACCTTGGACACATTGACATGGAATGGTCACTCATTGATCTTTGATGGAATATAGCTCTTGGACTATGGCTTTTATGCGGTGAGATTGGCAATTCAATTGGAGGTGGTGAATGAGAGAGGGTAAAGCTTTGATTCGAGCTATAATATAACCCTCTTAACTTGATCTAGCCGAAATCGAGACAAAATTATCATATATATTAGTTTGATGAAGCAAACACAAACTAATAGCCTAATTTGATCAACTTTTTCAAATATCTTGTCTAGATATAATTAGAGATCCTAAGCAAGTACTCAAACAATAAAACAATTAAACCCCAACAATTTTATGTTAAACGAAATCATAGACTAAAACATAATTTTCACAATTTAAAGTCTAATTAATCAATTAAGTCTACTACATGAAATCATATAAAATTTCATCACCAACGAAGCTCATTTGCATAAATAATTAACATACAAACATTTAGGGACTAAAATACACAAAACTAAACTTCAGTAGACAAGAAAACTTAAATAACTACTATGCTTATCAATATTGTAATTCTTGTAGCAATACGAACTCATTAATGATGGCGTATCAAAACGAAAACCTAAGAACCAATGTCCCTCCTTTAATTTTTCAAAACTTCAGATTTTAATAGTCAAAATGCATACCAGTATGAAAGGAAACATATCCATACTGAACTCAAAATACCTTGTGCTTTGGAACTCAAACTCGTGTACTAGAACCCATAGTTTATTTTCTCAGGGTTGTACTAGTATTCATGCTTAAATCCTTTAGGGGTATACCGATACGCGTTTAATCGTATTGATACCTCTATGTATTTCCTTAAAATTGAGTAATTTCAAAACCTGATGTATTAATACCCAAGTAACCATATTGGTACGACAGAGCTTGTAATGAATTCTCGGTCTAACATATGATATTTTAGTTCATTCTAGTTAAGTCTAAACATCATAAAATACTCATGGCATCAATAATATAATAAATCTAACATGCTTAACCAGATGCTCAAATCAAATCAATTATTGACTCTTAAGAGCATATATTCTACCCAAACATGCATTTCTTACCCTTACCCTTATTCAAGCATTTAAAATCACACACAAGTCCAAAACAACATTCAAAACTTGTACAAAACTAAAATATCAACAAACAACCCTATTAACACTTTTAAACTATATTGACTTTATTACTACTACATGTGTTCAAATTATATTTTCAAAACAAGTCCTTGAATATCTATCCATGTTTAGTTGCCTTCTATCAAAATATTAATCTTCATTAATGAGAAAAGAAAGAGTATAAACACACAATGCTTAATGAGGAGCGCTCAAAACCTTAAATATCATGTAATGAAATTTAAAACTTTTTATCCTAAAATCATATATAAACATATCACACTAAAATTATCATGTCTTACTTTCAAAAAATGTATTTAACCATCCAAATTAGCTTATTAAACCATACATAACATGTATCATGAATTCAATTGCATAATCATATATGCATTCCCTCAATTTAAGTCTTCTCATGCAAAGTAATCCATATGCAAATCTTAAATATATAACAAAATATATACAAATTATATTATACAAAGTAATCTATCAACATCATATATTATTTTATTATATAATACATGCATATTTGCGTGAGGATGCCTTTCTCTGTAGCTCTCACGTGGATTCATCGATATATGAGGATGCATCAATTTTTATGGTTCTCATAATCATGAAATCCATGTATACGACTATGGTTACACACTTTAAAAATATTGATGCCTTTCTTTGTAGCTATCACGAGAAGACCATCGGTATACTTCGTAGCCTAAACGGTCGTTTGACATGTTTTGAGTATGATATGCGTGATATTTTTGGTTATTTTTTTCACCATCTTCATCTCATTATGTATAAATTTTTTAGATCTATAAGCATTAATATGACTTTATAATGTTGTTATGGTATTTTTAAGACTTATTTTGATATTTTGATTATGTACTTATATTTTTATATGAACTTTTTTGGATATATATATATATATGTTTATGTTGATTTTTAGATCTTTATGCTAAATTTTTTATTTTTTGGATTCTTGATTATTTTTTAGTATTATGGTTATCTTTTTAATGTCCTTCATTATTTCTTGGATAATACTTCATTTTTTTAATAATGTTTGCTCTTCTGTATTATTTTTTTTATTTTTGCTATAACAAAATGAGGAAGAAAAATTAAAATTGTAAATAATTAGTTTCTAAAAATTTTATAAAAAATGCGTTTAAAACATAATTTTCAAAGATTTTATAAAGATATTTATTAATCTTGAGCTTAAATGGGAAATTTGTAAAATTGAAAAAGTTTTCAAAAACAAATTTTTACCAAAAAAATTGTTATATAAAAAATAGGAAGATTGTTAGAAGTATTTTGATATAAATTAAAATTAATTTACAAGGACTTATTCATAAAAAAATTATAAAATAAAATTTTCAAATAAATTTATCATAAACTCGATTCAAACTTTTTTAAATGGTTTATAAAATATTTTATTTTGTACTTATATCGAATATACATTTAAAAGTCAACAATTATGTCAAAAATGATTTTTATATAAAAATTTCAAAACCTTTTGAGCAGAATACCCTATTTCGTGAAACCTTTGCAAAGGTTGCAAAATCTTCATAAAAGTTTTGAAATGTTGGTCTTGTAATAACTAGTTTTATGAAGGTTTTGAAACCTCTATGCATGTGAGCATTAAATGCTCATTTTTAATGAAAACCGATTTCAAAGTCTCCCTAACAGCTAAAAACGGTTAGAAAAAATCAAGATCATATAAAAGAAGTCTTCAAATAGTAATGAAGCATCAAAAAAGTCTATCCAAACATTCAAGTCATCAAGAACATAATTTGTGCTCAATTTTTTTTATCTTTCTTTTAAAAACTAGTCTTGCTCTTCATTGTGTTTCATTTACTAGTGTTCTTTGGGGTGTGTCAAAGAGCATATGTTGTGCAAACACCTACCTTGTAAGAATTTTTTAGTTTGCTTGTTTGTATCTATTTTTGGGAAATGATTTAATAAACTTTGGGGTATATGTCTATTGAATTGTATAAGGTTACTTCTTTTTTAAAGGAAAGACAAATTAGTGAATTTGTGATAAATCTTTAGTATGGTCACTAAGATAGTGGATGTAGACTCCATTGTAAGAGTTGAACCATTATTAACCCCTTTGTATCTTTCTATCTTTACAAATAATGTCCACCAAACTTTAAAGTTCAAATTCATCCCCTCTTGGTTTTATTCGATCGATTGCTACACTCAACATAATTAATCCCCAAAATGAATCAAATCTTCTAATATGATCATCCAAGTCATCTATCCAACCAATAAAAGATCTAGATCTAAAATTGATGTATTACGCATTGCTTTGAGGTTTGAGCTTACTATATTTCATACCTACTACCTTGTTAAATTGGGTTCCAATGCAAACTTTGATAAGTAAGAATATGAATAAGTTATTCTTTAAGATAAATACTTGGACAAGATGTAATGACCAGAAAGTTGAGTTTCAGAATTGAGCCTTATGCTTAAATATTGAGTTTTTATGTTAGAAGCCCGGAATTAAAAATGGTTGGATTGAGGCTTGAGTGAATTAATTTTAGAAGATAAGTGTTTTATAATTGTTGAATATATAAATAATTAAATAAAAAAAAGAAACAGAGAGAAAGAGAAATAAAACAGGGAGTAGTTTGTACTTTGAATTGGTTGGTGGTGGTTGAAGAAGGGGAAATGATATGATGGAGGGGGAAGAATGAGAAAAAGATGAGAATGGTGGAAGAGAAAAAAAGAGAAAAGGTTTTGAAAGAAAATTTTAAAATTTGATCTAGGCATATTTAGGTGTTCAATTGTAATATCACCAATGTTATTGTATTCATCTTGCCGAGACAAGTCCGTTGGTACCAACGGTGCCGCCAACGAAGCTGTCGATGAAGGAGGTGATTGAAAGAAAGTTTCAAGTTTTAGATTTGAGGGGTTAGAAGGGTCAAATAAAAAATGGAGGATGTTATTGAACTTAAAAGGGTCAAAAGTGTCGAGTAAGAGCTTCGTAATTGTTGGACAATCGTAGAGAAGACGCTAAGCATCGTTGCCATGCATGTAAATGATTTTTTATCAGGTGACTAAGCCATTGATTTGGCTTGATCGAGTTATGCCGAGTCAAGTTTAGTCAACTCATCTTCAACGTGGACAAGTTGAGTTGAGTCAACTCATCCTCAACTCATCCGTCATTAAAAGTTTACCGTCGTTGACTTTTTCTAGGACACGTTGCTCTGGATTTTTTCGATATTCTAGATCAAAGGAGTAATATGTTTTTCCAAGTTCAAACCCGATAAACTTTTTTATGGTTTTAACCTTATGATTATTATAGGAGATACATGGAATTTTTGTATACTTTTTTTAATTTTTTGATATATGAGGATTGTTTGTGTTAGGATGTAAGATCTTATGGGTTATTTAATATGTTTGAATTAGGATTTTAGCGAGATTGACCTAAGGTTAGTACACTTCGAACTTCAAAATGCTTCATACGCCCCATAAGTTTAATTGTTTTCATGTTAGTAGTTACAAAATTGTGTGATTATTTTGATGATTGGTTGATTGATAAATGATAATTTCATGTATGTCAACTTAAATAATTGAATATGTTCAAATAAAATGACATGCAAAATATAATATCGATAAATAATTGATTTAATGAATGAAAAGCTGGCAATTAATATAAATAAACTAATTATGCTAGCCGCATATTTAAATGAATCCCATAAGCTTTAGGGATCAATCAAAAAAATAGATATCTTTATTAAAGGAATCATATAAAATCATGAATAGAGTATTATTATGATCTTTAACTATATCAATATATAATTGAGGTATCATATTAATCCTCATGATTCAAGTATTGATCCTTATTGAATTGAATAATTTATAAATATAAATTAATAATTGAAATCAATATAATTGCTAATTATTAAATTATATTTGGATAAATGAAATAAAATGGATAAATAGATGCAATGAATAAAACAATTATATACCTCTTCATAATATGCTAATAACTTGGTAATGCTTGGTGATTGCTTGTATTAATATGCCTCATCCGATGTAAGATTCCGGGTGATGACTTTTTCTCTATACAAGATTTTGATCCTATTAAATGTGAGATTTTAAGTGAAGACTCGATGTGAGATTCCAAATATATTCTCTCAATGCGAGATTTTGAGCAGCTCAATTTGAGATTTCGAGCATTAGTGGGTTTCTTAATATATGGTGAAATTGGACCTTACTCTCAACTACTCAATTTGAGATTCCGAGCATGAGTGGGTTTCTTATTATATGGTGAAATTGGAACTTACTCTAAGTTGCTCAATTTGAGATTCCGAGCATGAGTGAGTTTCTCAATATATGGTGACATTGGACATTACTCTCAGATTTTAAGCATGTGTGTTATTCTAGTGTTGGGTGATATTGTGCTTCACCCATGGTTATTTTATTGATGTGATATATATATATATATATATATAATGTTGAATTTTATGCTTAACATGTATTTAGGAGATTATGGTAGTGTCTTATATTTATTTATGTCTCCCTATTTGCTCATACTAGCTTGCATGCTTATGTTTATGATTAGCATATATTATAGTAGAGTTACAAAGCTTTATAAACTCAACACTCGGAATTGTTGTTTTTGTGTAGGTTGGATGATGGATCGTGAAATCATAGAATACTATCAGATTAGGATTCTAGCATAAGGTGAAATTTAGTGTATGAGATTTGGGTTAATAGGCTTTGTATTCATAGTGTTAGAACCACCGGCACACCCCATGACGCAGCGGAACAAAATTACGACGGTCTTTCCAGTGATCCATGTACGTTTAATTCAAAATCGGGAGGAAAATATACGATGACTTATATTGGGTTCCTTGATAAGAAACAAAATAGTAACTAGATCTGCAACAGTCACAATCATTCAACAATCCGAATCTTTAGCCTCCACGAATATCGTCTCGAACTCTACTCAGTTCGCCCGGTTGAAAGCAAATCTTGAAAAACTATTTTTCATGATTTTAGGTTTTTAGGAATTTGGGATTCTCTAAAAACGGTTGCTAGACCAAAACATCTCTTATATATGTGTCACCCTAGATATATTAGGGTTTTATTCCGAATTTGTTATAGGAAATAATTACTTTAATTATTTCCCTAAACTTCGAGATCTATATTTAATCCGAATTTGAAAAAGAATACAATTACTTTAATTATATCCTTTGATTAAATTCGAGATTAAATATAAACTATTTATACATATATATTTGTTGCTCCTTTTTCAACCATTAGGTGTGACCCTGTAGGCTCATTGTAACGTTAGTAATAATATTAGAAAAATTCTAATATTACAAACAATGAGTAACATCTAGAAATATTTCATTGTCATCTAAGTTACAAGAGATCATGATTCGATGTATCATGTTCGTGACCAACTCTCTTAATGCATTGTATCCTTTTGTCCTTTTATATCTAAAATAGGCATAAGTCTTAGAATAGTCGCACTAGTATAGCCTATTTTATTGTTTCTTGATATCTAGAGTGGACTACTGTTAATGAATAATTTGTGATATCTCATATCAACTTATTCAAGCATGGTCATGCATTTCTAGTCTCACTCAATCAAGTGGCCTTTGATATACTTTCCTATTATGTAGGAAGGACAAATCTTATCTCAATCATTCACATCTCACTACATACATTGTAATATGTCCAATATCAGCTTTTATAGTGTAACTAATTACGAGACACGTTTAACTGAATCAAAACATAAAACAACATATGTTGAGATAGTAATAATCTCAAGTCTAAGGATCATACATTTAGTTGTCACTATGAGAAATATCGTGACTGTCACATAATAATCCAAGACATATGCTCACAGCGGGTCAATCCAATATATTATTCTCCATTAATATATTCATGTATTAATTCTGACATCTCTATATCAATGATAACTCATTGTCATCAATTAATAGCATGTTAGTATTAAGCATATTATTATTGTTCATACCCATAATAATACTTGATTAAGGATCTTTTAATAATAATACTTATATAATTATATGGACCTTATTGTTTATCAGTTTATGTTATACATTGATACATATATCTGAAAACAATAATGGCAATGCCTTTATTCAATAAAATTGGTAAACGATACTATCCTTACAATCATCATATGATTGGTCTTTGGGCATACTCTAACATATAGGACCTTACATGTTAAGAGTCTGTATTTATTATTTTGGAAATTATATTATTTGAAACATATCTTCTTCTTCTTTTTCTTAATTAGAGCTCCTTGTAACATTTTATTTAATTGTATATGTGAACTTTAATCATTGGCTTTAAATATTTTATAAATTAATTGTTGGGCTAATTCGGTTTGAAAAATTTTATGATTTTGGGCTTGAGGCTCTAATGTGACATCCGGATCGAGAGTGGTACATAAGAAATTTTATAAGTCTTTAAAAAGCATAATATATCGAAATTAACTCTAATATGTATTTTGTTTATGGTTGGCTCTGATATGATTTCTTTGGTCTTACCATATGAATTATGTGTTGAATTCATGTTGTCCATTATCATCGATGATTATGACATGTCAAGGTCACTACTTCACTAGGCAAAGTATGTTAAATGCATTTATTTCCATGCACATTTATGGTTCCAAGACATTTGAGTGATCGATTATGGCTAAAGATTGCAAGACATTGTTAAAGGCTCTTTGAGTAAAGCCTCTTTTCTCTTATAACTCCTAGAATGGTGGCGTATAGCATAATATTTATAAATATGTGTTTAAGATTAATAATTGTGTAAAATGTATGTTGAGACAGGTTAAGGATTATTATGAATATTGTGTATGAAATTGGTATATGTGTTTATGTACAAAATATATGGTTTGGTAAGCAATGTGAGAAATATAAAATTTTGGAATGTATTTTAACTTGGTTTGGTGATTAGATACACATATGAGTTATAGTAAATCAAATTGATGCTAAATGATTAAAAATATGGTATTGATAGGTTAATGAATGATGTTATGACATGAGAAGCATGTAAGACTTGGCTAAAGTGAGAAATTATTTTTTGAGTAATCATCAGAAACAAGAAAAAACTATATTTATTATGTATATGATAAAATGATTAGTGCATATGAATTAAACCTTTAAACAAATTTCAATATATCAACTAATGTGAAAATGCTTAATGACCATGTAAAATTTGCCTATGACTCAAAATGATCTATGGTAAAATCAATAACTAATGGCTAGTTATGTATTTGTCTTCTCAAAATAAACATGTAAATGAATTTTTGTGCAAGATCATGACTTTCGACAACCTAATATGTGTATGAATGGAACGTATCATATTTGAATTTTGGAATAAAATTAAATACAATGATCAAATGATGTCATATTTAGAGTGGTTGCTTTTTGAGCATGTTTGATGTCAATATTAGGATATTTGTGACTTATCTAAATAGGCAAAACACCAAATATGCATTAAATGACCAAATATGCTCTTTATATTAGACATGAATCATTTTATCTCAGTGGTTAAGAGAATGGTTGTTATTTTTAGAGGTCACGGGTTCGAGCACCAATAATGCCCTCACAGGGAGTGAGCAATCAATGTCTAATGGTTGAGAGTATACTCTAGAATATATATACTAATCATTATATCTGATTTTAAAGAAAAATATGTTATAGTTTGGACAAAACCCTAAAAGATTGATTTTGTTTTTATGTTTTAACCACTAGTTTTTTAACTTTTTCAATCAAACACTGATTCGATCGTCATTTATTTTAATTCAAGTTTTCGAATAAGAATAAGATTAAGAATGAAATTAAATAATAAAAATGAAAAATTCTTTGAGCCCTTTAAACTTTTAAGAATTTATAATTTAGTCTAAAGAAATTAATAGACTAATTGAACATGTTATGAACCTATGATAAGTTCGTAAATTTGCATGTATAATGTCTATGATGTGAATTCTGTAATGTATGATTTGATTAATAAACAGGCCTGTACATTTTGATAATTTCATAATGGTCCCTAATATTTGCATGTATTAGAAAATGGAAAGGTTAGGGGATGCGGCTATTCAAGAGAATGGAAAGGGAAATGTTAGGGTTTAAAATTAGAAATAAATACCCCACATGAAAGGGAAATTCACAGAAGAAGACTCCCAACTTAACCCAAATTTCAAATGTACCCCCAAAGTTCTGAATTTCTCAAATAGGTCCTCAATTTGATTAACATTACAAACCCCATATTAAATAATCAGGATTTTTTTATTTTAAAATCCCAATTTTCTATTGTTTTAAACTGGAGATTTTTAATTTTAAATTTGGGTTTAAATCTAATTTATAGACATTACAATACTATCTTGTTTAACTTCATAAAATAATGCTATACGAACCGTTCATGAACCGTCAGTCAATCGAAGACTATTCATTTACATCCTCTATCTATAAACCTCTAGGAAATTCCTTACCGATAATCCACTTAAGGTGACCCCTTAGGAAAGAAGTGTAAGGATATGATCCCTCCTTTCCACAATTTCGATAATGGGACAGTGGTCAGGCTCTCAACCATTACAACGAAGGATGTTACTGTGATCGTAAGGTGAAAAGGACACAAACCTATTTCCCAATAATAATAACAACTGTAGGCTCAAAACAAGTCTCTTTGAGCACAAAAGGACCAGAAAGTAAAGGATTAATTTATTAGAAAACTAAAATAATTCAAGAAAGTTCTCAACTAATTAATATAACGAAATAATCTCTTAAGTAAGATTAAAATTTTAAATTCTAACGTTATAAATAGAGAAAATTGGATCAGGAGAGTCGTCTTTGTATTGGATTTTTACAAAACTTTATCCAGATTATTCAATTAATTAATCAAATATAGATGTTTAAATAAATAAAAAATAAAGTGAACGTGTTTATACCTATATAAAGAAAGTTACTCTTAAATATTAACTTTAAAAATAATAAAAATCTAAATAATCTAAATCCAGTAATCACACATTGGTGGGAATTTACTATTCAATTTCTTTGAACCGTTTTCCCCTCGCATTCACTAAAATAAACCTTTACAAAAAGAAAGAAAACCAAATATAGGCAATGCTTCTAGTGGGAGAGACCTCTTCCTCTCCCTCCTCTTTTCTATGACTGCAAAGCAATACAACAATCAATAATTGGAGGAGTTCAATCTCCTCTTTTCTTTTCATTTTCATTTCTATGTTTTCCCCATAGTTTAGGATAGTTTATTTGTTTGCATGCATATAAGAATCAGTAATGTACAAAGAGATTCCAAAATTTAAGAGCTTCAGATTCACAGTTTGCAGGTATGTGTTTCATATTTGTTGATCTCTCTAATCTAATCTTCATTTACTTTTCAAGATTCTTGCTTTGTTTCTACTTCACCTCTCAGAAAATAAGCATATCTTATACTTGGAGTGAAGAAGATCATTTCTCATTTCCATTGCAAAATAATCTGTAGTTGTTGATTAGCAGCCAAAATGAAGGGTTTTCTAAGAGGTTTAAAACAAGTTTCCCATATTTTTGGTGAGTACCCTGCCTGATTTTCTTATACCTATAATTGTTTACAACATTATTTGTTGATTTGGAGCAAATTGACAATGGTGTAGAGGTTGAAAAAGAACCAGAAATGCAAATTGGAAATCCTACTGATGTTAAACATGTTGCTCATATCGGCATGGCTGATCCTTCAGCCTCTAAACCAAGCTGGGTATGTTAACATTTTTCATTTTATTCAATAGCATTGTTGAAATTATAATGGTTGCGGACATGATGAATGTTATTGCGGTGTATTACGATGAACAACCGTCGATATTTAATCCATACAGATGGCTGAGTACAACTCTGGGATCTCAACGTTTACTCCTTCAGATGGTAATCAACTACAATTAATGCTTTCTCCTCCAGGTTTGGTTCTTTTTTGTTTAACAGTAATCAAGCTCTTAATAATGCTTTCATGTATAATCCGAATTTAACCGGACATTCAAGTTCTTGCATGTTTTCTTTTAGGATTGAAAATGATGGATTCCTCTTATAAGGATTGAATCTCAAGTTCAATTGTCACATTGTGCATAAGCAATGAAAAATAAACAATCTTTTCATGGACGGATCGGTCGGTCTTTTCGTATATAAATCGATACCATTATTCGTGTGTGAAACACAGGAATACGATGAATTTGATCCAAATAAAAGATGATAGTTTATGTGTCATATTTAAATGTCAATCTTGGTGCAGGAGATCAGGATTCATTGCCTCCTAATGGCAATGAGAAGCAAAAGAAGTCGAGAGGCAAACAATCAGTAGGCAGTAGTCCATCTGCTAGCCGACATAAACTGTCCGAGAAGAATTCTGTGCGCCAGCAAACACCGGCAGAATCTCCTAATCGATATTCAACCTCCGACGAAAAGCAGCAGCGACATTCAAGTCGTGGCATCGATTCATCTTCTCAAGTACCTGACATCCCTAAAAAATATCGGCATAAGAAATCAAAGAGATCATGTGGCGGATCAGAGGGATCTCTGTCGTCAGCCATATCAAATCTTGAGATCAAAGCTTAAAGAGATTGGAGTATTTTGTATAAGAGGTGTTAAACATCAACTATGTTACATGCAATCATCAACTCTGTGTGTTCTTTTTCTATATATATATATATGTCCATTATATTTCTCTCCACCTTTAGCCATGAAGCCAATAGAATTGAACTTTGAATTTCAGAAACCTACCAAAGAAAAGCCGATGCGGCAATTGCCATAATCGATCAAGTACCAATCCAGAGAAGTAAAACAGAAGCAATAGAATTCAAAGGTTTTACATTCAAATAACTGTCAGACGTATTCTGTATCACCTAACAGTTTCAAATAACTTCATTCACATTTGCATTCACACAGTTCGAAAACACAGCAGTCAATGTGGTCTCCTTGTCAATCCAATAATGTCCCAAAGAGAACTTACTATGCATTGCCCTCTCAAAATAGTGCTTCATTAACTGGAATTCCGGTTCCGAATCGAATTGTTTCCTTAACTTTACGAATGGTGAAGTGAGATATATGGCTACCAATGTTCCTCACTTTAATATGATTGATGGCCGATGAGGCTGCCAATTCCATACAAAGTGTGCAGTCTTTCTGGATGTCGTAACTAGCCAGATTACGTCCTCCTTCAAGCTTTTTTCCAGAAAATATGTTACTAACACCCGAATCTTCATATCATCAACAGTTGTACTCATACGAATGGTGTTACCTTTACCAACAAGGAAGTCATTGGCAAGATTGTAACCTTGATGGAAAAAAAGGCATTCACTAATATGTAGAATTTCATGTTCATCAAGTGCAGTATAAAATATAAATTATTTAAATATCTTTGTGCAATATAAAAGATAGAACGACAAGAAAAGCCTATAGAAAAGATTGTGGTCATTTCCCATGGCACCACCAACCGACTCTCAGCAAAACAATATCAAAGAGTGGATTCTCATCCATTTTGGAACCATTGAAAAGAACCTCATTTCTGAAAAGCCAAATGGACCAAACAATACCAAAGAACGACATTCTCCAGCGAAAGGGCTGCAATAGGAGCTTCCGAACAAATCCACAACAAACTACTAGGGTTAGATAGGAAGGTATTGTTCACGTTCCATAAGATGCACCATCGTCCAGCGCTTCCAAATGCCGCACGATACCGGACATTGACAAAAAAAAGATGGTCAATAGTTTCACTTTCCGAGAGAAATAAAACACACTGCATAGACTGCACTAAGTTGGAACTTGGAACACCTTTTAGCTAATTCATATTTAGTTGGGATTCTATGCCCAAATGAACTTCCAAACAAAAATTTTCACTTTTTGATGTGCAAGACCAGCCCAGACAAGCTTCCAAAATATCTTCAAATTGGATCTTTGTGAGGACGAAATTAGGAAAAAGTATTCTGAGTGGCTAGTTTATATGCGACTCCAATTTTATAGGATGATGTTGTCATAAAACTATCAAAGATCGGCTGTTCCTAATCACAGAGGGACCTGCGCATAGGAATGGCCCAACACCACTGACCATTACTCCATTCCCAGAACTCACACACCATACCTGATTTTTTTTCTCGCCAAATTTAAAATTCTTGAGAAAGTATCTTTAAGTGGACTAGATTCTAAGGTTGTTCAAACATACTCAAGGTAACGGATACCCAGGTCTTTGAGTAGTAGCTTGGTTGATTTGTGTCCCATTCCGTGTTAATCGGGTACATGCTAGTCAAGTATTTGAATATTTTGGGTGAACCATGTGTTGTTGTGTTACCTTCGTTAGACAGAGTTAAAAAAAATCTATATCTATAGAGTTTATAATTGCGGGGATGAAAATGTTTGAAGGTAAAAAACGAGTACCCGCTAATGTTGAGTATTGGTTGAAAAACCTACAAAGATTAATTGTTGAGATGAATTACCCTGTAAATCAGAAGCTAAGGATTGTTATTTCTTTACTCAAGGGTGAAGCTTAGAATTGGTAGGAGTCAATGGTGGATACAATTCCTCCTAGTCAGATCACGTGAGAGTTTTTTTTACAGGCATTCTAAAACCGATACGAAAGGTTGAGTTTCTAGAAAAATATTACGATGATTTTATGATTCTAAAACAGAATAACGTGTCAATAAACGACTTCAAGATAGAGTTTCGAAGGTTATCCAAGTATGTTCTTGGGTTGCTTGCAACTAAAAAAGATAAATACAAGTGGTTTTTAAACGGACTTTGTCTACCACTTTAGATGAAAGTTGTTGTACACTATGATAAGGTTTTCAATGAGCGCGTTAGTCGAGCAAAGACTGCCGAGAGGACTGAGGCTCATATAAAGAAAAAATAACTTTAGAATGTCAATCAAGTTGGGAAACAATCAAATAGGTCAACTTAATCAAGTCTTTTCAATTCGTAAGGAAAGAGACTTAGAGATAAGCTTGTTTCTCAGAGTCATCAGAATGTGAGACCTATATTTTTGACAGTTTTGACTCACAATATGGCAAACCAAAAGCTCTTCGCCTCATTGTAGTATGTTCTTTTTGCAACAAGAAGCATAATAGAAAATGCATATTGTTAAACATATCTTATTTTAGATATGGTTCTTGTGACAATTATTTAAAGGACTGTCCACGGTCACCTACGATTTTTTTCGTTCAGAGTCAGGCTTAAGCTTTGATTCAGACTTCTCACCGAATTAGAGGATAGTATAGATCATCTGCTTAAGATTCTCTTGATAGAAGTAGATATGCTTAGAGTACTGGATTGATTAGATCCGAAGTTAGACGACCATGTCTAGTAATTGACATCGAAGTTCATGTTGGTTATCAGAATATACATGATTTCATAGCATGTACCTTTCATTATTTCAGTTTGTGTTGTTGTTAAGTCACTCTTTGAGTTCAAAATAAGCAGTATAAGTTTGTTTCAGTTAAGGTTTGGGTATCAATTGTGATGTCGGAAAATTTCAAGGAAAAAATTTCTTTAAGGGAGGGAGAGTTGTAACACCCCAATTTTTATTTCATTTCAAGAAAAAATTAAATCCCTAATTCTAAAACCAAGCATTTGGGAAATTTTATTTTAAAACCCTAATTTTTTTATTAGGGACTAATTTGTTTTAATTTAAGATTTTAAGATTTATTTCGAAAGTTTTGTGACTATTTTATTTATTTGGTAAAGTTTTGAGGTCATTTCGTGAAACCTATAGAGTGTAAGGACTAACCTTACATTTTACCTATTCCTCTAGGGTATTATTTCCCCTTTTTGACATAGGAATGTTTGAAAGTTAAAACACTTCTACTGCAACCACTCTCTCCCAATTTCTCCCACAAATATTTCTCCCTCTTACGTCTTAGTGAACTTTCAATCACCAAATTTTGAATTATTTAAACCTAAAATACTTACTTCCAAGTTTTGACCTAAGAAATTAGGTCGGAGGTGGGGTTACACTGATGCTCGGCCTTAACCCGCTGACAAACCAAGCATCAGTTCACGAACTTGGCAACATTCATTTTCAAGCCCACCCAATAGTATTTACTCTTAATCCCACGACACATTTTATTACTATCGGGATGCATAGCAACAGGACTACTATGTGCTTCAGTCAATATATTACGCCTCAACTCAGCATCATTCGGTACAACTACTCGGTCCTTAAACACAAAAAATCATCGGTACGGAAACTAAAATTCGTCGAGACACCCTCGACTATGTCCTAAACATACAATACAAGTGAATCGCCCGTAAACTGCTTGCCTCAAATCAACTCAACCAAATACGGTCTCACCTAAAACTCCGTCACTAAACCATCATCCCCTGACAAAATCAACAGAGAAAACATCGCCCGCAACTCAATAGAAGCCTTAGGGCTCAAAGCATCCACAACAACATTAGCTTTTTCCGGATGGTACTCGATCGTCCAGTCATAATCCTTAAGCAAATCAAGCAACCTTCGTTGCCTAAGATTCAACTTTTTATGGGACATCAAGTATTTCAAGCTCTTGTGGTCGGTATAAATAACACAATGCTCACCGTAAAGATAGTGCCTCCATATCTTTAAGGCAAAACCACTACAGTCAACTCGATGTCATGCGACGGATAGTTGAGTTCAAAAACCATAAATCTCCCTTTCTGCATCAATACACAACCAAGGTCAACATACGACGCATCACTGTAGATGAAAAACTCATTTTCTAACTCTAGTTGAATCAAGATCAGAGCTTGTGTCATAACTTCCTTAAACTTTTTGAAAGCTTGTTGCCTCGCTTCCATCCATTCGAACTTAACATCCTTTTGCAATAACTTAGTCAAAAGAGCAACGATACGGGATAAACTATCTAAAAAATGAAGGTAATAGCCCACCAAACCAAAGAAACTACGAACCTCCATCACAGACCTTGGTAGCTTCCAACTCACCATAACCTCAATCTTTGCGGATCAACATGGATATCTTCTGCCAAAAAAAACATACTCGAGAAAAATAACCTCCTTGATCCCAAACTCGCACTTACTCAACTTAACATACAACTAATGATCAAGCGAGATCTAAGAACAATCCAAAGATGTCTATCATGATCCTCCTCAGTATGAGAATACACGAGAACATCATCAATAAACACCACCACGAACTGATCAAGGAACTCATAGAACACGTTGTTCATCAAGTTTATGAAAACAGTTTGTGCATTCGTCAAACCGAACTGCATAACCAAGAACTCATAATACCTGTATTGAGTCCAAAATATAGTCCTAGGCACATGTTCACCGGAACAAAAGAAAAACACATATTGAGTCCAAGAACTCATACCCGCAACTGATAGTATCCCGATCATAGATTGATTTTAGAGAACACAGTCGCACCACGAAACTAATTAAACAAATCAACAATCTATAGAAAAAGGTACTTTTATTTAATGGTTAACTTATTCAACTTCCAATATCCAGTGTATATCATCATTCTTCTTCACAAACAACACTGAAGTACCCCAGGAAGAAGCACTCGGACGGATAAAACTATGATCCAACAAATCCTGCAATTAATTCTTTAACTCTTTAGGTGCCATTTGATATAGCGAACTACTTTCATATCCAGGTTCATCACGTACGTCAAGTATACATGACACCCAAAATCTGTCATCCGCTGAGCTTTTTAAGCCGAAACCACGTTAGACAAGAATTTTACATTCTCGACTACCACCACAACCTCGTAGTCGTCGAAAAACCTCAAAGAAACTCGTTTCAATTCAAAGTCCACCACAACCCTATGCTCAACCAATCCATACCCAATATCACATCGAAACCATAAAAAGAAAACTCCATAAGATCCAAAGAAAACACATGACCTTACCCAGAAAACCAACACCTTCGATGCATATTCCTAACAAGCACGGTCTCACCAAAGGTACTCGTAACACGCATACCAATATCTAAGATTTTAACATGTATGTTTAACACTTGAGCATACTCACTAAGGATATATGAATGCGTAGAACTAAAATCTATCAAAGCAAACAAAGACAATGACTGCAAGGAAAAGATACTAGCAACCACGTCGATATCATTCCTATTCTCTCGATGCGTATAAACCCTAGTTTGATCCTCGTCACTGTAACACCCCAATGTTTTTCCCCAATTAAAAGTCAAAATCCCTAATTTATGCCCTAAAAATTTGGGGATTTTGACTCTGAAATCAATGACCTTTTTGTTTTATTTCTGAAAGTTGAAGGTCTACTTTTGAATTTCTGAAACCTCAGACCCTTGTTGGGTAATTTAACCAATTGTTTTTGGTAATCTTTTTCTTCCTTTTCTGAAAACGGATTCGGTCTTAATGGGGATTAAATTCTCCTTTAATTCCGAATTAAAATCTGTTTTTGGTCAACCTCTCTTAATTTTTGAATCAAACCGTGTACCTAGCTTTCTCTGTTGGCTAAGAAACTGAAGAAACCTTTTGCGAGTCTTGTTTTGGTTTGGAAATTCGGTCCTTTCGTGGTAATTTTGGTAAGGATTCAAGCTTTGTCATTGTTGTTGCTTGTTTCTGTTTCGGTTCAGTGTGCTTAATTGTTGTTTCGTCTTGTTTTGGTGTTGGGTTGAATCTGGAATTGAGGGGTTGGTGGTTTTGTGGAGTGTAGTTTGTGTTGGTTAGAATTCAAGTTTGTGGGGAGTTTAATCGAATCTATTGTGGGTTTAGGGGATTTTAGAATTGTTTTTGTTTCGAATTGGTTTTAAGGGAGAGTGAATCGAACCTAAAAATGGGGTTTTTTGTCTGAAATCTCGTGTTTGGCACCTGGGAATTTCTGGAAATTTTCCAGATTTTCTCGGGAATCCTCTGGGTCACCTGAACCGACCGGTCCAGCCCGGTTCAACGTCCAACCCGACCGAGCCGTCCGGTCCGAACCCAAGCCCATCCTGACCCGAACCATAACCCGACCCGAACCTGACCCGGCTGACGTCATCTATTGACATCACTGCTGACGTTATCTGCTGACATCACTGCTGACGTCATCTACTGACGTCATCATTGACCTGATGACGTCATCTACTGACGTCAGCGTTGACCGTGCTGACGTCAGCGTTGACTTTTTCCGACCCAGTCTCACTTTATGTTTTTCGACGCCCTGAGTCCAATGGCGCTGTCCGTTTCTCGAAATTCGAACCCGAAATGTTGTTTTTAGGGCTTTTATGCTCGAATGCCTTATCTGGAAGTTATCTTTAGTGGCTTCTAAAATCTTTTCTGTTGGCTTCAAGTGACGTGGATTCCGAGCCCGAGCACCTACCTCTTCCTCCTCCTGGACGACCACCCGTTCATCAACATTCGGGATCTGCACGTGAGTATCGGTTTATTTCTGATTAGTGTATTCTTCGGTATAGTGGCATAGTAGGGTATCTAATGTTAATTGTTACTCATGGGTTCTACTCCTGCTCATTCTAGTGGTAGAGCCGAATCCAGTAGACATCGTTCTAGGCGTTGACCTTTGACTTCAGGTGTATTCTCTTCTGTTAATTTCGTTACTTCTGTTATTTCATGAGTATAAATTTCTGATAAATTCCATATGATCATGCATCATCCTGACTTCATATTTTTGATTCTGAAATTGTCATGTATGCCTCCTGTTAGATTATTAGGCATGCGGGTCCACCTACGGGTCGAGTTCCACCTGCGGTTCGAGTTCCACTTCTGTTAGATTGATTCACTTCTGTTCAGTGGTTCGGTATAATACCACTTCTGTTCAGTGGCTCCACCTGCGGGTCAAGTTCCACTTCTGTTGGTGTGATGGAGTTAGAGTGGTTCAGGGGGGAACCTACTCTTCTGATGGTGTTCGGAGTTGGGGTGCATATCATGCATGCTTCATAACATCTGCATTCATTGTTCTGTAATCCTGTTATCTGTACACTAGAGACACACTAGGCACCCTAGCTTACACCCTTACAGTTCCCTATTTCAGATCTCAGACCTAGTCAACGTACGGTACTTGGAGGATCTTGAGTCGGTTTAATAATTTCGTATGTTTTACAGTTTTATTACCGGATTATAATTTTTATCGGATATTATTTTTGTAATATGGACTTGGGACTTTTATTCGGATTTTTCTGAATTATTAATAATTATTTGGTTTTGGACTATTTATTATTTATGGGTTGAACTTGATATATTTATTGTTGAGTTTTTATTTCAGTATTTTAAATTATTAATTATTTATTTAATAATTTATCTGAATATTATTATTTTATTTATAAAACCCTAACTTGTGAATCAAGATTTATTTACGTAAACCCTAACTTGTAATCTAAGAAATTAGGTTAATTTTTGGGATTACAGTCACAATGATGGAAAGCTCCACGACGGTACATTGCAATAAAAAATGTTAACAAATCCTATAACTATTTAGGTTTTATCTTGAGCTTCGAAACATGATGCAAATGTTTGCTACTAAACGTGAGACATGTCCTCATGTATGATTTTAGGTTGCAACATAAAATGTTATCATTTTTTTTAATATTTTAGGTTTGAACTAGTAAGTTGTGAAACTCGCTGTAAAGGTTCAAAACTTATCACGATGCAATACAACCTAAAATGTCACCAAATCTTGTAACATTTTGGGTTTTATGTTATGAGTTTTGATATACGGTTTAAATGTTCAATATTAATCGTGAAACATGTCCTAGTGTGTGAATTTAGGTTGCAACATGAAATGTTACCAAAACTTGTGACATTTTAGGTTAAAAAAGGTATGTTACGAAACCCGCAATCTAATTTTGATATTTGTCATGAAATGTCTTTGTTAAACAAATCAAACCCGGATTTAATGGTTATCGATCAAAGGATGGAATGCTTCAACACGGAGCAATACGTAAAAAGTCTAAATTGTTAAATTAGAATTTCAAATGTTGAGTTTTTCCCGTTAAAAAAATGTTTTAAGTTTTCTAACTCCTTAAAGGTGATTTTGTTTATTCCAAGCAAAACCTAAGATTAGGTATTGGGTAATTAAGATTTCTTAGAATGACCGATCTAAATTTTATTTTAATAATTTAAACCTAATTTATGAATTCGATGAAAAACATCGATTTAGATCACATAACGGTTAATGTTATCAAAACTTTGAAATTTTAAAATAGATGGATAACATTTTCTTTGTAATCTAAAATCTTACCACAAAATTAAACTTTTTAAATTGGAAGGGTAAATTTTTTTTTTCGACAACCTAAAATATTATGTTGATAACCAATTAAAAGAGTTCTAGTTGGAAGGTTTTTGTAACTCATTGTTATAACAACTACTTGTAATATTAAAACGAAATTATTAAGAAACAAACAAATGTTTTCACAGTCTGGTATCAACCTATGCATGCGAGACTTTAGTCGAAAATAAGAGTGTGTAAAATTTGATTAAAAATATTAAAAAAAATATTTAATTTAAATAAAAAAGAAATTAAATATTTTTTTAGTTATAAAATAAAATCCAAGTAACTCAAAAATATTTATTAATTGGTTAATTAATTTTTTATATTTGAGTTGAATTTCTTAACTTATATACATCAATGTAAAAACAATATGAAGAAATATATTCTAGATATAAAAAAATATTACATGTAAATATACACATATATGATTAAAGAAAGTTATTTAAATTAAAATTAAACTATATTATAATATGATAAATAATTATAATTAAATTTATATAGGAACTCAAAAACTCGAACTCAACTCGAATTTCATAAACTCAACGCGAATTAAAAAATTCCAAATAATGTTTAAGTTATAAAATATGCTATAACTTGAATAACTTATTTTTTATTCGACTCGACTCAATTGAATTCTCACCCCTAACCAGAAATGAACTTACAATTAACTCTCATTACAAGTTGCTCAACCAAAGTTTCCCATCTATTACTAGTTCTTAGCCATGGGATTACTGATCTACTTGAGAAAAATAAACAAACAAACAACGTAAAGTAGAAACTAGAAGAGGCTCAATATTGCAATCCGGAAGAAAAAAAATGGTGAAATTGCAACCTAACCCGTAGAGAAAAAAAAAAGCTAGCAATTTTAAATGTTTCATTTTATGTCGGGATAATTTTTTTATAGATAAAAATTATTAGTCAATTAATGATAAACAAATAATTTACATTTTATATAATTTTTTAAAATTATTTTTAACGGATATATCATTTCGTCGAGTCAATAAATTTGTCGATATTATATTGTTATGTTAGTGTGTATTATCAAATAAATTTATCACATCAACTTAAGTTATTTATTATTAACTGACTAATATTTTTATCTATGTATAGGTTATTTTAAATTAAAATAAGACGTTAAGGCTTAAAATATTTTAAATATATATATAGACCAAAATGATTGTAAGAATTTTTTTTGATATTATGCTTATAGTTAATATTTTTTTAGTTGTTAATATACTTCACAAGTCTAAATTCTTTTAAAAGATAATTTAAAATTAAACAATCTAAAAGTAAAATAAAAAATAATCAGAAAATATATAAAATATTTAATCTAATAAATAATTTAATAATTATATAATTGTGTCTTTCGTAAAACTTATGAATTTATAAACTATAAAATAAACATAATATAAAGATAATAAATAAAGATAAAATTATAACTTAAATTAAAAAATCAATCGTAAAAATTATAAATTTCAAGATTTTAGTTTTTATATTTAATTTAAAATGAAACTTTATTTTGTATTTACAATGTATTATACTCGTCAAAGTTACAAAGAGACTTATTGAGTTTTAAAGATATTTGCAAAAATATATTGAGAATATTTATCAAAGGTATATTGGCTATCTCAATATTTCGAGTATAACTCAAGGTAATAAAAAAATCTTAACAAAATTACATATACTATCATCCATATCGTACTACATAAGAATTAGTAAAAATTGAAGCTCATGCTATTGTAAATCAAATGTTTACTGATAATTTCATTTGGCATGACCGGTTAGGTCATCCCGATTCAATTATGATGCAAAAATTTGTTGACACTTTCATGTGGTCATTTATTGAAGAACTAAAATTTTCTTCAAGGTAATTTTTCATGTGATACTTGCTATCAAAACAATCAGATTATGCAATCATCATCAGTTAAGATAGAGTGTAAATCTATTAATTTTATCTGGAACGGATACAATGTAAAATATGTGGGATCATACACCTTTCTTATAGTCCATCTAGATATTTTACGATTTTTATAGATGCATCAACTAGATGGTCATATGTATCCATGTTATTAACCCGCAACTTTGTGTTTGCGAGGCTCTTTGCTTAGTTAATAAAATTACGAGTATATTTTTCAGATTATCTTATAAAGATAATCGAACTTGATAATATTGATGATATTTCATTTTATATGTAATATCACTAATTCACATCAACTCAACAAATGATCATAAGTTCTCCTCATTACATATGGTTTTTGATCAAGAACCAAATATTTCTAATCTTAGAATTTTTTGGTGTGCGATATATATTCTGATTACTCCACCACAACGCACAAAGATGAGTTCTATTGGGAATATAAGTCAGATTTAAATTTCCCTTGATAATTAAATATCTTGAGCTTCTGATAGGGAATTTATTTATAGCTAGATTTACTGATTATCATTTTAATAAGTCTTTTTATCCAACATCAGGGGGAGAAAATAAAATAGCTAAAAAAATAAGTTGGAATGAATTGTCATTTGTTTTAGTTTGATCCACGTATTCAACAATGTGAACTATAAGTTCAAAGGATAATTCATTTAACAAATCAATTCCCATATGATTTTGTTGACCCTAAAAGAGTGACTAAGTCACGTATACCTGCTATGAATGCTCTGATTAAATTTGATGTCCTAGAAGGACAAACTCTAGCTGCTAATGAGTCTAACTTACACCTTTAGTGTAGTAGACAAGTAGATTCCAAAGATAAAAATCCTCGAAAAGTAAAATGAGCTATATTTTATGATGATCTAATCGAGGAATCAATGTATTATGAAAATCTCTAAAAGAAATTAAAAGGTCTCCAATAGAGACATTAGCATAACTCAAGTACCTGATAATAAAGAGATCTCAATAGATTATGTCATATCTGGTAATAAGTGGAACTGAAATTAAATTGGCGTCGATAATATATTTGCATGCAATATAACATTAAAGATTTTAGTTGATGATGTGGATCATGAATCATCGTAAATTGGATAATATAAACAAAGAAATGATTGACCAACATGGAAAGAGGCAATTGAGACGAAACTAAAATCTCTTTCGAAAAGAAAAGTATTTGAGTCTATAGCTTGTACATTGAAATGTGTAAATCTCGTGGATATAAATGAGCCTTTATGAGAAAGAGAAATCAATAGGGGAAATCACGAGATATAAGTTCATTTGGTTGCACAATGATTCTCACAAAGACATCAAATCAATTATGAGGAAAATATATTTCTCGTTGATAAATGTAACTACTTTTACATTTTGATCAGTCTGCCAATAAATAAAATTACTCAGTTTCTGCCCAATAGATGTTGTTACATCCTATTTGTATGAGCCTCTTGATAGTAATATTTACATGAAATTTCTGGAAAGATTTAAATTGCCAAAAGCAGTTAATTTAATTTCTCCAGAACATTATTCAATCATATTAAATATATCTTTTTATGGCTTTAAACAATGTAAGTGTATTTAGTATAATCGTCTCATTGAATACCTATTAGTAAAATGTTATATGAATTATTTAATTTCCTCAAGCATTTTATTAAGAGGTTTAGCTCTGAATTTGTTATTGTTCTATATGTTGATGATTTGAATATCATTGAGACTCATGGAGAAATCTTCTTAATAATATAATCCTTGTACATCAATCGATATACATAGAAAAATGTTTAAAGAGACTTTACATGCATAACGCATATTCATTGATCATCCTTATGGTTGCTAGGTCACTTAATGTAAACAAAGATATATTATGCCTCAAGAAAAGGGTGATGATATTCTTGATCTAAAAGAATCATATATACATTAATTGATCTGGAAGCCTCATATCTTAGCTGGTCTAAAAATATTATCTAAGTGCTACGAGACCATTACCTTTAAATAATTACTATGCTTGAGGCAAAGCCGAAATATGTGTTTGGCTAAACATATTCAGAAGATATGTGAATTGCTTTCACAAGATAAAATGCATCCTATCTTGTGTAGAGATAATGCAAAATTTATATTTCAAGGTGGATACATCAAATGTGATAAAACGAAACATATTTCTTTAAAGTTTTGTCCCTCATGATCTTCAGAAGAAGAATATTCGATGAATCATTTTAAGCAATAATTTGGAAGATTTTATCCACTAGTGCATAATCTACTTCAATATTTGAAGATTGTATTAAATATTGAATTATGAAGATTTAAAGATCTTATGTGATATTTTCATGAAAGGAAGTAAATGTGCGTTTCACTTTCTTTCCTTAACCGAGGTTTTGTCTCGATGGGTTTTCCTAGTAAGGTTTTTAATGAGGTAACATGTCATGCGTATCAAAGATGTGTGTACTATTTTTCCTTCACTAATATTTTTTTTTCTCACAGGGTTTTATCTTAGTAAGGTTTTTAGTAAGGTTTTTATCCAAAAGGGAGTGTTATGAATATCTTTATTTATAGTAGATAACCATATATTAAATAATACTTCAATATACTTTATTATTAAAGTTTAATTTCCATTGAAATTAGGACTTTCATCATATGCCTATAAATATAGACTTTTGAAAAAAGTATCGTATATAACTCTACTTTGAGAATATAATACAAATCTTTATTTTTCTATCTCTCATTTTTGTTCATCTATTTTGTTCTTATTCTTTACTTTATTCACAGCACTCTAGTCTTTTTAAATAATAAAATATTTTTCATAATGTTCGTCTTACATTCTTTTAAAAGTGTAATATACCTTAGCATCACAACCAACATTTATTAGTTATATAATAAAAATAATTATAAAGTTGAATACTATTCTTTATATAGAATTAAGGGATCAAACGCCATCGCTATATTAAAAATAAAATAATTTTAAAACGATTGTCATTTAATTCATTTTTATAAGCTTTTAATAGATTAAAAAATTAAAAATAACTTCTGACGGTAGATTATTCATTTATTTTATCCGTGAAAATAAACAAGTATGAATCATATTAATTTTTTATATTTTTATTTTATATTATTGTTTTTAAATTTTTTTCGATACAAATTCCTAATCTACTTGATAAAATCAAATTGGTCATATTGAAATAATCTAATTCACCAATCCTAACACCTCTGGTTCTACTTCTGAGTTGTACTCCTCCCCACCACCTTAAATATGGTACGTAGGCATTAAAGTAGCAATAAAAACATGCGGTGGTTACGGCGACTATCAATTAACAACGGTTGTTTTAATTTTAAATCCATTGAATGCATCGGTACATAAAAAAAATGTGATATTCGTGATATTCGAGTTTGAGTAGTTTTTATAAATGAAAATGATAACTAAATATCTATGTTTGTTAAAAAAAATCGTAAATTTAAAATAGAGAAAAAAGAGTGTATTAGGTAAATCTTATAATCAAAGTAAATCAATATTAATCAACTTCTATCATTTGAGATAGATCGTTAGATAACAGAATTAAGATCTCACTCGGGAGTACTGTGATCAATGGGCGATTCAAAGCAACCGATGTTTATCATCCCTAAGATATTTGGGTTTGTATAATTAATTTATTTTATTGTATTTTATTTCTCGTATTTAATTTTTGTAATTTGATTTATTACGATTTAATTTTTTGCATTAATTGATTACTTTAATTTTGTACATATTTTGCGTTATTTTATTTAATTTGTATTATATCTAATGAACTTGTAATGTGGTGCCCTTTTATTTGATAATAAATACGGTCAGTTCTAATTGTAGTGCTGTTGGTTCTTTCGTTTATTGTTGTATAAAGATATTTTTAAATTTTACTTGTATTTTAAAATAAACGATAAATTAATTAAAATTTATATTTATAAAATTCCAATTATAACAAATTAAATTCGACAAAGTATCAAATTTGGGAAGATATGAGGGTGTTAATCTTTTCTCATTCGTAATCGACTCTCAAACTTGTTTCTAAAATGATCTCTGATTTTAATAAGTTTTAACCTACCAAAGTGACCAAAGACAACTTCGATGTTTTTATTTTTTAAACAAATTTCCCCAATTCTTCCATTTTTAAAGCAAAATTTCCAAACTCTTCAAATTTCAAACCCAATTTTTACAATTCTTTAAATCTCCTTTTTTTTCATTTTTTCAATATTTTCCAAAATTTTCAACAACACAAACACAAAATCCAATTTTTTCTAGCAGTTTAAAAAAAGTTGTTACAAGAACAAGTCATCAGCAAAAAAAGATATGATATAGCCAAACCCGAACGCATCAACCGCACGGGTTTTCATCTATCAAAAAGGTAAACCCAACGCATGATTAGCGGTGAATAAAGAAGAGGGTGAACACACGTAAAATTTTAAAATCTTAGAGTGAACATAACTCAAAAGTATTAAAAAAATTTAAAGACCAACTCATAAAATTTTAAATTATTAAAAGCGAATATGTAAACTTTAAAAATTTTAGGGTGAACCTGTACTCACCCTATATATAACCTGCATCCGCCATTACACATGATCAACTGCTTAAAACTATAAAATAAACTCAAGTCGTGAAGAGTAGGGGTGAACAAAACTCAACTCGACTTGAAAAAATCGAATAACTCGATTCGACTCGAAATTTCATTATATCAAAGTAGTAGTTGGTTAGTAGTATTCTTATATAAAACTATAACAAATTAATGTTAAAATGTTATCAAAGAAAAAAAATAAAATAATATTTTTAGGAGAAGAATAAAAACTAAATTAAGTGGATTTTAAATATAAATAATTAAATTTATATATTAAAATTATTATTATATTAGACCACATTAATATTATATCTAATATTTAATAGCCATTGACATACTTTTTAATATTTTTAATTAAATGATTTGTTATAACTTTTTGTAAAAAGAAAGTAAGCCACTTATTGTAGTCCACATAATTAAATGTTTTTTAAATTTTGGTTGTTGAATGTGATATTAAATCAAATATTTGAATGGCGTAAATCGTTTATTATGTTTTTATTAGTGTCTTTATTTTAAATTATTGGGTTTAAGATTTAAGGTTTATAGTTTAAAGTTAAATATTATTATTAAAGTTTAAAAAATTAGAGGTACGTGTATTTTTTAAGGTATAAGATTAAGAGTTAGAAAATTTTACAACAGGCGTCGAACACTGTTGAACACCACTAATGTTGAACATTGTTGAACACTATTAAATTAATTAATAAAATTTAAAATCTCAAGGACTCAATATGTAATTAATAAAAGAGTGATAAATTCAACATATAATTAATAATTGTATGATTAATTCTTTAGATTTTTGTTTTTTATAAATAAATTTAATAAAAGAGTGATTGGGAGAGACTTTTGAATGGATACTTTATATTCGGTTTTACCATTTTACTCTATAATAGAACTCTATCGTTTTCATACGTACAGTTAAACACTTTCTTGGCATCCAAACACTCCACTTTTCTACGTTTCCACTATATAAAAGAGTCCAAAAACTCGAAAGGAAGTTGTCAAGGGAACGGAATCTCATTCAGAGAAAGATAAACAAAAAACAAATAGAGAGAGAGAGAGAGAGAGAAAGAGAAAGATGGGTGGAAAGTGTGAGCAGACATTGTTGAAAGGAGGAGAGAAAAGGGGGAGAAAATACAGCCATGGCTTCTCTTCAGCGGAGATGGAGACTCTGGCTAGCGTTGCTGAAGTTATTTTCCCTGCTTTGCCACCCGATCCTTGTTTAGAAGGGAGGGGAAACCAGCCAGACAAGGCAGTCCAAGCTTTCCTCAAAGCTTCAGCCTCTGAATCTCCGATCCCAGACGAGGTAAGAAATCTTCTTTCAAAAGTCTAATTATCAATTTTATTTTTTTAATGAAAATTGAATTAAATATTGAAATTGCTTATATTATTTAATTTTAATTAAACAAAGTTTATTTACTTATAATCATTTGTTTTGATAAGATAAAACATTAAAAATAATGAAAGACAACCTGAGAGATTAATGGGTTATAATATTATAGTATTTTAAAAAATAAAATTTAGTAATTTAATCATCTTAAAAATTTTACAAAAATTTCGAATATTTAAAAAAATTGAAAAATTTAGATTAAACCATTAATTTAAAAAAATAATTTAATTTTTCAGACTTTTTCATCGTGTCCTATCACTTATATTATTCTTTTAAATAAGATTGATAGTTTAAATTATTGTACCGTAAAATAAATGATTACATTCAACATGCATAATTAGGTATTTGTTTACCTTTAAAATACTATATTATTTTTTATATAATTTAAATATAAAAAATAAATATTTTTATTTATTAATAACAGCAGGTGGGATTAGTGTTATATCCCATTTCATTTTTTTATTTTAATTATTTCTATGCACAACAAACTAACCAAAGTAGGTGTATCATTATTTATTAATAACAACCATATCAATCACTACAAACCATTAAATTCATACACGTGTGAGTCAAATTTACCGAGTGAAAAAGTACATTTTTTACAACTGGGTTTCTAGATTTTCTGACAGAAGTTTGATCTGTCCCCCCATCTGGTTATTACAGGCAGCAGAGTTGGTAAGAAAACGAGGATTCATCGAGACAGTGATGCTGGTTAGGGTTGTACTGCTGCTGCTGTCCACCAGGTTGGGAACCCTACTGCTCTGTGGAAGGCATTGTTTTGTCGACAACTGGCCCTTCGTCGACCGCTTCTCCCGCATGCCTGTGGAGAAGAGGGAGAAAGTGATGCAAAGTTGGCTGAAGGAGCATCGCCTCATCTTTACTCCCATAAGGGTTGTTTTTGTCTACCTAAAGGTCATGTGCCTTTACGTTTACTTCTCAAGGGTAAGCATTCAATGCTCTATCTCCTTTTTTTTTTAGTCATTTTTTTTCCTACTTTCATGTTTTGGACAAGAACTTTTAATAGATAAGAGTCAATTTTCATTCAGAAACTTAATAAATATTCGATCCGCATAAACTTTAACTTATATAAATGAATATAAACAAGTATATTTATTTTAGGGGATATACAAGGACGGAGTTAGGATCCAATCTTGAGAGAAACAAGAGTTTATTGAACCTTCAAATTTAAAAATTAGGAGAGATAAAAACTTTATTTAATGAATATTTAAATTAAGAGGGATTAAAAATATAATTATACCAAAAAATTTAGGAGGATCATCTTAAATATGATCCGGATATAGATTTAATTTAAGGTTTAAAGTTTATATTATAGTGTTTTGAATATAAGATTTAGAATTAGAATTTATGTTTAAGTATTTAGGGTTTTAGAGTTGATTTATATTTTATGTTTTAAAGTTTAAATAGATATATATTTTTTTAAATATTATATTGTATGTGCATCAAATAATATTCATAATTAAATCTAATTTAATAAAGGGAAATTATTTTCTGCACTAACAGTAAAAAAACTTATTTTCTATAAACAAGACTAATATAGGGTTTAATAGTTTAAAATATGGGTTTAAGATTTTAGATTTAATTTTCTAAAATTTAAATTTAAATTTTATATATTAAAATTAAATTATACATGCTTTTATAAAATAAAACTTTTCAGATATATAAGAATATTAACTCTAGTAAAATCAAATCAAATTCAACCCATACTTTTTTAATCATTTATATGTTTTTATAAAATCTTACATTAGAATTTCAATATATTTATTTTATATTTTAATTAAATAATTAAAAATATATCTGAATTTTATATATTTTTTTAAAGTTTAAAATAAACGGATAAATTAAGTAAATGTAAAATAGATTAAAATTTACTTATTAAAATCCAGTAGGGTCGTACCCCAACTTGGTGGCAATTTGAGAAAAGTCTGTTTAACTGATAGTGTTAGCATTTATTTCCAATTTTGATGGATGTGCAACTGGTTGTGATCCTAATTAATTAGCATTTATTTATTTTCTTTAATATTTTTTTTCCAATTTTATATTCAATCAGAATAAATCATTTTAAGTCATATTTTAATCCTTTAGTGTTATGATTTTAGTCCCTCTATTATATTAATATTTTTGAATTTAGAGAATTTTGTTTTTTATTTTATTGTTTTATGATACTACTAGTAAAATTAAATTAATATCTTTAAGGCTTACAATTAATTTAGGATCAAGATCTATGCAAGGAGTAAATTATTTATTAATTACTAAAGACGGGGTATATCAAGTTATATAGTGTAAAAAAATTAAAATTTATATGTTTTTTTTGGATCGTTTGATGATTGAAATGGATGAATTAGATTAACAGTCGGTTATGTGAAGATTATCACTTGAAAAAAACGGAGTTAATCTGATCATCCGTTTCAATCGTCAAACGGTCCAAAAACATGTAAAATTTCAAGAGTTTTACACTATATAACTTGATCTTATCTCAATAAAAATATATCGAGTAATCATAGAGTAACACTAAAATAAGTAAATCCAATTATTATATAGATTAATTCCTAATATGAAGTAAAGAGAAAGTCTCTCACAAATATAATGTATTCTTCGGGGACGGAGTTGTACAGGGAGTGTCCAAAATTTTTAGTATAATTGCATTTTTAGTCTTTTTTAATTTAAATATTAATTAAATAAACTTTTGTCCCTCCCAATTTTTAAATTTAAAGGTTTAATAAACTTTTGTCCCTTCCGATATTAAATCCTACCTTCGTCCCTAGTATTCTTCACGCCTTATTTTTTTAAAAATAAATTGCTAAATTCTAACTTTGAGATTTTTCAACGATTTTATGGTTTTATATATTTTCTCATGATACAAAAAGTCAATCATATAATTAAATTATCTCAATTAGATTGCGTATAAATTATAAAATTATATTATATTAAAGATGAAAGCAATAGGATATTATTGGTTGTGAGTGTTGCGTAAAATCCATAAATATAAAACAAAACTCCAATTAAAAATTGTATAAAAAGAAATTATGGAGAAGAAAAGGTGGTTGAAACTTCAGTATCGGTCTAATAAATTCAATTTCTCAAAGAAATAAAAATGTGACTTTCACCATTAATTATGGGGGACCAAATTATACAAAATTAAAGTACAATGGTTAAGTTTGAATAAGCATAATAGAGGGACCAAAGTCACATTTGACATGAATACAATACATAAAGGGAGGGTTCGGATATGAAACGTGTTCGGATACGAATCGGGTTCGGGTCTGATGTTAACAACTTTTATGTTCAGGTAGGAGAAGATGGTCATAATCCAGCTTGGGATGCTATTGGATATGGTGTTGACAATGTTGAGGATAAGTCAAAAGTAACAAAGGATAGGCCTCTCCAGAGAGGAATGGTTGAAACTGTGCACGAGAAAGACTCCATTCTTTATCAATCTCTAACACAGAAAGGCCTCCAAGTTACCGAAGATACCGAAAAAAATGTCTACAGGATCGAATGTGATGCCGTAATTGTCGGTTCTGGTTGTGGTGGCGGTGTTGCAGCTGCAATGCTGGCCGGTTCTGGTCTTAAAGTTGTTGTTCTAGAGAAGGGAAACTATTTTGCTTCTGCAGATTATTCACCCTTTGAAGGCCCTTCGATGGATCAACTATATGAATCTGGAGGACTCCTTCCGACCCTTGATGGGCAGCTTCTTCTTCTTGCAGGGTCCACAGTCGGCGGCGGTTCAGCTGTGAACTGGTCGGCCTGCATCAAAACACCGAAACCTATACTTAAAGAATGGGCTGAGGACTGTCGGATACCACTCTTTGGAAGCAATGAATATGTTTCAGCAATGGAAACTGTTTGTGAAAGAATTGGTGTCACTGAAGATTGTAAAGAGGAAGGATTTCAGAACCAAGTACTTCGGAGAGGGTGCGAAAATCTCGGTCTCAAGGTTGAGAAAGTTCCACGGAATTCCTCTGAGAGCCATTACTGTGGATCATGTGGCTTCGGCTGCAGAAGGGGAGACAAGAAAGGGACGGATCAGACATGGCTACTTGATGCCATAAACAATGGTGCAGTGATTATAACAGGGTGTAGGGCTGAAAGATTCATATTAGAACAAAACAAGATGGGCAGTACAAGGAAAATGAAGTGCTTGGGAGTTATTGCAAAGACTTCAAATCAAAATATCACAATGAAATTGCACATAGAGGCCAAAGTAACAATATCAGCATGTGGGGCACTTTTGACACCACTTTTGATGCATTCCAGTGGGTTGAGGAATCGAAACATCGGTCGAAACCTTCATCTTCATCCGGTCCTATTGGCATGGGGTTACTTTCCGGACTCGAACTCCGAGTTCAAAGGGAAATCCCATGAGGGTGGAATAATCACATCAGTACATAAGGTAGTAGCAAATGACAACAAATTGCAAGCCATCATTGAAACTCCTTCACTGGGGCCTGCACAATACTCTGCAATAAGCCCTTGGGTGTCTGGTCTTGACATGAAAACTACTATGCTAAAATTCTCCAGAACTGCTCATATGATAACAATAATAAGGGATCATGGATCCGGAATAGTTCACACGGGGGGACGAATAACCTATAAGTTTGATGCAATAGACCGACAAAACCTACTAGCCGGCTTGCGACAGTCGTTGAGGATATTAGTAGCAGCTGGGGCAGTTGAGGTGGGCACTCATCGGAGTGACGGGCAGAGAATACGATGCAAAGGGAAAAGCAACGAGGAGTTAGAGGAGTTTCTGGATTCGGTTTCTTCAACGACTGGCCCGTTTTCGACCAGAGAAAATTGGGTCCTGCACACCAGCGCTCACCAGATGGGAAGCTGCAGGATGGGGATTAATGAGAAAGAAGGTGCAGTTGATAAAAATGGAGAGAGTTGGGAAGCTGAAGGATTGTTTGTTTGTGATGCAAGTGTTCTGCCAAGTGCTGTTGGTGTAAATCCAATGATCACTATCCAGTCCACTGCATATTGTCTCTCAAAGAAGATTGCAGAGTCCTTAAAACAACAAAAATAGCCTTCTGAATTATGGTATATGTCATTGCTGTATTTCTCTACAGTTGATTGTGTGCATTGGATTGAAAGAACAAGAAACAGAAAAGATAATATATGTACAAATTGGTCAATATTATGTAAACTGTTACTGAGACTAGTATATGGATACGTCTTTGTACTTTTATATAGTTTTTCGATATTGAAAGTATTTTGTGCTCTTGTATTCGAATTTGTGCTTGACACAATTATTGAGCATTCATATTTTAGAAAAAATAATAATACAACCTACAGAAAATCAGGCTAAAGATAAAGGCAATCACCTAAAAGTCCTATGTTAAAATGTAATCAAACAGTTCCATTAAGCAAAATTCTCTAAATCACTTAAATTCAGAACATATACTTCTTGAACCTATGGTAACCAAGTTGCTCTTTTATTAGCCTGTTTTTTTTTTTCATGAATTGATGAATACTGTTGTTCTAACATGAGGGAATGGGGCAGTATTTTCATTTAACAATGATTTGGAATACAAAGTTGTACAAGCTAGATCAATTAGAAAATTTATTTTGCTTGATGATAAATTGTTCCCATCATTATACAGACAATCAAATATACATTTCCAGCTTCAAAAAGAAAAAGGAAATAAAAGTTAATTCTAAACTTCATTCTTCATGATGCAACAGAAAATTAGATGGAGAAAAAAAGAATGCCATTGAGTACTGACTAAAGGCATCAGATTGATTCACATACCCGCAAATCCAAGTTAGAATATTCCCATTTTGATGCCGGTACTTGTTCTCGCACTGCGAGAGGTTTACAACTTGAATTTATTCAGATACCAGCGAATCTAAGATAAAATCTTGTCCTTGGATTGTCCTTTATGTCAGCTTCGATAGGGACTTCGTCCCTGGATTTTAACAATTCTTTTCAGCCATCAGAATCCGTCTCACGGAATGGTAATGGAACAGTCTTTACAGCCCGGAACTTGCCAACATTGTTTAGATGTTCATTCTCTAACCTGTTCAGTAACAGTGTGTCAAGTGTTAGATTAGATTAAGAGACTTTATTTAAGAATCACTTGTGTTTCTATGGAAATGTTTGATAAAAGAACCTGTAAAAATTCCAATGCCCTCGACGTATAACCTCCAGGGAAGCCAAGAAGAAGTCTAGCAAATGTGTCTGAACTGGATTGAACCGAAACCGCATGATGCTTTCTATCCAAGCAACTCTTAGAACTACATTCAAGGCCTATAATCACAGAATTGAGTCGTTATGAACGTCAGAGAAAAAAATAGTATACATATTTATTTATGAACAAGACAGTGGTTTCAAAATTTACTAAGGATAACTCACAATGGAGAGGTAGTAAATGCTCTTGTCCTTTAGAATTAGATCATCTCTAAGCCAAGGATTTCTGGATTTTGGATTAAGAAGCCCCCAATCCTTAACAAAATCCCAATATAATTGGTAAACTGTAGCCACAACTGAAGTGATCAACACTACAGAAAACCATAGATTGTTGCTCTGTGTAGCATATGTGAGCCTAGCTCCAGCTGCTACCATGGCAGAAACGTACTTCCCCATGTTAGCCAAGTGGTTCAGGTCATATTCATCAAACCATCTTCTTGCACACTTGAAATTAAATGGAGAAACAACGTTAGTTCAGAAATATGAGAAAGCTGAGAAACCATGTCATGTAATGTGTTTACTTGTAATTATGCAACTCATTAATGGGAAAATAATGAAATGTAAGAGATTCCAAGGAATATTCTTACCTGCATGGCTCGCCAATAATATGGCAAAAATGAGATTACATAAGCAAGTTGTCTATACAGTTTTCCATTTTTGCACGTTGCATATTCATGGGTTTTGAAACTTCCGGCAAGAAAGTAGCAGGCTGTTGATTCCAAGTGTCTTAGCAATGGAATCTGTATTCAAAAGAAAGATAGAGATGTTTATTTTAAAATAATTTTGAAATTAGTTCTAAATCAGTAGTCATTGCTCCTCTCTGACTAATTTACCTGACTAGTAAGTTGGTCAGCCATGAAAAAATCAACCATCAAAACCTGCATATATGTACAATAAGCAAAAGAACATGGCGAGTTACACTGGAACTTCATACGAAACCAGTCAAAAAGATGATGGAAAGAAGCTTTAAAGTGCATTAATTACCTTATACAATGGAGAGCATATGATGTTACGTATTATTCTAAGGAAACAATATCGAGTTGGCCGGTACAAAATGTCGAATGGGCAGACCAGCAAGCCAATGAATATCTGCAAAACAAGATTGAAAATCAGTACCTCATATGCTTCAAAGTTTTAGTTTGCAAACAGTATAAAAACCAATGAAGTTGTTGGACCAATACCAGGAGGAGGATTCCAGGAATAGTGTCAACATGAGAAGGTGAAAAGCCCCCGGCCCGTAATAACAGGTGGATGACCATGGCCCCAACCACAGACGTCATGAAAGTGGTACATATAAGGAATGCATCTCTATACTTCAGGGCTGTGCTTGGTGCAAACTCAAAGATGAAGTTGTAGTTTATTCTCGTAGTTTTCCACATGAACAAGTTACACCCATACAAAAACAAGTGCAAGCTTAACAATGCAAATACACTGCAAAATAATGAAATTAATATTTCCGGTTAGTAATTGCAACCAATCCAAGTGCCACATGCTTAATAGCTTATTAACTAATACTACTTGTTAATAAGTAAATTTTAAACTTGGTTAACAGTTTAGTAGACTTTGCTGTAGGGTCAGTTCTGCTGTGCATTTGAAACATTAATACTATGCTTGCATGTTCTTAGTTCAACTATGCTGCTCCTAATCTTTATTTCCCTTTAAAACTACGGGTGTCCAAACATATCAGACATAGGTATGATGATATCATACTTCAATATATTTAGTAACATAACTGACCAATTTGCTGCTTATATTTTCTGATAATTGAAATTACTTGGAAATTTAAAATGAAAGAAATTCATAGAGGCAAATAAATATGAGTACCTGAAAACAGGGTAGACAGTCTCCATGTAAGTTGTTTCTGTGCTAGGTGAGAATATACCAGACAAGTGTGCCAATATCATATATACACTAAACAATGATACAAAAGAACCTGTAAACAATCCTGTAAAAGGGGGAAACTATTAATAAAGAGTAAATTAGGTGAGTCAGTGATCACAAAAATTCATTGAATGTCAGACTCACTTTTTTGAGGGCCCCCGGATCCCCTATAAATGATTCATCGTCATACTACTCACCATGATTTTATTTCCACCGACAGGATGGTGGATTAAAGAAATGATTTTATTGTTGAAGTGACTTATATATGTTAAATTTTAGATGATAAAGTGATTATGGTATTGTCATTAAAAGGGGAAAAATAAATGATTATCTTCATAAGACTAATTGATAGTGATTAGACTTTTTATGACCATAAGTTATTTTATTCAGATTTGAGTTAGTGTGGAATATAAATATATGTTTCAAGTAGAATGATTACCAACAAAAAAGGTGACCATGTGAGAGTTCTTCTGCTCCTGTGGTCTCAAGAACTTCATTGCCTTTTTCCTGTCATTGTTGGCGAAGTGCTTTGTGAAAATGGACTCCACTTCATCCATTAGTCTTACTACCTTAATTACCAAACAAAATAGAATACATGATATTAGGGGGGGGGAGGGGGAGAAACTCAAACATATTTCATTCCCCAATAATGCTAAAAGAAAGTGAAATTCAATGAGATTTCAATATCATTATCATGAATAAAGTTTAATCACTAAATTAAAGTAATTAATATTATAAGTTACATGATTACATGATCCATACGATCCAAACTCTTTCATTTTCAAAATATTAGGTAGTGGAAGTAGCTTCAATCCATCCAATAATTGTCTTTGCTTAAGAAATGATAAAAATTTACCAAGATACACAAAGCTGAAATCTACTAAATTACCTTATCAGAGCTAATGAAATGGGATCGCTTCACTGCTTTCAAATAACTTGCTGATGCCTGTTGGTTTGATACCTGTCCAAACCAGAAAACACACCATATTTTATATAAAAACAATCTTATAATTTTGTCTTGCATTCTTTATAAAGTTAGTGATCTATAAAAGAACTTATATCTGATCATCCAAACAATGAATTTCTTTGGAATTTATATCCAAATTTGGTATTTCTGTCATATATAATGAGGCTGATAGATTACCTTGTCAAACTTCTTGAGTATCTTTGTAAAGGCCACCATATTTAGTGAGCTGCCAAAAATGGCCCATACATATTAGAATCTGATCAACTCAGAAAATAGTATCTTTCTAGCAACTATAAACATGCACCACAAAAGAAGCTAGTAACTAGTCCTACAAGGACATTCCATTTATAACCCATCTCTTATTTCCTTTCAAGAATCTCAATATAATTAACATAATGCCCATTACCCAAGTTTCATTGTTTTTTAGAGTTATAAGTTAATTCTATATGAGAAGTTATAACTATTGCACTCATAAATCAATGAATATGGATAATTCATCAGAATAAATCTAAATCAAACTGAAACAATGGAATTAAACCTGGGGTTAAATGAAAAATCTTGCTCCACAAGAAAGCACTAGCAGTTGACCATCATAGCCGACCTCGTCAAATTTCGGATTCCAACATTATTTTCTTTGTATTATTTACTCCTATGTTTTTTACGTGCATGGCATTTTGACAGTCAAGTGGTGGACAATAAAAACAAATTCAGAAACAGCCAAAGTTATATCCATCGCTCTCAATCTCAATCTCCCACCAATAATTTCTACTTGCAATTTAAACTAAAGAGGATCCTTATAGTATGTTCATACGTTAATTTCCATGAAACAGTGGCACACAAAAAAATAAAAATAACCTGTAAGTTTTGAGCAGGCCAAGGCCTCTGTAGAGTTCAACAAAGGCACTCCGGATCATCTTTTCAGCACATTGGATCTTCTTCTTGTTGATGAAATCCCCATGACCTTCTTTCTTGGGATGGTTGACCAGATCTTCCCAGATCATCGATGTGACGGCGGAGATGGTTCTAGCCGGCGTTGTAGCCGGTATGTCTATCCTCATAGCCATCTTCGGCTTCCCTTTCTTGGTCATCATGGCCCTGCAGCTTGCCGAATTCATGAAATTCACACCATTCCTTTCAAGTGCTGCGATCACCTCGTCCGTTTGTGAGATCTCCGTGGAACTATCGTTCATTTCCGCGCCGCTCTCTGCAATTATTACTTTGATTTACTTGATGCAACATTCAACAGTAATGCATCAACCAAAATTATTTCACTGAATCAAAGTAGTATTTTTTTTAATAAAATCTCATACTTTTCAACTTGTTTTCTCTCTCTAATTTAGAATTAACTTGTTTATTTCTAAATGATTAAGAATAGGAAACAAAACCCAATTCATATATTTGTAAAATTTATTTTACATAATCTTGTTTATTTAAATGTATTTTTAATGTCTAAGATTTATACGTAGAATTTAAGATTTAAGTTATTGTTTTAAAATTTAATACTAGAAATGAAACATAGTTGTAATCTCTTCATTGCTTCGAATGGGATTTTATTATTAAAATTTAATATATATCTAATTTTTAAACTAATTATTTATGATTGATTAGAATATTGTAGGAGTGAACAAAACTAGACTCGAAAAAAATAAACAAGTAGACTCGATTCGAGGTGAAAATACTCGAATCGTCTTGATTCAACTCGAAATTTCATAAACTTGACCCAACTCGGAAAAAATCAAATAAAGTTTGAACTGTAAAATGGAAATTCGAATAGCTCGAAATTTTTAGTAATTAGAGGATTTATTTTAAGTTCGAGACGAGTCCCTCAATTTTTTATGATATATATTGATATATAAAAAAATGAAGAAATATTGTCATATATGAAAAAATATATATACATATCTTATATTATTAAAGAAAATCATTTAAATTGAAATGAAACCGTACTATAATATGATAAATAATTCTAATTAAATTTTTATAGAAATTCAAAAACTCGACTCGAACTTTTTAAACTCGATTAAAAAAATCAAATAAAATTGAAGTTATAAAATATAACTCGTCAACTCGAATAACTTAATCTTTTTGTCTTGACTCAACTCAATCGAACATTCATCTCCATTAATTATAATACCGATATAAATAATATTTGAATATTAACTTCGTCCCTCTAAAAGTTCCTCTAAGTAAAAATACCTCTTGAAAAGTTTTAAAATGATGTTCTTCCTCTAATATGATAAGATTATAAAAATATAATAGACATTTAGAGTGATGGAAAACAATCTAATACTAGTATACTTAATCATGATTAACAATTGTAATTAGAATTAATAAATAGTTTTATTTTATGTTTATTGTTATGTAATTCATATTATAAAAAAAATACAAAACAGTATATGGTTTAATAGATTAATAAATACTATACTTAATATATTGATGTTAAAATTTTGTTCCAACAATAAAGTTTATTAATAATTATTTCTCAAATTATGATTTTTAAATATAAATATTATACTTTTAAAAAAATGCAAAACAGAATGACACCATGTTGATAAAAATAAGCATTATTCTTAAATATGTAATTTAATTTTAATAATATTTTTAGTAAAAAAACGATTGAAATCATTCTTATCTTTAATCAAGCCAATAGTTTCTTTTTATGTATATTAATAAAATTTTCTTTTAGTTTTACCAACATAATGTTTTTTTTTTTAATTTTTTAGGATTATTATTATAATATAAATTAAAAGCTTTTCAATGATGTTATATTAATCCTTTTAGGTGTGAGTAAAACTTGACTCGACTCGAAAAAACTGAATAATTCGACTCGACTCAAGACGAAAATACTCGACTCGTTTTGACTCGACTCGAAATTTCATAGACTTGACTCGACTCGGAAAAATTTTAATTAAAGTTTGAGTTGTAAAATAGAAATTCGAATAACTTGAAATTTTTAGTAATTAAAAGATTGATTTTTAAGTTTGAGACAAATCTCTCAATTTTTTATGATATATATGCATTGATATATAAAAATTTAAAGAAATATTGCTACATACGAAAAGATATATACATATCTTATATAATTAGAGAAAATCGTTTAAATTAGAATCAAATCATATAATAACATGATAAATAATTACAATTAAATATTTATAAGAACTCGAAAACTCGACTCGAACCGAAAAATTTCAAATAAAGTTTGAGTTGTAAAATATGACTGGTCAACTCGAATAACTCAAAATTTTTTGACTCGACTCGACTCGATTGAATACTCACCCCTAAATCCTATGACCTATATTGGATTGAAATATGATAATTATGATAAATTTAGATATAAAAAATTCAATATATTATATTAAAAATTATGTATATAATATAAATTAATTCGAATTAATCATAATTAAGTTCGAAAACCGAAAAAACTCAGTATATCTTCTAAACTATTGAAAGAGACAATTAACTATTTCATGCCACGTCAGACCAATATTTCACAAACACATCAAAATTACCATATTGCCACCTAGCTTTACCCCACAAAATCGAACACGATACGCGGTTTTGTCTTAAAACGTTACCATAATAATATTTGTAAATCATCAAAAATAGATGCAGAAAACATGATGGATGTCTGACCTGAGAAAGAATCGGAGACAGGCGAAGAAGAAAACGAGCTCGATGAACGTTGAAGGAGAGCCCCGGCAACCGGCTTCCGTCGCCGTTTCCGTTCGGCGACGATCTGCTTAAGATCCAGCAGTATCTGAAGTTGCTTGCTCAGAATCTCTCCTCTCTCCAGGAACTCACTCTCTTTCGTCTTGTAAAACTGGTTCACCTTGTTTAACTCTCCGTCCAATCTTTCAAAAAACACCCTCACCTGCAAAAAAATCAAACCCCATTACACAATTACATGCATACATACGTATACGGTATACGCATGTATATATAACGTATATATGTACCTCGTCTTCTTCAGAAAACAACTGAACGAGCTCAGTTTGATAGAGTACTTGTTCTTCATCAGAATCCATTCTTTTACTCTTCACCTATAACATGGAAAAAAGGTAGATTTTAATGTCTTTTTCTGACTGGTTTTTTGGGTATAAGCTGTTGTGTTCTCACGTTAGTTTCGTGATATTACAACCTGAAACCGTTGCTTACTTGCTTTCGTGACAAAATGAGAAAACTCTTAATTAATAAAAAGTGGTCTACAAAAGGAGAACCCATTGAATCGAAATCTTCAACGTTACAATCCAACAGTATACTAAAAATATCCAAGAATGTAGAAAGCAAGAGTTTCCTGTAATGAAAAAAACAAAGAAAGGTGGCAAGAGTTTGATGAAACACGACAAAAGATGTAATGATTCAAGCAAGGATCGTGTCAAATACGTTAAGCGTAAAGCCAAAGAAAACACCCATTTTCCGAATGAAAAAACGTCACAGATTTTACGTCAAAATCACTGAAGAAATGCAGAAAATGATGACAACCCATTTTCTCTGGTGTAATCTTTTAATCACCTGAATGATCTCGTTAGTGTTGTTATTGGAGGATCCGGTGAATAGCTTGGATGAACACGAAGCTACTTTCATGGCGACGAAACGAATCGGGTCGAAAATCGAGCGGCCGAAGATTTCATGGTTAAGATCATGTGATGAAGCAGGTTGTTTATTGTTCCTGGAGAGCTTGATCTTTTTAACGTGTTTCTTGAGTTGCCAATAGTTTACAAAGGCATCTTTCCATTCTGGGATTAACTGAGCTTCAAGCTCCTTTGAGAACTTCACCATTGTTGTGTTTCTTCTTCTTCTTGGGAGGAAAATGGAAAACTATGGTGGTGGAGATGGTATGTGGGGAAATAGATAAAGGAAAGAAAGATAGAAAAAGAGAAGGTACAGAGGGATTTGAGAGGGGATTAGTGAGGTTTATATATAGGGAAAAAGTGAGATCAAGGAAAGATAGAAACGTGTACAGAAAGTGGAGTGTTTGCTTGTTTATGTAAAATATTTTATTTTATTTATAGATTTAAATTTTGATTTACTTTTATTTTGATCACTTTGATATTGAATACTTAAAATTTAAAAAATATTAAATAACCCCAATTTTTATTTTTGAAAAAATCGAATTTCCTATATTTTTCCAATGATAGAGCATATTCTTATAGACCAGAGTGATTTAGTGTTTTGCGTGTTTTAGGTTTTGGCTCGAATTTAAAAGTTTTAAAGTGATTTAAAAACTATTAATAGAGTAATAAAAGACGATGATATAAGTTTATTGATATCTCGAATGGTTAGAGAATAAATATTTCTGCATTGACATGGCACATGATAAAATTATAAACCTTTTATATTTTGGGTGAGAAATTAAAAAAAAAAAGGAAAATCTTGTGGATGACATGTGATTGTCATGCCAATAAAAATAGTCCACATCAGCACATGTGATGCTATATTATATTTCTAATTTTGATTTAACGTTTGAATGACTACAATATGAATAAATTAAAATTTTAATAAATAAATTATTGTTTTAAAACGTAAGTGTCTAAAATAAAAATTAAAAAAATAAACAATATTTATAATTTACATTTAAAAGTTCTCATTTGTGCTATTATTGATTTAGCAAGGGTATTAAATATTAAGGTTCAAATTATTTACTACACAATATTTGCATTATCAAGAAATTGAAAAAAAAAAAGAGTAATTAATGTAATAATTGTGTAACTTAATTTTTATTGGCTAATTTTGTTGATATTGCGAAGGTGATTAACGTGAGTATTGTGTGCCAAACTTTAATGAGAATTTTTTATTTTTTTATTTGAAAGATAAACCAAACTTTTATAATTAAACACATAAATTTCAAAGTTTCACATTGATGCTATTAACAAAGTTTTTATTTAAAATAATAATAATTATAACATAAAAAATATTAGCATGATGAGATTCTATTTTATGTTTATTGATTTAAAATTTAAGAGTTGATTTTTAACATATAAGGTCTATTGTTCTAAAAGGATACATGACATCATTTGAAGTCTACGCACTAAAAATCAAATCTAAAATTTTAAGGTTTAGTGTCTTAAAATAATACATGATAAAAAAATCTCTATTAATGGTGCATCAAATATTTACTTATTGTATATTAAAAATATATATATCATGTATTGGTAGCAGAACAAAAAGTTTTCATAAATACCTTTAATTTTAGGGTTTAGGAATTTAAATTAATGTTTATGAATTTAAGTATATGAGTTTAAAATTTAGGGTTTATGGTTAGAATTTAGGGATTAAATGTTATGATTTAGGTTTTAAGGTAACATAGTTAAAGATTTAGATTTTAAGTTACAAACTCTAAATTTTAACCGTAAACCCTAAATTCTAACCACACATCCTAAATTAAAAACTTCTGCACTCCTAAATATTATACCTTAAATGAAGTGCTTAAATACTAAAATTAAAGCACTTAATACCCTTTATATTATAAGATTGAAATAATTTTGTTTGTGTTGCAATATTCATTTGACTCGTGTTTTTAACTCTAATAAATTTATTCATTTTTATTGATATTCTTTATTTATTTTTTACATGACTTTAATAAAAAAATATTTTTGAACTTAAATTAAATTTATAAAAATAATTCAAAGTTGAAATAACATAAAAATAAATAGTTAATTTAAGTCATATGTTTTAATCATTCAATAATAAAATATGTGTAAAATAACAGTTTTATACATTATAACTTGATCTTATTATATATATATATATATAAATAACATTTTGTTTTGTTTCTTATTTTATTTATACATTTGCATCCAAATTTTTCAATTAAAAATTTATTTTTTTCAACGATCCTTGAATTATATAACTAAAAATTCTTAGTTGATATTTTTTAGGGAAAATTTCTTCTTCTCTTTCTCATAAGTAAGAATTATTCTAAAAAAATCCATTCTTTTGTATGGTTATTAAGGAAAATGATAGTTACCTGTCATGTAAAATGTTATTATATTTTTTTTGTGTGTGTGTGAAATTCTTGAGCAATTTCAGTTCCTTTTGAGAATCGAGTAAATAATAATAATAATAATAATAATAATAATAATAATAATAATAATAATAATAATAATAATAATATGGTTGTAGTATAGGGTATCTAAGTAGAAGAATATTCCAAATGGAGAAGGCTTATTAGATAGAGATTTTGATTAAAAGTGGTGAACGGAAACTCGATAAAGAAAAAAAAAGTTAATAACTAATCAGTGGCGTGTGATCCTTTAAGTAACGTTAGAAATTTAAAATTTGATTTTATAAATATAAAATTTTATTTGGGAGAATTACTTTATATTGAATATTTATAAAATTTAATTTGAATTAATCAATCAATGAATCAGATATTGATATTAAAAATAAAAACCATAGAAACTTAAATTTAGTGTGCTTCCTTTTTTTTCTGTAAGTTTGGCTTCATCCACGTCTCCCACCCCATTCCTTATTGCTTTTCCTTCGTCTTGCTAACTCATCTTCCACAAACCACAGCATCCCCCAACTCCCCATTGCGTTTAAGCTTCGTAATGGCAAAGGGAAGTAGGGATACCCTTACACACACAAAAAAAAGATGAACTTGGGCTAACGCACTTGTTTCATAAAACTATATCAAATCTTTAAGGGTAGGAGTGATAACAAGCCTAGTCGAGTCCGAGCTTGAGTAGGCTCGGTTCGGGTTCGAGGCTCAGTGAGCTCAGAATTTTAGGCTCAGACTTGACTCGAAAATAATATTATTGGGTTCGACTCAGGCTTGTCAAGCTCGACTCAAAATGAAAAAAGTACCTAATTTATTTTAGTTAATTTATTTTTAGTAGATTTCTCGTATTTTATTTTATTGCTTTTCTTTTGCTAAAAAGATTAGTTTTAGTGTATATGTAGCATATATAATATAATTATTCTGAGCCTGTTCATGAGCTTTTCGAACCGAGCTTGAATCGGCTCGTCTCGTCTCATTAAGGTCTCGAGCCGAATCCGAGTCCGAGTCGAGCTCACTCGAGCCGAGTTTTGACCGAGCCGAGCTCGAGTAGCTCGCGAGTTGGACATGCTCATTATCACCCCTATTTAAGAGGTTTAAATTTTTTAAAAAATATATTGAATATTTAGGGGTTGTAATTAGATTTTAGAGTTTATAACTTAAACCTAAATCAATCATCATATTACTATAAAACCTAAACTCTAAACTCTAAACTCTTAAATTTTAATAACTATCTCTAAATTATAAACCTCTAAACTCTTAAATCCTAAAACTAATGTGCTACCATCATTGAATATAAATCTTTAATATTTTATTATATAAATCGTGATTAAAGGCAAAACAAAATGACTGAAAGAAGTATAAAAAAAGAAATATGGGAGCTTAGAATTTTGCTAAGGGAGGAGAGACTCTTCCAGCATCAAATTGTTTATTAATTAATCATAAGTTCATGATTAATGAGGTGTATATTGGAATAAAAAATTAAAATAAAAACCCAACCAAAATGTAGCAAATTGGCATCCACGTGGAGTTACTTCGAGAAAATGATTACTTAAAACATCCAAGTTGGAGTCGTTGTTAATTGTATACTACTGGGATCCATCATGCACTGTTAAAAACACTCAAAATCACTATCCCATGTAACAATAATAAACGTACACCACCAGAATTGTGAGTGGGTGGAGGCCTTGAATATTCCTTTTCGATTTTCTTGGCTGCCAAACACGTGTATGGATTCTTTATCGTGAGATGAATATTATGTTTGTATGAAACTTACATCCCAACCAGGATTCTCCGGACAGGATCTGATACTTAAAAAACAACTGTTAACTAGTTGTTGTATACAGTCAGTGACATGTAGGAATCCATATTTGAGATAATGGAAAAATCAACTAGTCTTTTGTTTTGGTCAAATTTATAACAAGTCTCTGTACTATAAATATTACAAATCCAGTCCCCATATTAGGGACTAAATCCATAAAAACACACAGTAGAAGGGTTTTCTTCTTTCTTTATTTCATAAGTTTTCCAGTGGGATTTGTTTGTTGATGACATTGTGGTGACGAGAGTCAAATCCACCGATACTCTTTTCTTTTCTTTTCTTTTCTAGTGTTTGTTTATTACGTATGAAACAGTCTTCCCTTTTTGTGTGTTCCTCCACTAGGACTAGGAGTAGGAGAAATTCAGGACCAAAGCCCTCAAAATATTACTTTGGTGTAGGACAAGCCTCTCACTACTGGCCCTGGGGACAATATGTTCCCATCTCATCATGCCTTTCGAGACACTGAATTCCAGAGAAAAAAACAAAGAAGAAAACCTGGGGGTTGCAATCTTTGGACAGGCTTTTTAATTAGTGTTCACATATGTTTTGACGTCTTGAGAGAGTGTTAAGCATTTTGATGGTCGGACAACTTAAAAGGAAATAGATATAAGAGGTGTATGAATCTAGTAAAGGTGTAAAAGGGTAGGAGTGTTTTTAAGTTCGAGAATTTGAGTTTAATTCGTGTTTGAGTTTAGTAATAGGGATGAGTATTTTATCCGGTCCGATCGGGTTGGATTTTTTTAAGAAAAAATCAGGTTAGGGTCGGGTTCGAGTTTAGGGTGTAAAATATCCTACCCGACCCGATCCAGGATTAAATATGTAATTTTTCATAAATTTTTAAGGATATTTATAATAATGGTCTTCCATCTATATATTTTTTATAATTAGATCCTTAAAATTAATTTTTTTATTTATAATTTAGTCCTTAAAATTTATATTTTTTTATAATTAAGTCCCTAAAAATTATTTTTTGCAATTTAGTCCCTAAATTTATTTTTTTCTATAGTTCGGGTCAGAATCGGGTTTAGGTTATTTATTTTTGGGTTGGGTCGGATTTTTTGAAAAAAATATTTGGGTCAGATTGTAGTCGGGTTTAAGGTATTTGTGTTCGCGTCGGGTTCGGTTGGGACAAAAATTCGACCCGACCCGTGCCCATCTCTATCTAATAATAGTGAGTTTAACTTAGCTTATTATGAATTTGAGTCGAAATTAAACTTGAGTCGAATATCAATTATGCTTTGATCAAATCAAACTTGAATAACTCACAATGTCTCATCTCATTTACGGCTATAATAATAATAATAATAATAATAATAATAATAATAATAATAATAATATATTTTAGTCTATTTTAATTTAAGAATAATTAAAAAAACTTAATATGCTATACTTTAAGTAGCTATGATGTTTTTTAAATTAAGTAGCGAATAGCTTAATTCAGTTCATTAAAATTTCAAGTCGAATTTAAATTTAAATTAATTAAATTTAATTTTAATCGAATAAAATTAAATAATTTATAATTTATTTTTTCTCATTTACACAACTAACTAAAATGAAATTAAGAATTTTATATTGAAAATTTGAAATAAAATAAATTGTTCATCGTTAAAAGTTACAAGCGTAATATTCTGAGTAGGGAATGTCTAGGTTATAGATTGAGTTGACCCAACAAGATTAAAGATAATCATTTACTTTTCACAACTATAACCCTACCATTTTTCTGACAAACAAGGAATCGATTGGGTACCATGTGGGATATTCGAGTAAGGCTGAATGTGGCCATCGGATTAGCATGAGGTGTGACATATTTAGGTGTAACTAAAAGATAATAAATTTTAAATAGTATTTATAAATTAAAATATTAAAATTTTTATATCAATGAAATCAGCAATTAAAAGTTAAGAGAATTAAAAATAATAATAATATTTTTAAAATAATTTATATCTAATTAAGTCTTTGAACCATAAAATTGAATCAATTAAGTTTTTAATAAATTTTGACTATTTGATCTTAATAATTTTGTTATTGTTATAGTACGTTGTGCCATATTGTCTCGATTTAACATTTTAAAGAAATTTATTTTATTTAAAAGTTTTAAAAATGCATAATATATAAAAATTATTTTTAAAGAAATTTATAAATACCCCATGATATAATTATAGTATATCATGGGTCAGTAATATTTAAATAAAAGTAATCAAAATTTAATAGTTAAAATTACACAAAAAAATTAATTAATTATATTTCTCGGTTAAAATCCATAATCAAGTATAAAATAATCAATGACTTTATTATTTTTTTTAAAAATAATTTTTTTATACCTAAGTCTAAAAGGAATAAAAGATTTAAAAACGTCATCAACAGGATTTAATTCACTAACTTCATGTAAAATAAATTTAATTTCCTATATATACTTTACCACTAAGGTAACACTCACTCAATAATCTTAAAATAAGTAAAGTAAATTATAATTTAAAATCCTACTAGCCCCCACGGCTTCTCCCATGTTTTTTGATAAAATTTTCGGGTTTTTTTTTTAAGTTTCAATATTTATTTTGTAAGTATTAATATTTATTTATAACAAAGTATTTATACATCTAAAATAAATATCGATACTTAAAAAACTAAAAATATTATTTACTATTTTTAATATTTTCAATTTATAAATAAATCTCGAAATTTATTATCTTTTAGTCACATGCTAAATATAAGGACGTTAGACCCTTCCCCGGATGATCCAAAGGTTCTCTAATAAGGGCAGCATGGGGTCTCTAATTTGATTAATGGTGTGCCCTAGTAATGTAAGGGTCAAATCTTTCCCTGTCCCTATGTCTCTTTTCATGCTTTAAAAGTCAATAGGGTGAGACCATGAGACAGGTTCATTGTAGTAACATTATTTTTTAACTACTAGGAAACAACTTTTCTAGGTCATATTTCCATTAACCTAAACTACAATTATATTAAAACAAGGGTTATCCCACTAAGTCTCTTATCTGGTTTTTACTTAATTATATATGCTCCTGCTAGTGCCTAGTGCTGCCTTATTCCATATCTACTAACTTATTTTATTCTAAAACAAGGGAGGTTAGGTCAAGAAAAAAGTAAAAATGGGTGTAATCCACTATTGCTTATAGGTAAAGGCTGCATTTTTCTCTTCTTTTACAGACACATGCATAATGCCCTGGTGGACAACCATCTGCAGATCCTCAGGCGTAGTTTCAGATAAGAAATGGAACAAACAACCTGATTCCTTCACAAAAGATGCATAGATTTAGTACAAAGATGTGTATGGTCTTTAAAAACATTAATTGGGATGTCTAGTACACCTCGTGGGGGATACATAGTGCCTCATGGAAGCAAGTTGACAATTAAAAAAGAAAAAGAAAAGTTGTCTGTCTTTGGATTAATGGAAATTAAATTGGATTTTGTCAGGTGTTTAAGTACAAATTGAATTATATAACTCCATACTTAGTTTTATTTAAACATATATTTGTAATACCTTGTTTTAAAATTAAGTTATCCATGCTTGGTTTAGGGCGGACAACTGTTCATGGATGATGGCTCATTCGATTTATCTGATCTAATTAAATAGAGAAAATTTGATAAAACATGGATTTGATCTATTTGAATGGATGATGGATGAAGCGGACGATGGATTCGGATAAAAAATTTTAACCCACCATCCGATCCATCACCCGCTCATCCATCGATCTATTAATATAATATTAATTTTAAAAAATATTAATTATCTTAAAGATTTTTAAGCTAAACCCTAAAATATTTACTCATTTCAACGTCACTTTTTAATTTTTAGTCTTACAATTTCTTCTACAATTTTATTTGGGAATTGAATAAAAAAGGTATGTATTTTTTTTAATTTTTGATTTCTTTTAATTTTTGGTTTAGATTTCAATATTTTTTGTTCTCGTGTAATTTCTTATGCATTGTTTGATTTTTTCCAGCTTTTATATCTCATTCATTTTCAATTTCTCTTAGTTTTCTTTCATTTCTCCGATTTCAACCCAAAATCTCATCGTATAAAATATTTTATTTTCATTTTATATTAAATACTTTTAGTAAGTTTTTATATATAATTTTAATTCAAAAAATTTTAATAATACAATTCATTTATGTTCTGATCCACTCGTTTTATCTGTAATTGATAGACAGAATAGATTTAATTCAATAATCAAACGAGTGATGAGTGGATTGGATGATAAATTTAGATGCAGATGATAGAGTTAATGAAACTCTAATCCATCCGATTCGACACATTGTTAGCCCTAAATTATGTTTCAATAACAATATATTAATGATTATCTTGGTGACTGCCTCTCTTAGGATTAGGGTTGGGATTCTTTAGTAGTTTAGGTTATAGATTCGGGCCTGGTAATTGGTTAAAGCTTAGATAGACAAATGGCTAGTTGGGCACCGGGTGTAATAGGTAAACACTTGTGCAAGGTAGCTGAGGTTAATTGAGTCGGTGGATATTGCAATAGTAAGAGTGTTTAATGAGCGAGTCGAGTATAAGTTGGTGTAATAAGCTCGAATATGTGTTTGTAAAAAAAATATATTATTCGACTCATTTAACGAGAATTTTTACCTTATTTTTAAAATTATATGATTATAATAGTATGTAATGCAATTACAAAATCTAACTCTCAATGTTTTAATTTAAACAATAAATGATAAGAAGAGTTCTAGTTAAGGTAGTTCTCAGTGTTTTAATTTAAAATATTAGATCATTGACTTTTAAAGGATAATCTAGCTTAATTAGATTAAAAAAAATGATAGTCCACATAAATCAAGTATGTGAAATTATACCTTTAAAATTCATAATCCAAATTTACTTTATCACTTACGTCAATAATCCATAAATTGATCGCATGCATATATATAATCCAACATATATAATAAAAATAAGTTTTAAAGATATAAAAAATATTTATAAATTTATAAAAAGAAAAAGAAGTCTCACTAAAACATGAAATAAAAACCCTAAAACTACTTATAAATCTATAAAAGTTAATCATTTGATTATTTTTGGATTATATTGTTTTAATTTCATCCATTCATTCACTACACCAAAATAGATCTTTAATGGCGTTTTTTTAGTTTTATAGTGGCGTTTTTTAACGCCGCTAAGAGTAGATCATTAGTGGCGTTTAAATTCAAAAATGCCACACAAAACTATTCTTTAATGGCGTTTGTGATTTCAAACGTCACAATAACATATTCTTTAGTGGTGTTTGAAATCACAAACGTCACTAAAGAGTAGATCATTAGTGGCGTTTGAATTCAAAAACGCGCAAAAAACCTATTCTTAGTGGCGTTTGAAATCACAAACGCCGCTAATAACACAATTCTTTAAAAAAATAAAATAAAAAAATAATATATCATTTATATATAATCGATCAACCATTTTAACACAATGTTTTAACTGACTATCACCCACATAGAAACTCTTTCCCATAACTAAAAATGCATTAACTAATGAATATAATCTTTATAATAGTTAACAGACCACAAATAAACTATTCAACAATTTAAGTTAATAAGGATAAATATGACTATGAGTGAGAACATACCAAGAAAATTTTGTAGTTATAACTTAAGTTCAAAATAACAATTCAAAATGATGACAAAATCAAAACCTGTGCTTAATGGATAAAAGAATAGGTTAAAGGAACTGGTAAATCGTATTAAATCTGATTCGGGTCATTTATTATTAAAATAAATAAATGTTCAAGTAAAAATAAACAATAGTAAGTGTCTAGCTTAATGGATAAAGAGTAGGTTAAAGGAGAAGTCACGGGTTGAAAACCACCCAACCTCAAAAAATTTTATATTTTCAATTGTAGCGTTTTTTGATTAAACGCTACAAATTTTGTATCTTTAGTGACGTTTGTCTAAAGACATAATTTTTAGTAGTGTTTTTAAACGTCGTTAAAAATACCGCTAAAAACCAGCTTTGATGTAGTGATTGTTTTAATTAACTTGTATTTTTTAAACATTGAGTTACTACCCCAAATGATTAACACAAAATGGAATAAGATTTTTTCTTGGTTTGGATTTAAATGATTTAAGTTTATTATAAAAATATAAAAACATCAATATAAAAACTCTTAATATTGCAATATTTTGAAGTATTTACACACTCAGAAAATAATTCTTTTATTATTCTGACCTAATTTGGATTCACTTATAAATAGTTCCAACCTTGATTACTAGGAAAAAAGTATTCCAATAAGCAGCTCTGATGGTGGGACTATGACTATCTGTTCATCATCATTATCACCATCACCAAGATGAATTCAGAGACTCACATTTAAGGAATTTGAGTGGGTAACATGGAATTGAAAGTATAATTTGTGTATGAAAAAGCCAAGCACCACTAGGGTTTGGAATTTATTAGTGGACGCTTTTTTAAAAAAAATAGTTCTTGATAGAGACCTAAATAATAGTGGTGTTTAAAAATATCTGACTCGATTGACCTGACTTTATTATTTGATTACCCAAACATAAATAATTGGGTATTTATCAGGAAAATTTTAAGGTTCGGGTCGGGTGCCTGGCCTATCATTTCTCGGGTCGGGCATAGATAACAATATTAAAAATTTTCGGGTACTCAGTTCCTATTTTTTATTATTATTTAAATAAAATTATTATTTAAATAAAATACTTTTATATTCACTATATTTTTAAATCAAACAATTTAATTCCTAAATTTCAATCCCTCAAACTTTATTTTCAAAAATGAATTAGGGAATTATTGTAAAAAAATTAAGATTTATTGCAAAATAATAAGTTTATTTGTTCGAGTTGATAAAATTCGAACTTACTCGTTTATATATACGTTATTTTTGCATATACATTAACCGAAATGAAAATCAATTAAATATTATTTACTATTTAAATCATTAATTTTGTACATTAAAATAAATTAAACTAATTAAAAATATTAAAAAAAACTTTTCTTATGTCTTTTTTTTGTTTCAAATTAGATTATGTAATTTATTTCTTAAATTTTATGTTTAGATTATATATCTAGGGCTTTAAAATTTTATATTTGAATGTTAGATTATATAATTCGAACTTTTACATTTGTATATATTTTTTTTAGGATTAAATTTAAAATTTAAATAAAAAATTTAAATGTGGGTACCTGGATACCTGAAGTACCAGGTACCCGGATACCTAAAGTACCAGGTACCCAGATATTCGGGTACCCGAAAAACCCGAATCGGGAGATAGGCCGTTTTTTAACTACCCAAACTTTCAGGTACCTGATATTTCGAATACCCAGATACCTAGATTTAAACTCCGCCAATAAATAAACCTTCAAGTTTATTTAAGGGAGGTGTGTTCAAATGTCCATTTATTAACTCTAGAATATTGACTATCTCATTTGGTATTTGTTGATATAAATTGTGTGATTGTACAATAATATTGTTTTAATTTTGTGCATAACAATTTAAAAAGATAATTATTTTATATACTGATAGTGAAAACTAAAAGTTTTTACAAGTCTCTTAGTTAAAATTTAAAATTTTAATTTAGGATGTGAGGTTTATGGTTTAGAATTTACGGATAATGATTAAAATTTATAAGTTAAATTCTATACCCTAAATTATAAATTAAATTCTAACTATCATCCTTACATTTTAAACCCCTAAACCACATATCTTAAACTAAGACCCTAACCCTTAAAACTAAGGCATTAGTACAAATTTTCGGGGGGTTTTTTTTTGATAAATTTTCGGTTTTCATCGTCAATATATTGAATATAAATTCTGATTTTAAATATCTATTTTTAATATATTTAAGTGATTATAAATTAACCTCCGTTTATATATTAAAATAAACTCGTATTACTTTAAAATTTCGTATATCCAATAGATAATGTTAAATTGAATAATAATAATAATTTTAAAAAATTACCAACATCCGGACTTGATGTCTTTAGATTTAGGATATAACCCACCCATTCTTGTTCACTCCCAAGTTTACTGAAACCTTACAAAATTAGGTTATGAACTTTGAATATCCCAATCACTTTCTTTGGTGTTGAATTGGAGTGTACAAACGTCACAAGAAATAATTTTAAGTCACACTATTGAATTGGGATGTCATACAAAAAAAATTCCATTGGTATAATTCCACACTACGATACAGTTTTAAGCACTAATTGAACTCGAACGAATAAAATATTTTAAACCCAAAATAATCTTTAACATAAAAGATTTAAAAATTTAAAACCAAACACATACAGTTATTTATATATTTTTTATATTTATGAAAAGAGTTGCCTATATATTCGATTGTTAACTTAAACGATATTTATTTTTTTAAAATACAAAAACTTCAACCTAAATCATGAATTTTTAGACCAAATACCAAACATTCAACTCCTAGATGCAATGCCAGAGGTCCTGGACAAGTGCACTGAACAACTGTTGCAACTTGTAAGAAATTGGAATGCATATATGTTTGACTGATGCAAAAATAATATCATTATTATTTCGATTCAGTTACAATGTTACATTAATATCTGTTTTAGAGTATACTCTCAATCATTGGAGATTGATCGCTCAATCACTGTGCTGACATTACTAATGCTCGAACCCGTAACCTTTAAGAACAACAACCGTTTCTTTAACTGATGAGACTAGATGATTCGTACAAATAATATCATTATTAAAGTGTAAGAAATTGGTTAAACCACAGTGTTAGGCACTCGTACACTAGCATGGTATCATAAGTGTCCCAATGCAAATCCCAAGAGACAGAGCTTATCCTTCCCTTTCAGCTTAATGCAAGTGTAATACATCATAGATTTATTTCTGCAAAACCATTGGGTTGTGCAACTTTGTTCCAGGAACTGACCACTCGGATGTTCTGAAAATGGTTTGGTTATAGCACCATGGAAATACATAAAGTAGACCCACTAGACTTGTCTAATGTTTCAATGGTGATGGATTAATTATAAAATTCATTGGAATTCATATGCATACAAAAGATTTTTTTATTAAAGGTTACACTAAATGTTAAATAAATTTAGTTGAAAATTATTCTTGAAAAAGACTTTTTAGAATATTTAAAGAATATATTTAATATTTTAATTTAAGCTTAAGTTAGGGATGTTAATTGGATGGGTAGGTGTGGATATATTTATAAGTATTGATTAAATTAATAAAATTATTTTTTATGAAAAAGAATAAAATACTTTTCATTTAGAATCACACCATATATGTAAAATTGTTTCAAATATCACTCAATTGAACAAGATAAAATAAGTTTAAATCAAGACTATAATGGGGCAAAACATGATTGCGATTAGGAAAAAAAACAATTTGTTGGTTAAGTATATTGTAAAACAGGACGTCAGTATTAATAAAAAATAATAATAAACGGGACGTTAGCACTAATAGAAAATCAACATAGTTGCTCCAAATGATGTACACCCAAAGTTTAAGTTTAGAATAAACTACAACAATAGTGATCGTCTGAAGTAAAAAGGAAAAACTTCAATGAAATAAAAAAACTCAGGCTCTGCGGAAAAAACTCTCAAATCTTATAAAGAAAACAAAATGTTTTTTCTCATTGATGATGTCAAAAATGAAAAGAGAAGTCTCTTATTTATAGGATGAATGCAAGGATAAATTTATCCGAGAATCAGATAAAATTTGATTTAAAATTCAAATTTTAAATTTAATAATAGATAATATCTAATCAAATATCGGATATTTAATTAAATATGATGTTAAATTTAATTGGTTATACATTTAAAATTCAAAGAAATTTTAAATTAACTGAATTGCTCTCATATTATCTATAAATACATAGTGATATAGGATTCAAGCATTACCATAATCCCCTACTAATGCGAAAGAATCCTTATGATATAAAAAATCATAGAGTTTGACCAACACAAGATGAGCACTAGCGAGATTAGTTACTTAAGTGCATAGTAAACGAATCTTGAACTAGTACATAATGATGATGAGTAATCCTCCTCTTAGATAAGTGAAACTAGTCTTGAACTTTCTAAGATCGAGTTGAACTCATAACACATAACTAATACCTTCATCCACCAAAGTCTGCGATGTGAAGATAATATATATACATGAAGTATATGTTTAGTCATCTTACCTCGGGATTTTAGTAAGTGTACTAGAAAAATGGCTCATTATTTTTCGTAGAAGACGACTAACCCTTCTTAATTACATAGGTTATTTCATCAAGTTTATCTTAACATAAATCACCCAAAAATTGAGTTATAAAATAATTAAAAGAAATTGTATAAAATTCAAGCTCACAAGAAAATAAGAATATTTTCTTTAAGTTTATATTAAATGAACTATCTAAACTCTGAACTAAGAAATTATTAAATACAAAAACTCAACCTTTTTATTCGATAAATTAAATAATATTTTTTTCAATAGAACAACCCAAACATTTTGAATAAAATTTATTAAAAGTTAAAATAAACCCATCCATAGAAGTTCATCCATTTTAAGTATTTTTTTCTGTTTAAAACTTGGAAATTCAGCCCAATTCATAACCTCTCCAAATTAACCAGCCAATAGTCTTTACTTCAGCCCATGACTTTCCTGATTGTTTATTTCTTAACCCAATAATATTATGCTTTCTTCTATACCAAAAATAATAAATAAAAACCAAGTTCACTACAACTTTTCTTAATTACAAGAAATTATATCATAAATCATTTCTGTCAAATTATTTATAGAATTAATTAAATATATTTATTTTATTAATCTTTTATTCTATTTTTTTTACGAAGTGAATTTTCATTTGATAAAAACTATTTAAGTGAAGATTCACTTGATAAAAAGATGAGATGAAAAAATTAATGAAGTGAATGCATTTGATTGATTGGTTTTATAAATGACGTGACGGAAATAACGATGATATAACTTATCCTTAATTACAAACGTATTTAAAATATTTTCTATTTATACTATTTTATGTTATATACTTTTTTGGTTTTTCTCATAATTTTTTTAAATTTTGTCCTAATTAATCCGGATCGGCTTGTATCGTACAATACCTTTGGTAGACGGGTGCAAATCGTCTACGTCTTTCTCATGCCTCCATTTGTGCCTCTGTTTTAACTTAGAGGGTTTAGGGGTTACGGTTTATGATTAGGGGTTGTGGTTAGGGTTTAGGAAATTAAGGGTAGAGTGTATTTTTTAAGGTATAGGGTTTAGAGTTTAGAATACAAAAAATAAGGGTTAGGGTTTAAAATTTAATTTTTAAAAAATTTTCAAAGGAGGCATAAAAGGATGCATGACAAAAAGGTATATGATTTTTACTCTTAATAGACGAGTCTCCTAATGAAGATAAAAGCATATTACACTCTCGCGAAAACCTCATACTCAAATTTTGAAATGATATTATTAAAAGAAGCAACCATAATGCTTAGGTTTAAACTTTAAAAATGATATTGTTGAAAGAAACACTTATAATACGAGTACGGCACGATTAAGCTCGCGATTACTCGACAAAGAAAAGAAAGCAAGCCCTCCCCCTCTATTGCTATGCAAAGAGCAATGGACCTGCAGGACACTTCTCAAGTATCTGCATTGCAACTCAACTTTGTAATCATGCATCAAATTTTATAGATTTTAGCAACTGCAATTTCAACCATGAAGTTGTATCGTTTTGTAAGCAATTGTCTTAAATCAAAATGAAACGGGAAACAATCGGAATTAGCGAAAGGTTTACCGGCAGTCTCGTCTTCATGGAAGATAGTTTTCCCAACTACAACCGGGAAACTAAAAGTTAGGCACCACATCATTCCTTGCTAAGATCTATTCCTGCCTTCTTGGCAACAGCATCCAGTCCATTCTTCTCTATTGTCTTCAATGCCTTGGTCGATAACCGCAGTTTCACGTAGCGTTTACCAGCTTCCCACCAAACCTTCTTGTATTGGAGATTCACAAACTGCAATTTCTTCGTCTTGTGGTTCGAAAATGAAACGTTGTTGGCTTTGTTAGCCTTCTTTCCGGTGAAAGGGCATATTCTGCCTGTAAAAGATGGATGAACACTGTAACATTCATTTCATCTCAATCAATTAAATGGCTCTAATCTAAATGCTCTCGACGATGAAACTTATCCCCCATCGTCTCACTGGCCGACCTCGACCCCTGTTATTTTAAGGTCATATCTACAAACGTTTGAGGATGAGAGCATGATCACTCAATTCTCTCATGGCAACATCCTTATTACTAGCTTTACCCATGCTCAGAATACCAACTGAAATAACAATCACCTCTAATTGCATCTAATTCAAGCTTAGAATCAGATAAATGCTAACAATTCAAAGATCCTAGCTAGGGATTTATGTCTAATCAAGTTCACATTTTCATATAAACTCCACATTCAAGTAAAAATAACCCAGATTATCATTATAAATCTTCAGTAAAACTCTTCTAAAATCACACATTTGCATATCAAAACCTTTTCTTTTCAACATTACAAAGAAATATTGCATAATTGGAACAGAAACAGAATGAAATGACCAAAACAGAAACTAACCCAGAAATTTAATCATAACAACTGAAATAAAATAGAAAAGAGAGAAAGGATTTACGAGCAACAGGCTGGAGAGTAGGAGCGAGAGGTGAGGTTATGGGCTTTGCAGGAGCCGCCACGAAGGGAAGGTTGTAGGAGATTTTGATGCCACCGAGTTGAGAAGTGAGAGAACCAAGAAGTTGTGGAGATGGCCTTGCCTTGAGAGTCTCTGCTTTGTTAAACTTAAGAAGTGAAGTACTTCCCAAAGTGGCCAACGTCGCCATTGTTGCTTTCTCTGGTTTCTCGGTTTATCTATCTTCACGTTATTTTGTCAAGAATTAGTGGACAGGGAAGGATATGATAATAATTTTGTTTGGTGAATAAGCTATTAAACTATATATTTTTAAAAAAAATATTTAAAGTGTTTTTTATTATTTTTAATTTATTTAAATAGATATTTATTTTTATTTTTTAATATTTATTATTAATTTTATTATTCAACACGTGTTGATCTTTTAAAATTTTAAAATTATATTAAAATAAATAAAATTTAATTAAATAAAATAACTCTAAATTTTATAAAATAACCATAAAAATTAAAATTCTTAACAATTCAAAAATCAATTCTTGATTTGACCTAATTTCGTCGTCCGTTGTCACAATGTTACCCACCACATTAGTTGTCAGACCATTACAACTATTTATTTCATTACTTCGTCGCTAAAAATTATCTGATATCGTACGAAATATCAAAATCGTAGTATTTAAATAATCCACGTTGAAGGATGATATAACGGACAATAAACGATGTGTAAGTTGTTCGATAAGGGGAATACTCTTCATTTTATCATCAGAAATACAATCAGCACCAATGATAATGGTCAAATTTTGAGGATTAGAAACTTGAATAGACTATTTTAAGATATTTAAAAATTTTAATTTATTTTAAAAAATAAAAATATTTAATAATTATATTTTTATTGATTAAAAAAAATTTAACGGTCAATTATGACGAATACTTTTTAAATGACATTAAAAACGTTAAATATTTGTTTCACCTAAAAATACTTTAAATATTTGAAGATTTATTTATCACTTAAGCCTAATAATTTTATTTGTTTCCCCTCATTTGAAATTTGGGTTATCAAGGACTATTTTGTAATTGTGCAAAGAATGTCAAAGTGCCCAAACATGGAGGAAAATAAATTTTAGAATGCAAATTTTTTATTTAATAATTTATTTACATTTTATAATAATATGTATATCTATACTTATTATTAAGTTTTTGATTAAATTGCTATCACATATTAATTGAATATTAATTTAATTAAGAAATAATTAAAATATTGTTTATAAAATAATAGTCAATATTATTGTAATAATATATTTATCTTTTTAGTACAATTTTTAAATAAAATAATTAAAAAATTGTTATTTAACTATTAAAAGAATCATTTAAGAGAATAAATCTTTACATGTAATTTTTGTTAAATAAAACAAGGTATAATGTTAAAAAAAAAAACATTCTTGACATTTTATGCAATGATGGAGAATACAAAAAAAAAAAATTCTTAATTTCATGATTTAAGTATCTAATATAGTATTCAAGGTTTATGAATTTAGAATTTAAGTATCTAATGTCAGAGTTTAGGTTTTAACCTATAATCTGCAATGTAATCAAAGATAGCATAGATTATCCTGCATAAATGGTGATCAAAAGCATAGACTATCTCAGAATAAATGGTGATCAAAGGGAGGAAAAAGAAAGTAACCCTAATCTTACAAGACTACAAAAACATCAGTGTATAATACACAAACTTCTAACTATCCATGTAATATAGCTACTTTCACAGTAATGTTGAATAAAAGTTCAGAGTTTAAATGGAGTGACCATCAGTTCACCAAGATGGTCAGATAGATTTAGCACCTCTTACTTCCAGTACCCCTCGTATGTCGGAATGAAGGGTCATTTACTAGTCAAACCCAATCGAAATTCAAAAGAGTATTACCTTGTGTCTTTGTATGGCGGAGGCCGACTGCAATGATATGTAAAACTCAAATGTAGCAGGATGATGCAGAATTTACTTGAAATGATGAGCATTTGGGGAGTTTAAAGGTTTGGTGAGGCAGTTTTATCTCCAGTTGCAGCGATCCGATTCATTTTGGAAATTTCAGCCGGTAAAGGTTCGGGTCAACGTACTCTACAGTCACAAATCGGTTATCAAATAACCGTCCATGTATAGAATGTGCAGCCGTGCATGATGCTTCTGTTCTTCTATACTCAACAAACACACAACCAGGCTCGAAAATCAGTTTCAAATCATTATCCTTGCTATTTTCATCAATATCTAATTCTGTTCTCGCACTACCATCGGAACCGTCGATAGCATCTGGTAGCCTTCCATCACCTTCCTCCAGGTGTGAATCTTCTCTGGGCAACAATTTCTTACCAACATCACGATCAATATTATCAGCAACCTTGTCATATCGAGAGTCTGGTTTCTCTTTTGAGGTATTCAGCAGTGTAGGGATCTCCTGCACACTTGTTATAGACTCACTCTTAAAGGTAGGATCTTCAATTGCCATCTCAGTATGACCTTCTGGTAATTTTCCGCTGACTTCATCCGGATTCACATTTTCTTCATTTGCGGTTACACTTTTAAAGTTATTTTCAGTATAATCCTCGTTTGAGGTATGGATTGGATTAGGGACCTCTTCAGAATTTGTCTTGTCTAAATTTTGCAAGGTCGGATCTTCCACAGCCATTTCAGTATCATACTGAGATCCAGCGACAATGTTTCTCTCAAGCCCCCTTCGAGGATCGGGCTCATCATCCAAACTCCCATGGTTTCTGTCTTCACTATTAATATTGCATTCGTGCTCACCTTGTCGACATAACTCATCGTCCAAGAGGTCCGTTTTCTCATCATTATACCTGTCGCCTGACAGTACTTTGGGAGAGTTACAAAGAAAGGATATACCAGCAGTTCCTCCAGAGTTTCCATCAGCAACTTCTTTTGTAGTCTTGGTTTCAACATTTATTTCATCATCTACTGCATTCTGTACGTTTCCAGTTTCCCCCGTATTATCATCTATTTTGTTTTCTCCATTTGTAATGATACCATTTGCACGCTTGACAACATTAACGGATTTAATAGTACCAAACCTGTAGGATATGTATATATATGTGTGTGCATGTATATATATATATATCAGATTAACCCATCAAAAGAAATATGATCGTGAAAGCGATTAAATTGAAAAAGGGATTTTGTAAGACCTGGAACACTCTAACCGTACATCTTCTAGTACTTCTTCCACCTCAGCTTCCGATAAAGACAAATAGTTTTCTGGGAACTAAGCCACAAAAACAAAAATGATAATTACGATAACGAATATGGTTTTCCTTCCAGGAAAATAAACATCAGTAAGTGGACTACACATAAAGTTCTCCACTGCACATCGAAATTATATCATCACCAACGTAACTGCAAATGGATCTAAGCCATATACTTTACCAGATTTTTAAGCTTAAGGACATGCGTAGGCTTCTGAAGAAGTGGCCTCGCAAGTTCAGGAATAATACAGGAATTTTGATCTCCACCATTTCCCTAGGACAAGTATCTTCTAGTTAGTACAAATCTCAGCATAATATTACGGCTAATGTGAAAAAAAACTAGGGCTGAAGCTAGTTAGAAAGCAACAGTGCTTTTCAGTACCGAGGAAAAGCCATGAAGACCAGCCTCAACTGCAGTGATTACTTGCCCTCCCAACTTCATTCCATTCAGACCAGCACAGGCTTTGCGAGTAACAGCTTGGTCAACATACTGATATTAATTTACCAGATATTCAAGTCAGGCAGAGTGGATTTGGTTACACGTACAAAAGAAAATAATAGGCATAAGAGTGAGTAGCGAGAACAACAGCAATGATTTGAAGATCATTTGAACATAAAAAGGGTACCCAACATAAGTAAATATACTCCATGTTACCTCGAGCATAGCATAGTGTTCACCGATATCCTTATTCATATCAAAGTGATATTCCTTCAAAGGCCCAAAGGCATTAGCAATCTCCATGAACTGAAAATTGTACACAAATACTAGTCAGTTTAAAAGGGTGATAAAATTGTAAATGAAAATAAGAGAGGATGATAATTAGTAGAGAAGAGGAAGAAGATGCAGGAACATATGAGCCCTAGATAATCTTTGTGCAGCATTGGGATTTCTACAGTCATGTTTACCATTTCAGATGAAAGAGACTCTGAAATTCCACCAATGAATATCTGCACCAACTCGCAAGAAAAGGAAATAATATAAAAATTGCCGCAAAAGGGAGGGGGAACAGTATAAGTAAGTTGAATGCCATCTGCAAATGGTGTATGGAGTGATATTAAAAAAGAAAAGGTAAAAAAGAACAACGAGATAGGCCTAAGTCAATTAGAAAAATTCTGGTGGTATTTTAATGGTATGCAACACAAATTATTTATGGCAAATAGTATCAAAGACTCAAAATTATGAAACATACCTTGGAATGTGAATCCTCCACAACATCATTGACTGTGGTCACTGTTGCTCCTGATTTCTCCGGTTCACCAGTCTGCATGAAAATAGCAACCGTCTGAAAACCTGCTACGATGGTAACCACAATAGACCTCAGAAACAGCAAAGCAGTAGAAATGTACTAGCATCTTTCTGCCTGAACAGAAAGCACTAACTAATTACAAGTATTTTATCTAAAACTAGATAAATGAAGGCAAAGCATATAAAAGTTATCAGGTCAGTTGACATCTGAAAGTACAACAATATTCTGAATTGCATAAATGCGCCGATGTGCAGAAACATTTGATGAAAAAAAATTGGCTTCATCAGTTCAAAAGTTATCCAAGTTAGTTTAGGTGTGTTTGTGTCCATGGATCCCGTGGAAAATAAGAGGCGTGGTGGGGGCTCCCCATTGTCCACACCAATGCGCCAAATGGCACATAATATCATCCCCTTCCATCAGTGCTCAGCTAAGACACATACCCCAAAGTGTCAAGCTTATGGATTTAAATGGGTATTCCTAATCCAAGTAAAAACATAGTAAACACTACTTGATTTAAGGGGCATTTTAAGAATTGAAACCAAACAGTAGGGAAAAGAAAACCATAATTACTTCTGTAGATGAAAAAAAAGTAATTAAAAAAACATAGCAAACTTCCGATCAACAAGATCTACAAGTCATACAGTACCAAATATATATAATTGCAGGCAACTGAAATAGTCTAACAGAACATAAAAAATCCCACAAATCATTATTATACTAACAACAATGATTATAAAGACTAATCAAGAAATTTGTAGTCAAAAATACTTTATCTTGGTTTCTGAGAAAAAAAAAGCAGTGTTAACAATAACACATCAGCAGTCATGCAAAAGAGATTCTTAAAGATTGTCCATAAATAAATCCAATATAAACAAACAAGAAAGAAAACTGTATAACAAATCTGAAAGAGAAAAAGAATACATATATCCACAAAGATCAACAATTAAAGCAATAGGGTTATTATTTGTACTACCACTTCAACAAAGTCTTTTGGCCGTCTGATTTTGAGAACAGAACCAGAGAGACTACGGCCATCAAATGAAAGAGCTGCAGAAGCATCCTCTGGTGTAAGGAATTCAACAAGAGCTTGGCCCTTTCCTTTGTGTATCTGCAATTTGTAAGGCATAACATAACATTTTCCTATGTCGCATTCATATGTTTAACAGTAGTAAAATGTAAACCACTAATATATCAGACTCACGATGCAGCTAATACATGGTTCGGTCCTACGGACATGATTAATGCCAGATGAAAGCAAAAAATTATTGAAGGATTCCATCATAGCTTTTTCAGAGGCTGAAGCTGGCACATTTTCTACATAAAGCCTTCTCATAGGCCTGGTAGCTTCTGTCAGCTGAACTGAGTCAATCGATAAAGAGCTGGTTGAAGCCACAACTAGAGGCATCCCTGTTACTGAAACAGTAGGAACAGGATTGACCATAGCATGCAATTTTAAGGGAACCGTTTGACTTAATGCTTGAACATTAGAAGAAGCTGAAGCAGAAAACACATTTTCTGTTTCTGCAGGTGCAAGATCCCACTTAGCTGTTCTCTTCTCTGTCGTGCGATGAACTGGGGAGGGTGTCCTAACAACAGATTCAGTCTTTCTTTTCCTTGGAGAGTAACCACCAAGACCACTAGTGGATCCACTATGTCGCCTATGGTGACCACTTGAACCATTACTTGTCATTCTGCTCCTGTCATCAGAATGTTGTCTTCCAAATCTCCCTTTTACACCATGAGAGGAAAGTTCATGCTCTGACTCATGATGAGTTGCACGCTTGTGCACCCTTGGAGAGAGAGAAATAGATCTTCTATGCCTGTCTTCATGCTCCCGGCTCTGTGACCGTCTCCTTTTATGCTGTGAGTCCTCATGATGGGATCTCGATGGTTTTTTCTTCTCCTTCTTGTCACTACATTCTGAAGCATGCCCCTTTCGTGTCTCATGTTTTTTAGTAGTATGCCTTTCTCTATTTTGTTCATCATCTCTAGTATGGTGTTTTCTCTTGTCATCTCTCTCAGATTTTCCTTCACTTCTACCTACATGCCTATCCCTATCCCTATCTCTATCCCTATCCACTAGGTCTCTAGAATGCTTCTTCGCATCTACCATTTCTGAACCACCAGGTGTTTGCTCAGTTTTTCTCTTCCCATGAATTCGTTTCTCATATTTGCCTTCATCCTTAATTCCCACATCTTTTCTCACTTCCGACTTCAATCTTCTTTCCCGCTCATGATTCTCCCTACTTTTCTGATTAGAGATGTTATCATTTTTCTTATTCGAATTCTCTATTTTCTTGTTGGAACTGCTCTTCTCCATTCCCTGCAATAGGTTCTTTTCATGACCAAGAGAAAAATCTTTGACATGCCCATTCCCACCATCAGATCTGTTAACATTCAAATCATTCAGGATTGGGCTGTCCTTTGCTATCTTCCTCACTTCTATATTTCCTTCTTTGACACTTTCAGCACTATCACTAAGTTTTTTACTATTCCTCTTGAGCATAATCTCTTCATAGTTGAAAGGCCTAGTCCGGGCAGATGTTCCTTCATGTGAATCATGTTGTGGGAGCTCCCCAACTTTTTCATGCTTTTCCTTACGCCGACTCGATCTGCCCATCTTGCCAAGTGCCCTAACTATAATTCTTTTCAAATTTACTAAAAATAACACACTAAGCACTCGGTCCAATAACCAATACGCATATCATAAGAAAGCTTCAATACCAAATTCTGATAAGTATCCGAAATTTCTTTATTTACTGCAAATAAAGTAACAGACAACATGAAAAAAAATGTCATTGTTTACCATAGGTTTATGAAAAGAAATCCACAAATAACCTATTTTACTATTTGAAACTTCTAAATTCCATTGTCGTTGCTAGAAATTACTACTAAATGAACCCTATCAAAATTTTACAAAGGAACAACACTTTTCCAACCATTTTAAACATTTATAGGTAACCATTTTCTTTGACAGACTAAAACCATAAAACAAACCCATCGATTCTACACTTTAAAGTTCAGTTCCAATAAAGAAATGAAATTATATAAAGTACCCAGAAGAGGAAAAGAAATACCAAGAAACTTATTCAAACTTTCACCCAAATTCCATTTCTTTAACCCCTCAACCTCACACCCAATAAAAAAATACAAATGCAACGAGACCCAACAAAGAATAGAGAAAACAGGGCAAGAATAAAAGTTTGTACCTTGAAGCAAAGCCGAGATCAGTGCAGCTATCTTGCCTTGGGTTGGAACTTGAAAACCTAGAAATTGAACGGATAGAGATATCGTTCAATTAAATGGAAGCAAGGTCCGATGCAAGGGTTTCTTCCTTTTTTTCTTTTTTTAAATTATTAATATCTTGTACGTTTCAGAAAAAAAATATTATTATTGTTATTATTTTGTTTAATTTACATTTGTTCGAAGATGATTTTTTTCACTATTATGAAAAATCAATTGATCAAAAAAATTGTATAAAAATAAATAAATAAATAATAGGGTTTATTCTGGTTTAAATATATATTTATACCTAAATTAGATAATTTTTTAAATTGATATTTAAAAAAATTATTTTCAAATTAATACTTGAACTAAATATTTTTCTCAAACTGATACTTCAAAAGTATTTAATTTTAAATTGGTATCCGAATAATTTTATTTGTGGTTTTAATATATCTATTAACAATTTAATCCTAAAAATTTATATATTTTATCAATTTAATTTTAATTCAATATAATTCATTAAATTTAACCTTTGATATTTTAAAATTAATCAATTTAAAAAATATAATATTATTAAATAATGTGAATACATAAAATTAAATAAATAATTCAACAACTACACTCTTAACACAAGCTTCGATAAACTTAGCGTAACCCTTGACTCGTGTGATCTTGAATTACTCCTTTATAAGTTACAAGATCAATCTTCTTACTACATGGCCAACGTAAGAAGCTAATACTTAACATGTGAATTGTTGGAGGTGCTTACTACATTTTAAACTGATCTGTTATTATTCAAAGGGGTTGTGTTAACATGAAGCAGCTAACCAATCAGTTGCGTAACGATCAATTTTCTTAATTTCTACCAACCAAGGTCGAGTTAATAAGTCATGAGCAGCATTCACCAAAGATGTGCTAGGTAATCCTTGTATTTTACGCGTCAAAATTTGAACCACCTCAATATTATTAGTCTCTAGAATAACTTTTCGACATCCAATACTCCAATCTTGAGACAGAACATCAATCGTTGTCTAGAATTCAGCCCACAACACTGTGCAACGACCAATATTACGTCTAAACCCAATCAACCATTGACCTTGGGTATCCCTGATGACCCCTCCAGCTGATGTCAAACCGTCACTCATCCTTCTTGCACCATCACAATTTGCTTTAACTCATCCCACCGATGGTCTTTTTCAAACTTGTATAATTATGCATGTGCTAAATCAAAACAACCAATACAATCACCCAAGATACTATTACAACAATAGTTAATACTCTCCTTTTAAATGTAATCAACATCAAATATGAAACTACATCTTTACTTCCAAATAAGTCAACATGTAATAGCAAATTGTGCATTCTAGGTGAATATATCGTTGCACCATAACCCCCTACCTTGAATATTGCAGCACAACCAATCTATAAAAGGCATCATTAAAAATTATAGATTTTATCAGAAAGAATTATATGTTTCCAAGTTCTATATGTCCCAGTACATTGTCATAAAATATGGTCTAGAGATTCAGATTCACGCCGACAAATAGAATACGTGTCTAAATCAGCGAGGCGCCTTCTCTTTCTCTCAACATTAGTTAATAACCGATCATGGAATGCAAGCCATATGAAAACCTTAACTCGTTGTATCACTTTCAAGCCCCATATAGATTTTCAAATAGAATCCCCTTCACTTATACCAGTTGTTGTACCGCCTTATATGTTGACTTTGTAAAAAAAACAACGATTAGCTTCTCACCGCCATCCTACAATATCAAGTCTAACCTCTGCATGTAGGGGAGGAACTGCTACAATTTGTTGCACAATTTCCATTGGTAATGAGACAGAAATTAGTTCCCAATTCCACTCACCAGATCTAGTTACCATATCAACAATAGCGCATGGACATTGTAACCCCCTCGACCTAGTCTAGATGCCACCCGAATCGAACAAGCTACACGGGGAATACCGAAGCTAAGCCGAAGACTCACCCCAATAAACAACCCTAAAAAATTATTCTCCTTATCTTCTCTAAATGCATTAATATCCTACATGTTCATGCAAGGACTGAGTTCATTTGCAGCGGAAATTAATGTGAAATGAGTCTTATTTTAAACGAACAAGTTTGAAGTACCTAATTATAATTTTTCAGAAATTCGTGATCTAAAAGTGTACTAGATGCACTTAATAACCTATAGGGCATAAATCACATAATTCAACAAGATTTCTAGATGATTGACATCCTAGTTCCATGCTCTCAATACAAATTAAAACCAATATTTATTAAATTCATAATTCAACATGAATAAGCACAATTAAGATGTGAATCAAATACAAAGACTTTATTAACATAAAAGCAACATACCAATATGCAAAGTTCAATATTCAACTTCTATGTCATAAGGTTCCTCATCACCGTTGCTCCCTAAACTACCTAAGGTTCAAAATATAAAAGCAACATACTTGAGCTAAAACATAAATTAAAAAGCACTTAGAGTTTTTCTTGCTTGTCCGGATGACTAACTCACTTCTTGTCTGCATTACAAGGAAGAGAGAGAGGTTAAGCTTACGCTTAGAGAGTGAATTATTAAAACAATTTTAACTACTTGTAATGCAGTCCATATTATACGGTAAAATAGTTTAAAAACAAGTCATGCTCAAAAAAACCATTTGTGACTATTACGTCACTAAGATATTCAAAAATCCGTAAGTGTTTATCACATGACATATGCCACAAAATAAGTCTTACAAGCTTAACAAGCAATGCTTCAAAACCCTTGAGCTCTTTTAGTAAAACACATGCAATTTATATATTGCACAAAAATCAATAAAACGTTTACACTTGCATTTTTCACATGTTGGTTAAGTGACACGAATGGAGTTACAGCCAAACGTTGGGATAAACGGACACATGTGAATGGCATCGTTTACCAATTCACACGGATTGACTATCACAATCTAAAGATCCACATGCGAATAGCATCATTCACCAATTCACACAGATTGACTATCACAATCTAAAGATCCCACCTTGGTGTCCGAGACAGTTTGCAATACCCGAATGTGATAATGTAACCCCCTAAACCGGCTTATGCGGGAAGCCCGGCTAAAGTGTCACATTGTTTTTATTTACGAAACATATGGCATAAAAATTTATTTAGCTGAAGCAAATGAAAGTAAATATTGTCTAACAATTTAAAATATATATGTCACCAAAACAGGGTAGCTGAAAAATAATGTCCACAAAATAATTTGTAAAAACCAATAGCAAAATAATACGTTTAAAACACCAGTAATATAGTATCTATTGGCACATGTCACCTTAAAGTAAACTGGGAAAAAGTTTAAAAAAATGTTACATCAACGTGTAACCAGATAATATGTAGATCTTCCAATGCCAAGTCCGGGATGTTTATCTACGGGTATCTGAAAGGGGAAGAAAACAGGTATGAGCTATGAAGCCCAGTGTGTTGCAACAGTGCAACAAAATACATATAAATTGATTAAACAGTAATACAGAAAATCAAATCATGTATATGCATGACAAGCTACCCTCCAACCGAACTCCTGGATACAGTTCCCCCGAACAGTATCTGATACTGGCATTAACCCTAGCCCTTAAGGCAAAGGTACCGGGCCTAGGGGATTACCTTAGGGAACAGGCAGAATTACCCCGGCTAATGCACGAGAACCGATAACAGGCGAAATTACCCTATTTGAGGTTAGGAACCGTAAACAGGCGGAATTACCAGCTGGATCAAGGCTGAACCGGATATTAAATACTACTCATTATCCCAATACTAAGATGGCAGGCATGCAATAATAATAGGAATCATGATGGTAGTAACAGAAGTTAAACAAACAATATGTATACATAAATCAGGACATATTAGATATACAGTAAATCATTAAATGATATATCTTAAAATTCAAAGCAAGTATTTACATAAACCCAGAAAACAGTCATGTGCACATACTTGATTCGTTTAAAACATAAAACGGTAAAATACAGTTATATAGCACGCAAGGAACACACCTCAATGGCAGAAACAGACAGGTGATCTACTGGGCGTTCGAACCTCGCTCTGTAGCAGTACTGGATCCTAAAAATATAAGATAGAATTTTTATTAATACTGGAGTTAAACATTGAATTGATCATTCACGGGTATTAAAAACATACGGGTCACGACCGGATCTCGGGATTAGTCAAAGCGGGAGGAACTGGGCTGGGTCGGTACACGATTGGGAGAACTATGGGGTCCTACAAACAAACATATATAAATTTTAGACCTTAAATTAAACTTTGGACTTAGCTTAACTTAGAAGAAAGTTTGACTCGAGACTTTAAAGTCCAATTTCGAGGCTTTCGGGTTCGAATTTCGAAAAACGGACTTCACGGATGGACTCAGGACGTCGAAAAACATAAAATAGGAGTTTTTGAAAATTTTGACTTTTTGGGTCAAAGTCAACGCTGACGTCAACAGTCAAAGTCAACGCTGACGTCAACAGTCAAAGTCAACGCTGACGTCATGGTCAACGGTCAATGGGTCGGGTCGGTCAACGGGTCGGTCAACGGGTCAACGAGTCGGGTCGGTCAACGGGTCAACGGGTCTGATTAGGGTTGACCGGGTTGGAACGGCTCTGTTCGGTTGGACCGGTTCGGTTCGGCTTGGACCGGGTTTTGGGCAGGTTTGGACCGGTCAGTTCACGGTAACGTCCCTGGTGACCAGAAATCGTTTTCGGTGGTGCGTGAAGGCCACGCGCGGCCCTATACGGCCGGAAAACACCCTTAGAAACCGGATTATTCAGAGATTCACCTTAAAACACCCTAAAACTGAGCGAAAAATACCAGAAAACCACTCGGAGGGCTTACCAAACTTACCAAAACGGAAAAACTCCGACGAGGGTTCAAACGGCGGTGGTCGGAGACAAAACCAAAGGGGTTTTGGACAGCTTTGGACGGGGAGCACGACAGGTCGGACGACGCGCCTGAACGACGTCAACCGGCGGTCGATTTCGACGAGAAACCGAAGGGTTTCAAACCCTAGATTTCGCCGAATCTTTCAGATTCGATATACGACAGCACAAACGGCCAACCGACGAGTGAGGGGGATGGTTTTACTCGGGAGACGACGGCCGACCAAACGATGGTGGCGGTGACGACCACGGCGCGACAGAGAGGGAGATCGGCGGCGGTCGGGTTTGAGAGGAATAAAAAGGTTATTTTTATTTTATTTTTTTGGTTTTGACTCTAATAGGGTTTCAAAAAGATTATTATTGTTATTTATTATTATTTTTATATTTTTATATACTTATTTTATTTTAAAAGTTTCCAAAAAAAAGGTGTTACAACTCTCCCCCCTAAAAGAAATTTCGTCCTTAAAATTTACTTGAACTGAACAGATGCGGAAACTGTTCTCTCATGGATTCCTCGATCTCCCAGGTGGCCTCAGAAGGGCTACGGTTCCTCCACTGAACTTTAACCATAGGGATACGTCTTCTTCTCAGAACTCTTTCATCAAACTCCAGGATCTGAACGGGTTCCTCCTCATAAGACAAGTGTGGACGTAAGTCAACATCTTGAACCTGAATAAAATGAATCGGATCCGGATGGTACTGTCTCAACATGAACACATGGAACACATCATGGATACGGCTAAGTTGTGGAGGCAATTCAAGCTGATATGCAATAGGCCCGATTCTCTTAAGAATACGGTATGGTCCAATATATCTTGGACTCAACTTGCCCTTACGCCCAAACCTCAAAACTTTCTTCCAGGGAGAGACTTTTTAAGAAAACCTGGTCACCAACCTCGAACTCGATATTTTTTCTCCTCCGATCAGCATAAGATTTCTGTCTGGTAAAAGCTTCCTTCAGACGATCCCAGATTAATCTGACAGTCTCCTCAGTTTCCTGAATTAACTCGGGACCCAGAGTTTTCCGATCATACAACTCAGTCCAACAGATAGGGGTACGACACTTACGACCATACAAAGCCTCATAAGGTGCCATACGGATGCTAGCCTGATAGCTGTTATTATAGGCAAACTCTGCCAACGGTAAAAAGTCTTCCCAACTGCCCCGGAAGTCTAGAACGCAACCCCGTAACATATCTTCTAGAATTTGAATCACTCTCTCAGACTGACCATCTGTCTGGGGATGAAAAGACGTACTGAAATTCAGACGAGTACCCAGAGCAGACTGTAAGGCTGTCCAGAAACGGGAAGTAAACCTCGGATCTCGGTCAGAAATGATAGATAAGGGCACTCCATGCAGTCTGACAATCTCAGAAATATAAAGTCTAGCCAGCTTCTCTAGAGAATAAGTTATCCGAACAGGTATAAAATGAGCTGACTTTGTGAGTCTATCCACCACAACCCAGACAGAATCCCTTCTAGACGGGGTCAAAGGTAACCCGGTAACAAAGTACATCGTGATTCGTTCCCACTTCCACTCTGGAATCTTGATGGGTTGCAAGAGACCAGAGGGATGTTGATGCTCTGCTTTCACCTGCTGACATGTCAGGCATCTGGATACATAATCTGAGATGTCCTTTTTTATACCCACCTACCGGTACCTCTGTTTCAGATTCTGATACATCTTATCTCCTCCAGGGTGCATAGCATAAGGACTACTATGGGCTTCACTGAGAATGGTCTGTCTCAACACAGGATCGTTGGGTACACAGTAACGACCATTAAAGCAAAGGACTCCATCCTGATCAAAAGAGTAAACAGAAGTGGATCCTTCCTCCACTTGTTGCATAACAGGAAGTAAAGAATCATCCAACCGCTGCTTGGCCCTAACCTGTTCAGCCAAAGTCGGTTTAATCCTCAACTCAGCCAATAGGCTACCATCATCAAAAATACTCATCCTGGCAAATAAGGATCTCAGGTCTAATATGGTCTTACGACTCAAAGCGTCCGCCACAACATTGGCTTTTCCCGGATGATACTCAATCTCGCAATCGTAGTCCTTAAGAAGCTCCAACCAACGACGCTGTCTTAGGTTAAGCTCCTTCTGGGTAAGAAGGTACTTCAGGCTTTTGTGATCGGTAAAGATGTAACACTTTTCTCCGTAGAGGTAGTGTCTCCAGATTTTTAGAGCAAAACCCACAGCTGCAAGTTCAAGATCATGGGTAGGATAATTAAGCTCGTGTGGTCTCAACTGGCGTGACGCATAAGCGATCACCTTACCATCCTGCATCAAGACGCAACCAAGACCAGAATGCGAAGCATCACTGTAAACTGTAAAATCCTTTCCTGACTCAGGTTGGGTCAAAACTGAAGCTCGGGTCAAAACTGATTTCAACTGATCAAAACTAGTCTGCTGAGCCTCAGACCACACAAACGGAACATCTTTCCTCAGAAGCTTCGTCAAAGGGGCAGCTATAATGGAAAAACCCTCGACAAAGCGTCGATAGTATCCAGCTAAGCCTAGAAAACTGCGGATCTCAGATACATTCTTGGGAGGTTTCCAACTAGTGATAACATCAATTTTACTCGAGTCTACCTGGATACCTTTAGCCGAAACGACATGTCCGAGAAAAGTCACTTCACTAAGCCAAAACTCGTATTTACTTAGCTTGGCATACAACTGATGCTCCCTGAGAATCTGCAACACAACTTTCAGATGCCCCACATGCTCGTCCTCTGAGCGGGAGTAAACTAGGATATCATCGATAAACACCACAACAAACTGGTCTATGTAGGGCCGGAAGACACAGTTCATCATATCCATAAAAGCTGCAGGGGAATTGGTTAAACCGAAAGGCATTACTAAAAACTCATAGTGACCATACCGGGTGCGGAAAGCAGTCTTTGCAACATCAGAGCCCTTAACCTTTAGTTGATAATACCCAGATCGAAGGTCAATCTTCGAGAAAACTGTAGCTCCCCGAAATTGATCAAACAAGTCATCAATCCTGGGTAGGGGATACTTGTTTTTCACTGTCAGCTTATTTAGCCTTCGGTAACCTCTAATGCATCACTCAAGGAATTTACACACGTATGAATTTTTATAATTATAGTGCACTATACATCCCATTGATCGATCAACTTATCCCAGGCCCATCACTTATTATTCAACACAAAACAAAACCAAATGCTCAAGTTTTACATTAAAAAATAATAAAAAAATCACATGAATTCCTCTATTTCATGCACAATGTGCATAAACCGATAAAAACCATCTTTTACTTATTTTGAAAACAAACCGAGGAATCATTAAAACCAATTTAAAAACAGTCACATGAGCATTTTTTCATATTCATAAATACATATGCATAATTATTTAACGAGCATGACTAACACATAGAAAAATAGCATAATATGGGAAAACCGATTTACGAGAGCAACCGAAAAACTTACTCCGGAGTATAGGGAGATTTCTCACACCTTCCTTACACTCCAAAAACTTTGAAAACAAATTTAAAACACTGCCAAAACAACTCACACTCAAATCCACTCACCGATAACCGAAACTTGTCCGACAAGTAACCGAAAATGTGATTCGGCTTTCCGATCTCCCTTAAACATGTTCCTCTACCTCTTGACCTAATTCAAGCATCAAAACCAGAGGGTTTAGTGCATTATAACACACCCAAACATCCCTCAAGTCAGACCAATACATAGCAGTCCCTAAAAACATCATAAAACCTAACCGAAACTCATTGAAAACCTCTTCAAACACCCCCTAAATCTTATGTCCGGGATTAGATACTTAAAAGCCATATTAATTACATCTAAACACTTCAAGATTAATGTATTTAGGCATCAAAAACATCCATGGAAAACCCTTGAACGAAAATCAAGAAAATAATGGAATTTTTATCAAGAAAACCGATTTTATTGATTCAAGACTTTAAAGATTGTTTCGATCAGCCAAGAACTTAGGAATTTCATTAAACAACTTTAGTTTTCATAGGTTTGAATGATTCTCACCTCCAAAATTGATCCCACCCCTTCAAAGGTTTAAAAACTAGAAAACTCGTAGAAAAATGAAGAGATTTTGATGAAGAAAAATATAAGAAAATAAATCAACGAAATTTTATTAAAAAGAATGGATATTTAACTTGAAAAAATGATGAAGAGGCTTCCTTGGAGAAGAAGAAACCGAAATTTAAAGAAGGGATATTTTTAAAAAGTGAATTTTTGGGTTTTGGATCAAAATTAGAGAATTTTGATTACTTAGGTTAAAAGAAGTGGTTAAAGGTTGTTTATATAGGCTCTTGGAAAGTTTAGATCAACTAGGATTAGGATTATATCAAATTACCTTAAAGATCCAAAATTTTGACTTAGTTTATAAAATTATCCTCAAGTTTTCAATTTTTACAAAATAGTCATTAATTTCAAAATCTTAGGGATTCAAGTGTCAATTTTCAAAATTGATTTTACCTAAGTCAAATATAATTTAATTATGAATTTTAGAATATTTTTCCATAATTTATTTTGATTTAAAACTAATTTTTAAGAATTTAATCCCGAACTAGGCTAAACCGACCCACTAACTTCTAAGACCAATTTTGGGGCGTTACAGATGTGGTCTTGTATTCAAGGTACACTTAGTAACTAATTTACCTTCTAATTCAAGTCAATTATCATATCAAAAATCGGTATCTTTACCATCACTAATATTCCAGCTTATGCACTTCATAAGATCTCCCCACACGTTCATCAAACCACGCCATAATCTTGAACATTTTGATCTTCTAATACTGAGTGGCAACACCTCATTGACTTTATATTTAACACGTAACACTTGAATCCAAAGTTCCTCATTATTCGATACAAGTTTCTCACCGCTCCCAATAACCTCTCCCATAGAAATATCATTGACCATTATCAGCAAATTGACGGTCAAATCCTCTCAAATATCGGGGGGTGTTCTAGTCATTTGATATCAGAGTCAAGTTGGTCACCAGATATTTGTTTTTATTACTCAGTTAAGATGAATGGTAAGAGTATTTAAAATATTATTGTAAAAAAAATTATTGATAAAAATTATATCTATCAGAGGTTAAGTATAAAGGCTTTTACGTAGGGGCAAGATTTATGGGATTTGATTGAAGGTGATGAAAAAACGATTTCAGTAGATATTTCACATAATGTTAAATTACAAAGAAAATGGAAGATAAAGTGTATCAAAGCTTTATTTTCTTTGTGAACATCGATCAACAAGAAATACATAAATCATGTTCGTAATTTAAAATCATCACAATAAGTTTGAGAGACTCTTTAACAACTATTTACTAAGAGAAATAGAGGTAGATTATAATTTTTTTAGAATAAAATAGCCTTGATAACTCAAGGTAACTTTTCGAATATATTTTAAAAGTTAAAAATTTATATTCTAAAATTTTTAAAAATTTATATTCTAAAATTTCAAAAATTAGACACAGAGAAGTCAGTGCGTGATGCATGGTTGCATCGTTATCTTAGTCATGGACTGCGAAAAGACCTTATACCATTTGTTTCTTTAATAATAGCTAGGGTTTGCAAATTAACTTTCAATTTTTGATTTAAAAAATTTACTCTCTAATTAGTAAACTTTGATAAAGTAAATGAGAAATGTTAAGTTTTCTTCTAAGTCAAGGATCAAAGAAGATCATTGCACCAGTCAGGTTTTCGTTCTGGTTCAGCGCCTCATTCGTCATATTCGATCATTGCAGTCCATTACCAGCCTGGTTCTGTGCCTCCTGCTCAACCTGATTTCGGTCGAGCGAAAGCCGTGCTCCATGTTGTTCCGCGCCTACTCATCGTGGTTGCACATTATAGCACCGCGTGAAGCCAAGGCCTCGGTAGTGCAACAACCTCGGTCGTATCCCCTCCTTCGCGTGGTAAGTTGTGTCGTGCTGTCGTTTTGGTTGGGTGAAGTGCAGGTAGGGGGTGTTAGCGCGACAGTTTTGGTTGCAGGGGAATTTGTTTTGCTTCATCTCCATGGTTGTAGACTATGTTGCACCGATACGAATAAAAGGACATATACGAAGACAAAAAACAATAATTTACAAAATTATATGGTATGAGTACAGTAAGGGTACGACATATAAAATAAATTTAAAATTTTAAATAGATAAAAAATCATAAATAATCATTAAAGTTCATATTTCATAGTAAATTAGAAAATAAAATTTACAAACGCTTACGATAGTAAAAAGTCAAATCTTAAACAACAAAGTCTAAAACAATATTAAAAAGGGTAAACTACTGCGTTAGTCACTTTCGTTTACTCCAGTACACTTTTAGTCACCGATTTTAAAAAAACGACCAGTAAGA